>CM033112.1:14603773-14979883 GCA_019321725.1 Paulownia fortunei | reverse complement strand
TTAGTTCAGCTAAAAGAAATAGCAAACATCTAACCTTGATACATAGTGATATATGTGATTTAAAGTTAGTTCAAAGTCGAGGTGGTAAAAAATATTTTATTATCTTCATTGATGATCACAATAGATATTGTTATATATATTTACTAAGTAGTAAAGATAAATATTTGGACATTTTTGTCACTTATAAAAATAAAGTTGAAAATCAACTTGGTGGGACGATTAAGATATTAAGATCTGATAGAGGTCGAGAATATGATTTACAATTTTTTGGTGAGTTATGTGCTAAGTTTGAAATTATTCACAAAACTATAGCCCTATATACGCCTTAGCAGAATGGAATTGTTGAGAGAAAGAATAAAACACTTAAGGACATGGTTAATACTATGCCTATCAGTTCTTGGTACCCCGGAACTTGTGGGGGCAGCTAACTTTAATTTAAATAGAGTTTCTTACAAGAAAATTAAATTAATACCTTATGAAATATGAAAATATAGAATGACTTCCTATAAATATTTGAAAGTGTTGGGATGTCTAGCTAAAGTAGCTATACCACCTCCTAAAAATGTCAAGTTAGATCCTAAAACAGTTTATTGTATTTTTGTTGGATATGCAATGAATAGTAGTGCATACAGATTTTTGGTACATAAATCTGATATAAGTAACATTCATACGAACACAATTATTGAATCCAGAAATGTTGAATTCTTTGAAAATGTATTTTCCTCTAAAGGAGATATTCAAAAGAATAATCAAAAGAGAACACATGAAGTTGTATTTAAAAATGACATACAATCTGAACCTAAAATGAGTAAGAGAGCTGAAGTAGTTAAATCATTTGGTCCAGATGTTATGACATATATAATTAAGAATGAACTTCAAACCTTTAATGAGGTTATGACTAGTGCAAAAGCTCCATTATGGAATGAAGTTATTAATAGTGAAATAGAATCCATTCTAGGTAATAAAATCTGATAATTTGGTTGATTTTTCATTCAGAACTAAATAACTGGAAATATATTTTTAAGAAAAAGTTAAAAATAGATGGTTCAATTGATAAATACAATGCTACACTTGTTACCAATTGATATCTTCAAAATAAAGGTGTTAACTATTTTAACACTTATTCTCCGCTAATAAGGATTACGTCAACCCTGATCTTAATAGCCATATCAGCTTGCATGATTTGCATATATATATTAGATAGATGTAAAAACTGCATTTTTAAATGATGATCTAAATGAAGAAATTTACGTGGAGTAACCTAATGGCTTCAAAGTAAAAGGACAAGAATACAAAGTGTGCACACTTGTCAAATCTCTTTATAGTTTGAAACAAACCCCAAAATAATGACACAAAAAGTTTGATAGTGTCATGAAAAGAAACGGGTTGACCATAAATAAGTGTGACAAATGTGTCTATTCCAAAAAAATTGGAGAAGCACACATGTACTTGTATGTGTTTATATAGATGACATGCTCATATTAGAAACTAATATGAAAGTCATCAATAAGACAAAGAAAATGTTCACCAATAACTTTGACATGAAAGATATGGGCAAAAATGATTTAATCTTGGGAATGAAGATCTCTATAATACCTAATGAGATATCTTTATCTCAATCACTTTACGTTAATAAGGTGGTTGAGAGATTTAAGTTCTCTGGTATTAAAGAGACAAATAATATATTTCTACCGTATATTATTCTTTACTAGAATATAGAAAATGGAAAACAACAGTTAGAATATTCCCAAATTATTGAAAAGTACAAGGCCAAACACAGCTTACGTTGTAAGTAAGTTAAATAAATTTACAAGTAACCCAAGTAATGACCAATGGAGTGCATTATTTAGAGTATTTGGATATTTGAAAAGAACCAAAGTATATGCATTACACTATGAAAAATATATTTCATTTATTAAAGAATATAGTAATGCGAATTAGATTCAGACAATGATAAATCAAAGTCAACTAGTGGTGATGTATTTACTTTTGATGGTAATGTTATATTATGAAAATTTTCTTAACAAACATGTGTAGCTCGTTTTACTATAAAATCAAAGTTTATAACTTTAGATAAAAATGGAGAAGAAGCATAATAATTATGACATTTCGTAGAAGATGTTCATTCACTTGTTGATGTGTAAGTTGATGAATTCAATCGAATCGAATTTGAACGAAAAATGATATTGTCACGTGTAAATTCAACTAATTTATGATTCATATATGATTTATTCTATCCGTGTCTTATATAGCAATTCTTGAAGTAATAATAATGAAAAACAAAAAAGACTTATAACTTATGATGAAAATTAAGCTTTAAAATTTATTCCATCCATTTCATAATTACTTTTAATATTTATCATTTGATTCATGTTATAAACCAGTTTCATTTAATGTGCTCTATAACATTTGTTTTCGTGTGCTTCTATTAGCTTCAAGATTATTAAGTCTGCATTATCTTACTCTCTAATTTTATGATTTCTAGTTTGATGGTATAACTAATTACTTGATCATCGACAATTATTTTCTAGTTTCTTGCTAATAAATTTTGAGATGATTTTTTGTTTAATCTTTTTTCTTGTGGTTTGTCCCTTTTATTGTATGACAAGGATGATTATATAAAGCTAAAGCACCATTAAAAAGATCATATATTCAACGTGCCACTGAATTTATAAATTATTTTAAATATATTATAAAATAATTAAAAATTATAAAATATTATAATATTTTACAAGAATTAGAAAATAAAATATTAGAAGCTCATAAATTTTTTGCAAAAATTTAATAATGAGAATACCCTACCTTACTTTTTGAAATCTAAGAAGCTCCTCTCACTCTGAATGTGGAAAATTGTGAATTGATCGATCAGTTTTATAAAATTAACGCAGTCATACCTTACAGTACAATTCGATCCATCGATGACATCTGACAAGATGACTGAAACACGCTTTCTGAGAATGTCCTAGTTTTTGCCCTTAAAGAGAGACGCATTTTCCCTTTCAATGGGTGGATGCATGCAGAAATTCTCGAACAATAATTATTTTTTTATTATAAAAAAATTATACATAAGGTTATTGTATATGATTTTTTTTTATTTTTGATAATCCAAGTATCCATAATTGACTTGACTAATTATGAGGTGGGATGACCTTCCCCTCTGATTTGACCATCATGTAAATGATGGCGTGACAATAATTTATACACACTTGAAATAGATATTTAGCGATTACTCCTTTCATGGCACAGAGCACCACAGGAGGCTCAAAAGTGGGGTTCGAGAGTTCATCCATCAACGAACATATCCACATAGGGCCAAAGTGCTTCTTAGGAAATCGAATATCTGATCCTCCAACAAATACCCTAAACATTTTACCATTGTACCACTTCAAGTGGTGGCTACTGTACATAATTTTTACTAATTTGCATTTAACTTAATACTCTTCTTATAGATTGTAACCTCATTCAACTACTGATATAACCAAATATACAATTTACATGTAATTTGGTCTTTTCACTCTATATACTTTTTATTATGTTACTAAGCTTTTCAAGTGTTTATCATTAAATTGTTTTGTGTTTTCAAATAAGAAATAAATGTCCCATGACAACATGAGTGTTGTTTGATCAATGACATCTGAAAAGATGTCTGTAGCATTATTGGTATGAATAAATAGGGCATTCAATTCTCAGCGGTTGAGAATCCATAATGGCTACCTTCTTCCATAACCTCCAAGGAAACGTTTTGGTCACTAATTCTTCAAGTTAGTGTTTTATTTCGCACTCTAAGTTACAAATCTATTTTAGATGTTAAAAATATTTTTTTAAATATGCATTTAACATAAATAATACACTTATCATGCATATATAAAGTAAAATATCAAATTAAAATAAAAAATTTAAAGTAATAAAATTGAGACCTAATTTACCCGAATCATCTGAACCAAAATTCCCCCTCATGTGAGCACAAAAGCCAATATATCTTGATACAAACATATCAGTGGGTGGAACCAACTGCAAAAAACAAAAAAAAAATTGAAATTAAGATTTAAACATAATTAACCAGATAAAGTCGAGGCATTTAGGAATGGCAGTGTCAAAGGGCATACAAATACAACACAAACTGCTTATTTATGACTGATACTTCCTATTACGAAAAGGAATTTCTAGGCTATATTTGGTTCGCTATTCGGTTTTTGTTCGACTCAAAATTTTGTACTAAGACCATTTGAAACTGCATCACATGCTACACTTTTATGAAGGGTGCGTGATACGTTTTAATACGGGCAGAAATTCTAGACTACATTTGGTTCGTTACTTGATTTTTACTCAAAATTTTGCATGTAGTTAGACGATTTGGAAATGTAGCGCGTATTACATTGTTCTTGGTGTGAATAAATAGAGCATTCAATTCTGAGCAGTTGAGAATACATAATTGCTAACTTCTTCGCTATTCTCCAATGACCGAGGTAACTTTCTAGTCTATAACTAATTTAGCTGAGAGCTAATTTGGCTGCACAGTCTAGACTAAAATTTTCCCTCTTGAAATGTATAGAAATAATACAATCAAAAATCTCCAAATCCAACATCAGATGCTGCGATACTCTCGCCCAAATCAATACAGAACTTGCAAAAAATAATGGTTAGGAATGTTGGGATTAAAATTTTTTGATACTTAAGTTAGTGTATAATTTATGAAAGTAACTAGATATTAGAGATTTCAATTTATCGTAAAACATACCTTATGAATAACAGGGAGTATTCATAAGCATAGGAAAAAGAAGAAACCATACCAATCAGGATTATTCTATAACCTTATCTGGATGAGTATGATCAAAATAATGATCCCTTAAATCTTGGACTTATATAAGATAAGATCTCATTACCTTATCTAAAGGTACAAGAGGTCGAATAGAAATATTCCATTGGACAAAGCTGATTTGATCATCTCAGATCAATCCTTATCAAATACTCTCCTCTAAGCCTGAGCTGGTCTTACCAGCTCAGATCAATCCTAATCTCAAATAACATACAACCATCCCAACTAAACCTAACAAGGCAACCTTGGGCCTCCAAGGCGAATTCAATAGTTTAGACCTAAGGCCCAAACCAGCCAAGCCCAATACTAGATAGGTCAAATCCGAACCACATCATCTAATCCCCCTGCTATGGCTAAACTGCAAACTAGTCATAGTAGTAATTTTTATTTGGCCAAACCAACGTCTCAACTTCGTAATCACCAATCCTACCTTACCAAAGGAGACCGCCAAGGGTCACATCCCCTATTTCATGCACCTTTTTCAAATTTTGCACCCATTATGTCAGTTAATAAATAGTTGTCCTTTCAAAATCCAAATAAAAGCGAGACCTCTACGTGTTAATTCCACTTAAGCCAATCAATGGCCCAAATTCACTGAGCTCGAATCATGCCACTTTATCTTCCCCGCCCCTTTTTCCTATAAAAGGGAAATAGGGCTTTCATTCACACACTTTGGCATTACATTCATCCTACAGGCTGTTACGCTGACCATTCTTACCTTCCCCCAAACTTTCTAATTCCTCCACCCTTTCTTTTATATTTTCAGGCTTATAAACCATTTTCGTCCACCAAAATCTGCACATGTTCTTCAACATGTCACACTCCTCTGAAGCCACTCCCTCTAAACTATCCTTAGCCCCTTATGAACAGTGGACTGAGGAAATCAGCTCAGCCGCACGTCCTACCAGTCGTCCGTGTCTCCAAGATGAAACCTCAAACGAGGAGGCTACTCTTGGACCCTCTGAGGCTTTTGCCTCCTAGATAGAAATTAGACCTGCATCAAGAAATCCCATTGTTAATGATGAATATGGTTTTGGGAAAACTACTATCTTTGCAGAACATATTGATAACCTTTATCCTCACATAGAGTTTCCCCCCTCACCCACCCCAACCTATAAACCTTTATCATCACATAGAATCCCCTCCCTCCTTTCCCAACCTATAAACTAGCTCTCCTTAGCTCTGCTGACCGCCTTACTCATCCTCCACCTAGCTACCTTTGCTTCTTCATAGGTTAGGTAGATGGAGGTTTTAGATTTTCTATCCACCTTCTGCTTTCAGCTATTTCTCTCAAATACAAAATCCCCTTGAACCAATCCACTCCCAACTCATTTCGCTTAATAGCAGGCTTTATCATGGTGGTGTCCTACTTCAGGGCAGTACCATCAGTCGACTTATTTCATTCTTTTTTCCACACCAAAACATCAGGACCTGGCCTATTTTACCTGACATCATGAGGTAAGGCTAGGTTTCACCACAAGTATCCAAGCTCCAATAAATTTTGGAAAATAAGATATTTTTACATTTCTTCCCCTATGGTCTGGGAGTTTCCTACTCAATGAATATGGCCGCTCCCTAGCCATAAAAAAATAAACCCCAGAAATTGTCTCCCTCAGTTGTAGAGGCTTCTGACCCTCTTGAACTAAAGGGAATATGACTTGACTAAACAACTATTTAGCTCAGCTCTGATGTATCACTTTGGGCTAAGCCCTAAAAGGGTTGAACTACCCAACGACATAGGTATTTTCATTCTTCTTGCTATATCTTTAAAGTTAAAAACCCAAGTGCAGGTTGTGTCAAGTAATAAATTTATCAAGAGTTCGATGTCGATCTACAGAAAAGTTGTTTGAAATTTTCAGAATTACATGTCTTAAAACATGGGCTTTATGTGATTTAAAATATAAAAAAATTATGCTACAACTAATAAATCAAAGTAATAAAAATATTGAGGATTAAGGATCCGCTCTTGAGTTTTGGATAAATGAACGATTATTTATTATTTTTTTAATCTCTTTTAAATACCACTATTGGAATCCATACACAATGAAGGTTTCAAAGGGAAGATGTTATCAAATAACTCATGCATTAAGGTAATCATAATATTGTCTTACTATTTGAAAATTATCTCTTAACACCAATACTTGTTTATGAGATCAAGTATTTATGCACATCTTTGTCTAAAACAAATCAATGTTTCATATTAGCAATCAGTGTAGTAGAACCATACATCAAGTTAAAAAAATTCAAGTATTTGTTGTACCATTGGTGATACATAAATCAAGAATTACCACAAAATAAGAAAAGTTTAATTAAAAATTAAAATAATAATACAACACACTTAAACATTATGCACATTTATAACCTTTCATATTCTTCCATCAAGAGGTTCACCATTTCCCCTCAACTAAATAAAATTTAAAAAGACATGATGAAAGTAGAAACGACTAAAAATAGAAGAGAAACTAGAGAATACATTTATATTACTACTAAAAAACTTAGCCTAAAAAAAGACAATAATAAAACTTTCTTTCCCCCATTAAGGGTTTTTATGTTTTTGTGTGTTTAATGACATCCAAGAGCCCCTATTTATAGTAAAAGAGTGTCTAAATTGACATCTCCAAACTTCAAATTTACTTCAAATGTGCTCTAAATTCACATGTCATTTTCAAATTTGAATTTTATTACACATTTTCCTCCATGAAATCAACTAATTTTGGAAATGTGGTTAACAAAAAAAACTGTGTATTATCTGTTAACTTCATTTCTCAACTTGAATCACCTAATTCAAACCATTAGGGAGAAAGTTATACTTGATTTAATAAATTGTGTTAGCATAGATATATCATTTTCAGTACACACATTTGGATGCACTTTCTACTATAATCAAGGCTGAATTTTAGGTCCATAGGGCATTTGAACATAGTTATGCCCAAAATACGAAAACTGCATAAGTTTGGAAACATGCTTATTTTGAATTTAATGCAAACCCAACAATAACTTGTAAAGTTCAAGTGATTTCTTACATATATTTTGATCTACATATGATGGACTTAGGTAAAAATGATCATTTTCTTCTAATTGTGATACTTCTTTGATACAATAAAATATTATCTCCTAATTTGCTCACAAAACGTATAGTCATCTTTGGTTTTATTTTGACTCTTTTTGATATCTTTTTGTTTATTGATTCTCTAATACAAAATATTAATAATACTATAATATTAATAAGAATAAAGCAAGAAAAGTATAAAGATTTTGATATAACAATATGTCAAAATATGCACTTATCAAGTTCCTCCACACTTAACCCTTGCTCATACTCGAGCAAGCCTAAAACAAACCTAAACTAATCTACTTTTATAGGAAACCACAATTGCATTTAGCATATGCAACAAGTTTTTAGACCCCTAGGTAGCCCATATAGGACGAATTATAGTCTTGTGAGGGTTTCCAGTGGTGATACCCACAAACACCTATGATAACTAACTTCCAACCATTATTCTCATAAAGCAAAAAATAATAATAATATATAAATGAAATAAAAAAAGTGTTGAATCTTACCCTTCGTCATTCAAAATTCAATACATTTTTATAATATGCTTCTCAAGTGTGTGTGTGTGTGTGTGAATAATTAATATCAACAGTGACGAAATCATGCATGGTTAAAACAAAGTGAATTCCCATAGAACCTCACAAAAACTATCATCCAATCTCTAATGAAAGAGTTAAACATCATAAACTCTTCCTTTGGTACAAATCTCCATTACACCGAAGGCACCATACAAAATCGAAAGGTTTTCAAAAAAGTTGTAATATGGCCAAATGGTAGTGATGTGGCTAAAAAATAAAACGATAAGATGCAACAAAGCTTCTAAAAACTTTATGAGATTAGAGACATAGGGTTTATCAATGAAGAATTCTCATACTCTATGAATTTGAATTCACTGACCTATTGTTATTGAATTGGACCTCTCTTCATCATTCTTATTTATTTTGCAACATCTCATTTTTAGCTGCAACTCACAATATTTTTAACACTTTGTGACTTTTTTTATTTTTGTTAGTTTTCAAAAGAGAAACTCCCCCATACTTATCTTCTATTCCAACCCAAAATCTTTTTGCAAGCTCACCTTGTCAATGGAGTGTCTCTTAAACTCCAAATCATTTTTAAAACAAGGGTAGGATAAGTGTATTTAGGTTAGGTAAGAAGATATGGTTACCATAAAAAAAGACTTATCTATTGAAAGGCTCAAAGTGACTCACTATGGGGGATGTTTTCTTAGAACATCACATAGGGAACAATCCAATTTCATGGTGCTAGAAAGCCTAATGCCTTAATCATTTTTCAAGTAGTATTCAATCAGTTATTCGCCTCAATAGACCAAAAGAAAAATTTCTAACACTCAACCGCTACATGTCGAAAATCCAAGTGATAATTAACGTGAGGGTATAAGAACTATATATTTTGACATGTTAGTCTCCACACCGAATAACATAACTACTTATGCAAAAATATTTGAGTATAATCATTACAAAAATATATTAACCGAAGAACAACATCAAAGTTCAAGACAACACCTATCATCAATCAAACCACATTATTCATGCTTACTTTTATTCATTGAAGCTGGAAGAACATCTACGGGTAGAAAAAATTGACAATTAACATACTTTTATTATAAAATTCACAACTTGCCATGTTATGAAAAAAAAATATAGGGGTTCATTTCAAGAGTATTAAAGTTACCGTTTACTCTGCCACCATTTTTTATTATTTCAATGAACTCAAAAGAAAACACACTTGAAAATAAATTTAAAAAAAATTAAAAAAATATACAATGAACACACAAGACATGATATCAACTATTCATTCCCCCAATCTAATTGAGATAATGTCCCAATGTCGAAAATAGATAGAAAAGTAGAGTTTATAAGATATTACCTTAAATGTGACTTATTGAAAAATAAATGTGAAACAACACAATATATACCCTATTAGTTGAAACCATTAGGGATAAATTTTCATAGACTTAGAGTCAAATTCATTTTGCATTTTTTACCATTGTCCCTGTTGGACCAATCCACACAAGCCAAGGTCAGATTAGGTTCTAGCACATATGCTAGAAGTTGATCAATTAGATGATCAGGTATTAGAGCATAAATGAGAATTCATCTTATAGATGGTGAAATAAAACCTTCTTCTACAACATGATCTACAAAAGATAGCAAACCATAAAAAAATTATTAACATTAAGAATGCCTATAGGTTTTTGGTGAATGTTAAGTTGTGCCCAAAAGACAACTTGAAATAATTCCTCCAGTGTACCAAAACCACCAAGTAGAGTGATGAATGCATCCGCATTGCTTAACATATTAGATATTCTGTCCTGAATATGTGACGTATTAGACAACACTCCCCATTAACTCCATATTGCCTCCCCCATACACAAAATGAAATTTTCTTTCTATTAAAGTTCTACCAAAGTTATTAGTTACCCCTATAAACTCACCATTTTTTCTTGGATTGATTCCATAAAAGACACAAATATAATTGAACTTGCGAGTGGAAGAGCTTTTTATTTTTTTCTTTTTTTTTTGAAAGTGAGTTTTACAAAATGCTACAACTTAAGATTGCAAACTCAAGTGCAGGTTGTGTCAAGTAATAAATTTTTTGAGAGTCCGAGATCAATCCACATGAAAGTTGTTTGAAGTTTTTGGGTTTATATTTTGTAAAAGATGGATTGAATGTGGTTTAGATTATAAAGAAATATTTATGCTATAACTAAAAAATTAAAGTAATAAAAGTACTAAGAATTAGGGATCTGCTATCAAGTTTTGGATAAATGAACGATTATTTATTCTTTTACCTATTTTAAATGTCACTATTAAAATCCATATATAATGAAGGTTCTAATGCAAAAATGTTATCAAATAGATCATGTATTAAGGTAATCATGATATTGTCTTACGGTTTGCAAATTATCTCTTAACACCAATACTTATTTATGGATCAAGTATTTATGCACACTTTTGTCTACAACAAATTAAGGTTTCACGTTAGCAGTCGATGTAGTAGAAGCGTACATCAAGCTAAATGAACGCAAGTATTTGTTGGACCATTGGTGATACATAAATCAAGAATGATTTTAATGCCAATACTTATTTATGGGATTAAGTATTTATGCACACATTTGTGTACAACAAATTAAGGTTTCATATTAGCAGTCATTGCAGTAGAACCGTACAATAAACTAAATAAACCTAAGTATTTGTTATGTCATTGGTGATAAATAAATTAAAAATTACCACAAAATAATGAGTGTTTTAATCAAAAATTAACACAATAATACAACACACCTAAATATTATGCACTTTTATAATCATTCATCTTTTTCCATTAAAAGGGTCACCCTTCCTCCTCAACTAAATAAAATTTAGAAAGATATAATGAAAGTAGAAAAGACTAAAAATAGAAAAGAAACTAGAGAATATATTTTTATTACTACTAGAAAAATTACATTACTATTAGAAAACTTAGCCTAAAGAAAGAAAATAATAAAGAAAGAATATATTTGTGTTTGTTCAGTGATATCTAAGAGCGCCTATTTATAGTAGAAGAGTATCTAAATTGATATCTTCAAATGCACTCCAAATTTACTTTAAATATGCTCTAAATTCACATATCCTTTTAAGATCCAAATTTGGTCACACATGTTTCTCTATGCAATCAGCTGATTTTGAAAATGTGATTAATATGAAAGTTGTGAATTTGTTGTTAGCTTCATTTTTCAACTTGAATCACCTAATTTCAACCATTAGGAAGAAAGTTGTGCTTGATTTATGAAAATGTGTCAGCATAGATAGATCATTTCCATTACACACACTTGGACGAATTTTCTGCTATAATCAAGGCTGAATTAGGTTGAGCTTCCAATAGTAAAGTTGTAGTTCTTCTATCTTTTGGCTTCCAAATAAAGTAAGATTCAGGTTTATAAGACTTTTGTATATAAAGTTATACCTAAAATACAAAAACTGCACAAGTTTGGAAACATGCTTATTTTGAATTTAATGCAAGCTCAATCACGTGTAAAGTCCAAATAATTTCTTACATATATTTTGATCTATACATGATTGACTTAAGTAAAAATGACTCTTTTTCTTCTAATTGTGATGTTTCTATGATCCAATAAAATATTATCTCCCAACTTGCTCAGGAAACGTGTTGCCTTCTTTTATTTTATTTTAGCTCTTTTTTATCTTTTTTAGTTCATTGATTCCTTAACACAAAATATTAAAAAACCTACAATATTAACAAGAATAAAGCAATGAAAGTATAAATGATTTGATATAAAAATATACACTTATCACTTCTCTAGGTCTCACTCTTTGCATCTGATATTCCTAACAACCTTCGTTGCTGCGGATACCATGATGTCCAAAATGCTAGTCAATTTGTAGGAAGAAGCAAGTAGTTGTGCAAGCCTTAACAGCTCAAACGGCCACAAGTTCCCCGAGCCTTTCCATAACAAGTCCAACTAGGGTCAGCCAAACTCCTACTTCATCATTAATTCGTGCCGACTTCACTGTTTCTCAACCTTCAGGGGCTGCCTTATTGGTAACTGAGCTAACCAACCCCAAGCTACACCTATTCCCTAACGTGATTTATAGAAGCTTCCAGCTCCTCCTAGCAAGCCAATTGCTGCCTCCAAGAAATCTAAATCAGGGGTTAAATGACAGTGAGGTAGAGCTTTCCCAACCAATCCTTTTTCACCAGCAGCTCTATCTTGGATTCTGCAAATAACACTACATGCTTAGAGTTTCTCCAAGGCATCTTCCCCCAAACAGATAAGATGGCTTTAGAAAAGGTGGATGATGGTCCTCTCCTAGAGTCATTTGGACTCCATATTTCTCAGGTACATAGGAGCGTATGTTTAGCTTTATATTCATCAATTTACTCTTTCTTTTTGTTTTTACAAATTTTATTACATTCATAGGCTCTGGTAGAATTATCTTAGCTGATCTCCCACTGGCAAACAGGCGTAAGCTCCCCCAGCACTCTTTGGGAAATAGCCTTCTTAAAAAAAAGTTTCTGGTTTGAAGGCCCGAAATGAAAAGCTGGCAAAGGAGGTGGAAAAGCTAAAAATGGAGACTGAGTTGTTTGCTGGAAAGCCTGCTTCATAAGAATTTAGGATTAAAGAAATGACGGCCAAAGCTAATAATGCTGAGACCCATATGGCTAAAGCGCTTATCAAATGCTCAGACAAACTAGATGAGAGGAAGAACTGCAACTTAGTTATTCTACTGGTTTCAAGAATGGTCACCAGAACTTCCTCAGCTCTGCTGATGGTCGATCTGTGGTATGGCTACTTAGGGACTATGTTAAAACTAATTTACTTAGGTCCAATGAGTTCCTACGAGATCTTTCAATGGGTGCTCTATAGTACTATTATTATGGTTTCGACTAATATGTAGAGTAATGCAAGGCTAAGGGCTTTCTGAAGAGCTAGACTGAGATGGACATATAGCCAATACTCCTGACCCCGTTAGCTGGGTCTTTGCAAAAGAAGTTGAGGAAAATAATTCCGCCAGCATAAAGGTGTTTGTGTGGAATCTCATTCCCTAATTCCAAGCTCGAAAGACTTCTTATCCTCCTACTGTTCCTACTGCTTCACTGGCTATTAAAGCTGCAACAGCTCCAGAGGTTCCTACTTCAAGTCCCCCTGCTTAGATTGTTGCAAACAGGCCTGAGGTAGATGAGAGAGTTGTCATGGAGGTCGTTCATAACGCAAATGCTGCTAGTGTTAAGGATCCTCTATATGTATCTGATTATGGCCTATAAAGGCTTTGTAATAATGTTTTCCTTAATAAAAGTATCCATAAATTTGCTCAAGTCAACCTCTAATTTCCTCTTGTTGCTAATCTAAACTCGAATACTCCAAATAATTTGATCATGTCTGGAGAAAAACTAAAAAATTATGCTAAGTATTAAAACATCATTGTGATATCCTCAGGGTTAGCCTAACTCGACTAATATAGGCTTCTATACTATTAATCACACATTGGTGCTAATAAGAGATTAAGGAATGTATTAAGTATTATCCTTTGCCCTATCTAAATCTGGCCATACTTTTTGAAGCATGGCAGATCTAGGATAAGGTCTACACTCATGTTCCGTCCATTAAAAAGGTTAGAATGTTGGTGGATTGAGCTCTTCTTTCAAAGACATCCGTTTGTCAAAAGGGTTAGAAGATTGTGAACCAAGCTTTTTTTTCAAAGGCATTCATTGTCGAAAGGGTTAGAAAGTCGGCGGACCAAGCACCTCTTTCAAAGGGGCCTGTCAAAAGGGTTAGAATATCAGTAGATCGAGCTCTTCTTTCAAAGGCATCTGTTTGTCAAAAGGTTAGAAGGTTGGCAAATTGAGCTCTTCTTTCAAAGGCATCTGCCTGTCAAAAAGGTTAGAAGCACTTTTGTCAGTCCCCTATTTTATTAAACAAACTCTAGATTACATAAAGTTGCTTAAAATATCTAAAAAATAAATAACATTCAGAGATAATATTTTTTCAATTGGCAAATGTTCCAAGGTCGAGAAAATACCCATCCGCTAAGCTCTTCTAGTTTGTACGCTCCTCCAGCTAAGATTTTAGTCACTCGATAGGGTCCTTCCCAATTAGCATCTAATTTTCCAAGGACCTTCAAGGTATCAACTTGCCGCAAAACTAGGTCTCCTACGTAGAAGTTTCTTGGGAAACCTTCTGGTTATATCATGCTCAAATTCTGCTTTTGTATGCTTCTATTCTAAGGCAAGCTAAGTTATGTTTCTCCTCTACTAGGTCCAATGCTTCTCACAATAAGCTCTGATTTTGTTGCTCATCATAATTTTGCACTCTGTGTGTCTCTATCCCAATTTTAGTTCGGATTACTACCTCAGTTCCTTAAGCTAGGCTAAAAGGAGTTTTTCCTGTAGCATTATTTGGGTTTATCCTATAAGCCTAAAGTATCAAGCCTCGACTTGATCTCTTGCACTAAAATGCGATTTGTTACTTTTACTTGTCCATTTGCCCGAGAATGTGAAATCGAGGTGAAATGTTGCCATATCTTCATTTCAAAGCACCATGCTCTAATTTGGGCACCATTAAACTAGTATTGTTACCTGACACCAAGTCCCTGGGGACTCCATAATTGTAAACAATATTTTTCCTAATGAACTTTATTATCTCATTTTCAGTTATCTTGGCTAGGGGCTCAGCCTTCACCTATTTATTGAAGTAATCAACAACCACTATCAAGAACTTCCTTTACCTCGATGCTAGGGAGAAAAGCCTGACTAAATCAATTCCCCATTTGGAAAAGGGCAATGCGAGCTCATCACCATCAGGTCTTCCGCTGGTCGATGTATCAAAGGTCTATTTTCTAACATTTCTTATAAGTCATGACAAGTCTTTCAAAGTCCCCTTTGATGGTAGGCCAAAAGTATCCAACCCTCGGACCTTTCGAATCAATGCTCTGCTGCCTGTATGGTCTTTGCAGCATATCTCATGAATCTCCTTAAGTACATAAGCTATATTTTCCGCAGAGAGGTACCTTAATAGTTGCATTGAGAACCCTTTTCTATAAATCTTGCCTCTAATTATGCAAATTCTTGTTTCTTTCTTATTCTATGGCAGAGCTCTCTCTTTCAAATACAAAAAGATTGTCATCCTCCAATCTTCTTTCTTTTCTAATGACCTAATCTCACTTTTTGTGCTACTTTAGAAGACAACCAATAGAGTGATCACTCTTATTTTTCAATCGACTACAGAACTTGCCACCTTGGAAAGGTAATTAGCTCGGGAATTTTTGGCTCGTGGAATTTAGCATACCTGGACACTCTTAAATTGCCTTCGCAAAGAATTAACTTGTTCCAAGTATCTTTCCATCATTTCTTCTCGTACTTCAAACTCTCCTTCCATCTGCTGAATTACAAGTTTGGAATATGAATAAACTTAAAGATGTTGAGCTTCTGATTCTAGTGTTATCTCAAGCCTCTTATAAGGGCCCCATACTCCACTTTATTATTCGAAACCCTGAAGTAGAACTTTATGCCAAATTCCAGCTCGTCTCCTTTTGGGCTTACTAAGACAATTCCAGCTCTATATCCTGCTATAGTGATTGATCCATCCATGTACAATGACCAAATCTTCTGGTCCTTGATAGATTTAGTTATTTCTTGAATAAAATCTGCTAAAGCCTAAGCCTTGATAGCATATCAGGATTAGTACTGAACGTCATACTCGCCTATCTCTATAGCCCACGTCATCATTTAGCCTGAAGCCTCTGCTTGCTCAATATCTTCTTTAAGGGTAAGTTGGTGTGGACAATCACTTTGTATGAGATGAACTATGGCCTCAGTCGTCGAGCTATAATGACCAAAGCCGATTTCCCCTTCTTAACCTTTGAGTATGTCTGTTGTGCCCCCTATAATAATTTACTTAGTATATGGGCTTTTGGACAACCTTATCTTCTCTTACTAGTATCGAGTTGATGGACTAATCCTCTATGGATAAATAAGCATATAGGGGTTCTTCCGAAATTTGTTTAGTGAGTTAAAATAACTCAGTTAAATATTCCTTGAGGTCATCAAAAGTCATTTGACACTCCTCACTCCATTCAAAATCTTGTGTTTTTCTCAAAACCTTGAAAGAAGACAAGTTTCTCTCGACCGACCTATATATGAACCAACTTAGGGTGGCAAGGCATTGCACATTCTTAACGCTCTGAGGTGGGCTCATATTTAGGATTGCTTGTACTTTCTCTGGATTCAATTCTATTTCTAACCATGTATCCCAAAAACTTCCCTTATCTTACTCCGACCGCACATTTGGTAGGATTCAACTTTATATGATACTTTCTTAGTACTTTGAAGGTTTCGACCAGATCAACTATATAGGAATCTGTCTTCTCATTTTTTTCCAATATATCGTCAACATAAACCCCCATATTTTGCCCAAGCTAATCTTTAAACATACAATCTACAAGTCTCTGATATGTGGCCCTTATGTTCTTTAGGCCAAATGGCATAACCACATAACAGTATATTCCGGACAAGGTTATGACACTGACCTTCTGATCTTTCTTTGCTAGTTTATTCTAATGATACCCTTGAGAGGCATATATCATACTAAACAGTTCATATCCCGATGTGGAATCTACTAATTGATCGTCCTAGGTAGGGGGTACTGATCTTTCAGGCAAGCCTTGTTCAAATCCCTAAAATCAATACACATCCTCTATTTTTTGTAGTTTTTGGGACCAGAATTATGTTCAATAACCATTTCATAAATGAGACCTCTCTGATATGTCTAGCTTTCAATAGCTTTTCCATCTCGACTTGGATAATTTTTCTTTCTCGGGCCCAAAATGCCTTCTCTTCTACTTGATCGATCTGAAAATAGAATTAACGTTGAGATGATGCTGGGCAACTTGTGGGTCAATTCCCACTAAGTCCTGGACAAACCAAGCAAACACATTAACATTCTTCCTCAAAAGCCTATTAATTATTCTGTTAGTTCTAGTCTGAGCTGGGTGCCAATTTCGTGATCTGATCGGGCACCCTAGGATAACTCTACCGTCATCAATTTCCCATTAAGTTGGATGTAAGCAGGTGGGTTGATATCCATTTTGATGATTTTCTCTTTTCCTATATCTTCATTAGGTCTCTTTCCTTCCCTAGAATCACCCCGATCTTTTCTTATGATACCATCTACATAACATTTACGCACTGAGTACTAATCTCTCTCTACTTCACCTACCTCATCTCCATTCGAGAATTTCATTTTCTTATGGAAGTTGGACACCACACCTTAGAACATGTTAAGCATAGGTCTTCATAGTATGGCGTTGTATCCTAATGGGTCATCCACTACTAGGAACCTGACCATCTTAGTCTTTTTTTAAGCTCCATAACCAAGGATAGAGGTAACATGACCTGTCCCATAGGTTGAGTTGCTCCACTAGCAAACCCAAATAATAATATTTCTACTGGTTGAAGCTCAACTCTTGAGTCCATCAATTTGTATCCTTCATAAAAAAGGATATCAGCTGAACTCCCCATTTCTATGAATACCTTAGCTACATCAAAATTGGAAATGGTTGCCATTATGAGCAAGGCATTATTGTGGATAACGTGCAACACTTGTGAATATTATGGTCCGAATTGAATAATCAATCCCCGAACAACCTGATTCACCTCATACTCTTTCTCCTGCTAAAATCAAGTTATTTTAACCTGGGCTTTCCTCGCCCGATGAGAATCACCATTAGTTGGGCCTCCCATGATCATCTGGATCATGCACCTCTTTAGAGGTCGGGCTATGTTTTTCTTGGGCTTGACATCCTCCTCTTTAATTTTCTCTCTCCTCGAGGGAGGCCAGTTTTGGGGTCTACTCTTCTGATCCCTAGGCTACTCGTGGTTCTTGTATTTGAATTCTTTCAAATGTCTAGCTTGGATCATCCCCTTGATTTCATCATTCAAATGGTTGCACTCATTGATGGAATGACCATACTCATTGTGGAATCGACAATGACTGTCACACTTGGTCTTTTGAGGTATCTCAAAATAAGTTTTGGGCCAATGCAATTTGGGATGGCTGTCAACTGCAGCCAAGACCTCTGAGCATGGCAAAGTCAAAGATATATATTTGTCATATATGAGTTTGAGCCCTCATTTTTGCTCGATCTTCGACCTCTTGCCCGAGTTGCTCTTCTTCTTTTTATCATTCTCTATCTCTATTCATTTTTGTGGCCTCCTCCATGTTGATGTACTTATTAACTCTGCCCAATAACTCATAAAAATTATGTGCTAGCTTCTTAGTTAATGATATGAAAAACTCTCTATCATGGAGTCCTTGAGCTAGTGCGTTAGAAAGCACATCGAGTATAGAGGAGGGAACTTCCAAAGATGCTATAATAAATCTACAAATGTAACTCCTTAGGGTCTCATTCTCCTTCTGCTTAAGGCTAAAGAGCATGAAGGCAGTCTTTTTTTACCTTCAGGAACTAGCAAACAGGTGTAGTAATGCTGAGTTGAACTCCTTAAATGAGTGAATGGAATTGGGTGGAAGCTAATTAAACCACTGTTGGGCTGACTTGGTTAACATAGTCAGAAACACCCTGTACTTTACTCCATCAGAATATCGATGTAACAAGACTGAGATCTCAAATCTACAGATGTGGTCCCAGGGATCTTGAGTTCTATTGTACTCATAGTTCAAAGGCCTGAAATTAGTAGGTAACTCGTCTGCCATCACCTCCTTAGAAAAGGGGATTCCATTCTTCTAGATTGAAACTATGTCATCCATCTCTTGATCTCCTTCATCTCCTTATGAAGATCTTCAACCCTTCCTCAAAGATCTGGCATCCCTTTTCCTGTGATGGCTTCAGGAGAAACTGAGGTACTTTCCTCTTCCACCACTATGGTATTCTTTCAAAGCTTGCCTACCCTTTTTGCAGCGTTATTGGCCTCCGCTTGGATGGGTAGAGGATTTATCTATGCTGGCAGCAAGGGATTAACCCTGCCTCTTCTCTATAAAGTTGCATCCACTGCAGTTGTGATGAACCTTGTCAACTATTCAAAAGTCAGTTGACCTAAATAGCTGGACATGGTCTTTGTCCTAGATCCTGTCCGAGGGTCCAATAGTGGTCGTTGCAAAACAGTGCCTGGAGTGACTGGGGGTAGACTATCCATCACTGTCCTTTCTTCTCAATTGTCATTCATCCTTTATTTCTGAAGTAAATCTCTCTCTAAATTGCGCTCTAAATTATCTCCAACTATATTCTCATGCCTCAACTCAAGACTTCCCACAGACAGTGCCACTTGATGTGTATAGAAATAACATAATAAAATCTCCAAAACTAATGGCTAATGCTACATTACTCGTGCCTAAATCAATGCAGAACCTCCAAAATAATAGTTAGGGATGTTAGGGTTTGCCCAACAAAAATCATACGATGCTTAAGTCGGTATATGATTTGTGAGAGTAACTGGATGTTAGAGATTATAATATATCGTAAAACATTCCTCATGAATAACAAAGAGTATTTATAGGCATGGGAAAGGGAATAAGATCATACCAATCAGGATTCTACTACCTTATCTGGATGAGCATGATCAAAATAATGATCCCTTAAATCTCAAAATTAGATAAGATAAGATCCCATTACCTTATCTAAAGAACAATAGGTCGAATAGAAATCTTCCGTTGGGGCCGAGCTGATCTCATCAACTCGGATCAATCCTTATCAAATACTCTCCCCTAAGCCTGAGTCGGTCTCACTAGCTCAAATATCCTAATGTCAAATAACTTACATCCATCCCAACTAAACCTATCAAGGAAACCTTGGGCCTCCAAGACAAGCTCAATGATTTAGACCTAAAGCCCAAACTAGCCAAGCCCAACACTAGATAGGCTAAATCCGAGCCACATTACTTCCTATGAGCATAAATTCCAATTGCAGCATGCTATATCTAGATACAAACATATCAGTGGAGAATTTATGATTGATACTTCATAATATGGGTAGGACTTCTAGGCAATTTTTTCATCCCTACTTGATTTCCATTCAACTCAAAATTTTGTTGTTAGACGATTTGAAACTGTAAGCAATTGTAATCACATTTAGATAATTAATATATATGAAATCAATGTTATCTCAACAGTAGAAATTTATTTAATTCACACTTAATAAACAACTCACCTACAAGCCTTCCGAATGAATGGAACCACAATCCTTCTCGCTTTAGTGAACACTACCAAAGCATTAACCAATCTTCATATACACACTTTAAGCCCTCTAAAACTTCTAAGTTTTGGTGATACTCCAAAAAAAAGAACGTAGAGAACAAATATAAAAGTGAGAGAGTGTATTCTGTTAGTTGAGATTATATTTGATTCACTATCTTATAATCTGTGGGAGAGATAATAAAAAGATTATTTCTATCCCTATCACATTTGGAGTCTAATTAAGAGAGATTCTTGATAATTATCATCCTTATCAAAATGGAATTCCAAGTTATTATAAATATGGATGCAATTCAAAAATGCAATACTTTTTAATACGAGCAGGAATTCTTGACTATATTTGGTTTGTTACTTGATTTCTATTCTGATTCAAAAATACGTATGTAGTTAGACGACTTAGAAATATAGCACATACTACTTTCTAGGGGTGCACATTCAGTTCGGTCGAACCGAACTGAAATTTCGGTTTGGCAAAATCATAAATCGAAAATCAAATTTTTTTAATTCAGTTCGGTTATAACCGAATTTTTTTCAGTTTTTCGGTTCGATTTTCAGTTAACCGAATTTTTTAAAAAAATAAATAAATAAAATAACAACTAAATAATAAAATTATAAATATATTTTTTTATTTATTATTTTTAGTTTGGGTGAGAAAAACATAAAATATAGTATAAAAACAAATAACAAAATATAAAAACTTAATTTTTAAAATAAAAATAATATAAAAATAATTTATATAAATATATAAAAAAATAATTCAAGTTTCGGTTCGATTCGGTTAACCGAAATCAAAAATCGAAATCTAATTGAAAACTGAAAAATTGAAAAATCAAAAATTAAAAATCGAACCGAATTTTTCAATTTGGTTTCGATTCAAACCGATATTTCGATTTCAATTTGATTTGACTGGTTAATCCAATTATGTGCACCCTAACTACTTTTATACTTGATGGAGAAGAACGAAGTTCAGTTTACCGAAAAGAATGAAGAGAATCCTTTGTTACACTCTACTAAAGACACCTAAGAATTCACTCATATCTTAGTTACACCCACAATCCCACTAGAGCATAAGGGCGCTAATGAAGGATGCATGATACTTCTTAGAGGGTATTTGATTAAATTTATTTAAAAAAATTTATAAGCTCCTACATCTTATTTTGGAATTTATAAAATGTTGGATCTTATTTTTAAAATAAGCTGTTAAAATATTTGAATAAAATAAGATCATCAAACTTTTAAAATGTTAGTAATTATAATTTTATAATTAAAATTATCAATATTAAAGAATTTATTAAAATAAAATTTTATTTTAAAAATAAATTGATATAAAAGTACTTTTTTTTAGGAGCTTATGAGTCCAATAGCTTTTTTGGATCGTATAAACATTTTAAAAAAAAATTATTAAATACTTTTTGACAACTTATAAGTTCATAAACAATTTATAAAATATTTTGAAAAATTTATAAATTAAGCCAAACACAGTAAGAGTTGGAATTCTAGGCTATATTTTGTTTGCTACTTGATTTTCATTCTGCCAAGGATGTTTCAATATTTGAATTAAATTTTGGAAGACTTGGTGTGCACGACGTTAAAAAATTGATGACCTTATTTGGATGATATACCCTAAATTAAATTTTTTACTTAGAGAGAGAGAGAGAGAGAGTTTGTAACTCTATATTCTCTTTTTTTATAGATTTTGTATGATGGTATCGTCTCATCACAAAATTAATCATCTAGTATCTTGTGAACATTACCTTAATTTAAAAAACCATACGAAAATGTTTTGAGAAAATATAGGGAAGCCCCCACCTTGTCTGTCACTTTAGCAGTCCTCATGTCCCCGCCCCTACCAACCTATTTCCACCGACCTAGGCACCTACCACCCCACAAACCCATCTTTCTTTCCCTTCCCGATATTTATCTTATCCTGTGCCATAGGCCCCTCAGCTAACAATGGCTTTACTCCTAGCCCCCACCACGGTATTAAATACGGGTTATCAATATATTTTTTGAAATTCATAAATTTATGAAATTTTTTTAGAATATTCAAAATTTTGATTTTAATTTGGATAAAATTAAAAAGATCTATAAAAATAATTGGAATTTTGAATGTAACTTTGGATATTTTAGTTAACACAATTATGTCTGTTTTAAATTAAATTATTTGTATATATGAAATATATAATGAGTATTATTAAACGATATCATTATAAGTCTATTACGAGTAATTTAAAATTAATAAAAATAACTATGATTTTATAGTAAGGTAATAGTTAAAATTTTAAAAAATAATTAAAATAAAATATATATAATATCGATAAAATTC
Organism: Paulownia fortunei; assembly: GCA_019321725.1. Lineage (NCBI taxonomy): Eukaryota > Viridiplantae > Streptophyta > Magnoliopsida > Lamiales > Paulowniaceae > Paulownia > Paulownia fortunei. The sequence goes on along the minus strand of CM033112.1, from coordinate 14,956,965 downwards.
ATTATTTAAAACCACGTGTAGTTCCTATGATGATCAAAATCCTATTACAGATGTATTTTTTACTCCATTTTCATATTTTGAATATAAATTATTAGTTAGATATTGATAATATTTAAGCAATATGAATGCTAATAGTATTAAACATAAACATAATGATGTAACATTAAATCATTAAACACTTTCACCTTATTAGTTAACCACTTGTATCGAAATTTAGGATTTTCATTCCAAATTTAATACCATGGCCCCCAGGACTCCATTGTCCATTATCTATTAGTGTAAATACTTCACCTTGTAGTATATATTGAGTATATATTTTATCATACACATATAAATATGAATGTACGAGTGGGATGTATATCAAATATATATTATCAAATATAGCACCTATTGAATTCTAATAACCCATCTTTTCTTGTGATGTGTTAGGGGCCCACACGTGGGATCTATTATTAGTAATTCTTTGATACAATAAATTGTGTTAGTAATTATTTTTCTTTCATTTACAAAAAAATAATAATAATAATTTATATGACACTACATCCCTGGTGACCTTTTATCCTGAGATATAGCACTTCCCTTTACTGATGGGGGTGCACAGTGCATATAGAGGTATTTTTTAATATAATTGAAAAATAAATTAAATTATTTAATATTTTGATTTTTAAAAAATTGGATAAGTTAAGTTTGAATATGTTTATTGGTTAAATAAAATTTGAAAGCCCGATTTATTGTCAATTTGATTAATTGAAAATAAAAAAATATATTCAAACATATTTAGCTTCGTTATAAGTTTGTTTTGTCAACGGGGAATAAGAAAGGATAAGATATAAAAATAAAATTATTTAAATATTTATCTATTTCGATAAGATAACTATTAGGATTTCTTGATTTTGTTTCCTAGTTGAATTATGTTTCCTTCTTTGATTAGGTCTCTTTATTTTGTAAGCCTATAATTATATGGGCTAAGCTCTCATTACTTAACCTTGATAAATTGATAAATATATAAATTGAGTCTTGATATTTATTCCTAGTTCACAAATAATTTTTTACTTCTTCTGATTTTCTTTAACTTTATTTTATTTTCTTCTCAATTCTTTTCTTTTATTTTCCCTTTGGTTACTTTTTCTATATCAATCAAATAACCAAACTAAATCCAAATACAATTTTAAATTCAATAAAAAGCTTCAATTTCAACTATATCTTGTCCAACTTGATTATATTAGTTTACAACCTGATTTTGGGGGAGGGGTTATGATTGGGGTGGGATTTGAGGAAAAATCATGGAAGGGAGGATTGGTTTAGGGATTGAGCAACAAGGAGGAGACAGAAGCCGTTGAAAAGAGAAAATAATGGTTTGGGAGAAGAAACACAGTTGTTAGGTCATTATTGTAGAGATGGTGAAGGGCATTGTGGGAACATTTGAAGAGGCAGGATTAGGAGGAGAGGGAGATGGTGTATAAAAACCATATGGCCAATAGAATTGATATCTCTTCCTATTATTGTTATTTTCATGAAAACGTTTTCAACTCTTCAGCGAAAAAATATCAATTTATAAGAGTACATTAATTCGGGATCAAGCACTGTGAATATTAGAATACCATAATATATTTTTTTCCTTAAATTTATTACTTTTATTTTCTTTTTGAAAGTCCTAAAAAACACTTTTATTCCTGTAAAAAAAATTCCCGAAAATACCCTTTTACTTTGAGTAATGACACCACTATAAATACTATTTTTGAAGACAATAATATAAATATACAAATGAAACTCTATTGTGAGTTAAACTGAATAAATAAAAATACAATGGAAAGAGTATTATCTCATTCAGGAATTTCTACTTGAGCCATGGAATTGGATGATTTATGGGACTTGCAATTTCATAAATCTACCTTTGGCTAGATTTGTATAAATAATCTTTTTCAATCAAAATTAATAAAATAGATACTTCTTCATCTATATTTATTTTGTTTTAATTTAGATGAAGTTTTTAAATTATATATAATTAAAGGGTATATTCGCGCATATGATAACGATCGTGAAATATACCTTTATGGCTTAAATCTTAAAATATTTCAAATCATAAATCATTAAAATGGAATATCAATGATTTAATAAAACTTACACATAAAATATATGCTCAAAAAGAAGATGTCTCATTACATGAACATCAATATAGAAATACTAGTATAAGTATGTAGGTGTTTGGTATGGAACAAATATACTGAATAACCTCACCCAAAACTTCTAAATTGAAAATAAAATATTGTCTAATAAAGAATTTTCTACTTTGAATTATTCTTCGATTAATGGATAATTGCAAAGGAAATTTTTGGCAGGTAATATAATCATATAGGGAGGTTAATGAGTGGCCAACAAAAAAATTGTCACAAGTGAATCTCCTATATTTATCAAGGTACTTTAACTTGAAACGTTGAATAAAAGTTAAAGTACTTTTTTAATTTCATTGTAAAGTCAAATAACTAGAATTTTTTTTTTATATATTGAACTATTAGAGTTTTAATTAATAATTCATACCCCAAATCCAAGATTAGTTAATAGAATGATCATACTTACATGATACTTGTAGTTGAAAAGACTCAATACTTCACTTATATATAAGTTTTTATATTATGTTGTTGGATGTTAACTATGATTGATGGGCACTTAGTAAATAGTTAATTTTAATAGAATTAATTTAATTAATTAATTAAAATATTTAATTATTCAAGAGTTGTAAGCTCAATACTAATTTATTAGTGAATTTAAGGGGTCATGTACTTATTTGGCTAAGTTTATTTGCTATCATGGAAATTAATTCAATTGTTGGATTAAGTATATTAATTGATATGATTAATTAATTTATTGAGATTGAAACTAATTAGATTAAGAAGCTCAATTAAAAATAGCCTTTAATTAGTTCATGAGATGAATGAATTAATTTAATTTAAATGATCAATTAAATTGGTCTTAATTAATTAATTAGACCTAGTTCCAACAGTGTGAGTTTGATAGAAATTAAAGCTCAATTAAGAATTAGATTATGAATTCAACGTCTAAGGGTGGGAGGAATATATAGTGTTATGAGATAAGGATACTATCGATAAAAATGTGGATGGACAAAGGAATAGAGTCCCACATTTAGACGGGGCCCTTTGCAACACGTTTTTTTAGACTTATGGGGGCAGAATTTACATTTTTCTGCATCATTTTTTCAACATAAATTCAGTAGAGGAAAGCAGTTTTTCTGAACCACCAAAAAAGCCTCCAAAAATCGTGAACCTTTTCTCAGCCCATGTAGCACACGGTTAGCAGCCCATGTTCCTCCTACCAAAACTTGTTTTATGTTCCTAATTCTATACTATTTGATTTAGGAATACAAAATTTGTTTAAATTGTTCCAAATCCTAAATTCCCTAGTGTAGAATTGTCAAATTGATTCGACTGGCATAGGGTTAGTTGCATGTGAAAATCTAAGGTATAAATATACTTACATAGAGGAGATATGTTTGAAGTTCTGGACAAATCATTCAAATTGGGATTTAAAATTCGAGTTCATGGGATTCAACAAACCTGATGAGAAATTAATCATTTGGATAGTTTTACATCTGTAAATCAACCAAAAATAAAAAAAGGTATAAAACTTAACTTTCTAAACTACAATTAGAATTAAAAGAATTAAAATAATTATGAATGTCATAATTGTACAATTGAACCCAACAAGATCTTCCTCTTCTTCTCTCCATCTTTAATGGGATAAGAAATTGTAAAAAATGTAGAGTGTAGAGTGTACCTAACCAATAATATAGTATCTCCCAAGAAGGCCCTCTCATTAAGATTGAGCCTACATTAGATGCCAAACCAAGTCTCTGAAGAAAAGGGCATCAATAATAACTGATCAGTTAAATTAGGCTTATATGTCATATTAGTTTATCTCATTTTTATTTTATTAAAACAAACTTCCAATTAATAGAAGTTCACATGTTGGAATAATATTTCAATATTCTCCCACTTTGACAAATATTAATAATAATTTTAAGTTAAAAAATTGAGAAAAAATGACTCGTGTTAAATTACAAAGTTTATAATTGTGGCCGCATTAAAAAGAAAAAAATATGGTTTGGAGACAAGATCTCCAATACAATCCAGTCCACGAAAACTATTAATATTGGAGTATGGTAGCAATTACAACCTTCATTGATACAAAACTTTCAATAGTCACAAAAACCAGCAATTCCACCAACATGGATTCAGAGGCAGTGATGTAGCAAGAAATAGCATCCAAATATGACCCAAATATGTTATTTTATTATTGGTTTGTAATATAAATTTCGTTATTTCTAAAAATTAAAAATAGTACAAATAAAATTTTATTGAATTTGATTAATATGTAGATACAATCTCATCTTAATCCTCTGATTCTTCTATTCAAGCACAATATCTTTTGGATTTTTGAAATTTGGAGGTAGAATTATTGATTTGATCTTCTCCAAATTGATTTCATCATTTAATAACGTCAATTTGAGGGTTTGATACCTTGATTTCGAATTAAATATTACAACTTCAAGAACATGTACTTGGTGAATTTGGTAACTTGTTGATGAAAGTGACCATTTGATCTCCTCCAATGTGGATTAGATTCCCAATAACGTTAATTCAAAAGTTTAACAACTTAATCTTGAATTAAATATTATTAATTAAATAGACTCCGCGATGAACGCATTGGCTTTCGCCTTGAACACCGTGGATCTCCTCGAACTTGATCTCCTTAAGTTGAAAGAATTCCTCAAACACTTTTCTTGTTTTGATTTCTTCTTCACAACTTATTTTAACTTTTTGGATATGACCCCTATTTATACTTGTAGCATGAGGGCTCTTGCCATTTTTACTTGAAGAAGTGATGTGATTTGATTGTTCCTTCATAATTTGATGGGCATTTACTGTCTTAATCACGAGATGTGATTTGAATTACTAAAACATTGATATTTATTTTTATAAATTGCAAGATACGATCATGATTGTCAATAATTAAAATTTGACACTTGGCGATATTTGATTGGCCAAAAATATATATTAAAATATCAATTAATTTACTATTTACTTTAGGAATTAAACTTGATTAAATTCCCAAAACATAAATAGAAAATATAAAATTAATATTTAATATATTATTTTACACGTATCATCATTTAATTGGCCATAAATTTCATTTATCTACATATGTCCCCTCGAGACTTGTTCACGAATAATTCGTCTTGAAGTGAATAAGTTGCGATACATATATTACCTCCATTTTTTTTTAATTGGGCTTTTGCATGTGGACCATTGGATTTGAACAAGTGACGAATTGGGAGCTAATTTTCAACTTTGATTTTGATAGCCCAAATTCTCGTATCTTCCAAAAAAATCCATTTATAAATTGGAATCCACTTCTGAAAGCATTTCAACCCATAGAGAATCACTTTAAACCATTATTTGAATTGCTTCAAACTAAGCATTACTTGAATCAAGCAATCATGTGAAACAGCTACATATAGAGCATAAAAGGATCATACTCCAACAATTTCTCTTCCACTTTTTTTTTTATTAGTTAACTTGGGCCCATAACTTCGGGTGTATATGGTTTTAAAGAATAAGATGTATGATCGCAAATCTGACATAGTCAATGCATTTTGCGAAGCGTGGTGTCCACTCACCAATATTTTGTTAACTTCCCTTGGAGAATTATCTATATCACTATGGGATCTACATACTCTTGCGGGCCTTCCTATGATCGGATTTCTCTACGATGAAGTTGTTCCCTATGCCAAGGAGCTTACCGACGTCGATGAGGCAGGAAGTAGATTCGTCTCTCGCTCTTGCAACCACTTACTTCATGCTTATCATTTGCTTCAAATGAGTGCTAATGGAGATCAACCTTCTCAAGTATCCATTGGTGAGTGGATTAGATTTTGGTCCAAGAAAACTATTAGGTACCATTCATCTCCTCCACGTAGAGAAAGAAGATTGTCCATCCTAAATCAACTCACAATCCACTTGGCGACTTCGGCATACACGGAGAATGGCGCCCTGTGGAGAAGGCTTCATTTTCAAAGCTTGGTGTTAAAGAGAGCTCGAGAGAAGAAACACATTTGGCGGCTTACTTAGCTTATTGGCTTTGCACATTAGTTCTTTCCAGCGACGACATCAACTTGATATGCCCTAGTACTTTTAAAATGGCGAGCATCATGGCAAGTGGGCAAATGGTGGGCCTTGTTGTTCCTGTCTTAGCAAGCATTTACAAAGGCTTAAAAAGATCACGAATTCTGTAAGACCATTCCGCGTACATTCAACATTCCTCATCTACTTTGTCTATAGTTGGCTGGCGCATTACTTAAGACTCATCACCAAATTTGGCAAGGATTACAAGGCCCTAAAATGGTGATCTTCTCTAGTGAAAGAAACACAAGGTACTATGATCCCAAAGATGCCCGCAAGCGAATCCACAAAGGAGACCTTGTTTCTTGGACTTGCACCATGATCATCAAGAGTAAGGATTTCTTGTATGTTGACAATGGGAATGCGGAGGGATTAGAGAAAACTACTTTGTTGCCATTCACTCGAGCTTTCTCTCTTTACGGCAGGGTAGACACTTTATCATTGAACCTTATAGTCCCCATCGATTTAGTCGTCAATTTGGATTCTATCAAGTGATGCCGGGAGTTCTTACATGAGATATCCACAAAGCTTCTTTAGAAGAAGGAGTTAACTATTGGCGTTTGTGCACCTTGTCCAAATCTATGTCTAAGGCACGTCTTCCTTGTATGCCCCCAAATACAAAGAAGTTCTTGTCGAAAGACTACAAGAAGTGGTGGACCAAAGTTTATGAAATTCACTTTCAAGAAAATATTGCAAGCTTGATCAATTTGAAGCCAAGTAAGATCTCAACCAAAGGCAAGGAACATGACGACGGAGATGGCCCACTTCATGATTCCCCATATATGCATGTCGTTTCTTTTTCCAAAGAATGCAACACTCAAACCATTGAACCTCTCGAAGCCAACAAGAGAAAGAGTATTTCTCACCCTATTGAGGAAAGTGGTAGTAGTAATATAGACCGTCATTGAAAAAGACCCACAAAGAACCTTGAACCTTTGGAGCCAAGGGACATTGACGTTCATGATGTTACAAACAACCTATGTCAAATGGAGAACTTTGTTGAAGAGGTTCTTTCTCAATTTAATTTTTTCTCTCTCTCCTTTTTTTCTAACTTAACATATGTAATATTTCGTTGGAGGAAGAACTATTTAACATTGATGGCGAGGGATCACAAGATAGCCAATGGTCGATTGTGGGCCCCAACTTGTTGGCTACAAGTCCTTCAATTGACAAGGAAGTACAAAAGAAAACATTCAACTTGACTATGGCTAAACAAACACATCATTGTACTGCATTTTCGGAATTTGAAGGGAAAAATTTATACTTAACCACCAAAAGGAGTACCTTCAGAAGCTACGGAGTGACCTTCGCGAAAGGATAGCAAGTACTTCGGTTGACTCTATCTCGTCTATCAAAGATGACATGTTGTTTGTGCTTGAGTCCATAAAGAGCTTTAACAATTTTGACATCTCTCATTTGAAAGAATTATTTAAAGCATTTTTTGACAATGCTGTTGCTTATGACGAGGCAAGGTCAACATCCTCCAAAAAAGCATCTAAAGAACTTCTTGCACGACAATTGAGTGAAGCTAAAGGTCATCTTCATGATGCCAAGACTAGAGAAAGCAAAGAAGTTAACCAAATTCAATCCACTAAGGAAAAGTTGGAGCAAATCAAGAAAGAGGTAGACAACTTGATGAAAGAAGAACTTGATTGCGTCATTGAAACGACAACAAGAACTTCTTCAGAGTACTCAAGCCGAAGTTCATGAGATTGAAGCGAAAGTCATTACTATCGAGAATACTTCTCCTTTGAGTAATGAAGTGGTTGAGAACTTGAAATTTTCAGTGGTACACATTGAGGCCGCCAAAGAAGAGTTGAAGAATTTAAGTCCTTTTGTTTAGATTTTATTTTTTTGCTTCATGTAATGAATGTTATCATTCTTGAGATTACATAATAGAATTTATTTTTTCTCTTTCTATCTTGTAATCCTTCGAGTGCATCAAAATTCATGAAGTGTAATTTTTTTTTCTTTGGTGCAATAAATTACTATCCTATATGAAAGGTAAAACATAATTTATTACAAACTCATGACTGAACTTAGAAAATATCTAAGCTGCCTACATACCCCAACAAAGGGATCAAGTCATAACGTAGTTTAAAAAAATTTCTTTTTTTAGAGGGGGGGTGCCATACACAGTTTATACTCATGTGGGCCAGGAGTATCTATTGTTTTACCACCTTGGACTAGGTGGGGTATTTAATATTTTAACCACATAAAAATCCTTTAATGGAGTGAATTAATAATTTAACCACGTGTATTCACTTTTGGTAGGGTGAGTTAGCAGTTTAACTGCGTACACTACCTTTGGTGGGTACCACTCACCATTTATACTCGTACAGGTCAGGAGTAACATGCAGTTTAGGCTCATATGTCAAGGAGCTCCTTTTTTTTTTTAACGTCACGCATAGTGGCAGTTTAAAAACTTTCCATTTATTAGGCAAATTCTTAAGCTATCTTCAGCAACCAATTTATAAGCGCCATTTGTGTAAACTTCTTTATCAACATAAGAACCATCCCATTTTGATGTAAATTTATTTTCAGTCCTATGAGTAGTAATGATTGGCCTTCTTATAGCAAGCACCAAATCGCCAACTTGAAAAGTGCATGACCATACTTTCTTGTTGAACGCCCTGGAAATGCGAGCTTCATAACACTCAAGTCTTTTTATTGCATTTCTAACCTTTTCTCATCAAGAGCTTCCAACTCTTCAAGGCATAAGTGTGTATTTTCAATAAATCTCCAAACCTTTTCACATGGTCAATTACTACATCTCCAAACAATCCAATAAATCTTTTAGCATAATTGGAATACGGAAGTAGGTCAGGATTCTTGACTTCATACAGACCAAGCAACTGATTGACTACTAATTTAGAATCTTCATATACCTCAAGATGCAGTTGCTTTATGTCAACAGCCATTTCGAGTCCAAGGATAAGAGCTTGATATTCAGCCACATTGTTTGAACAATTTTGGGTTAAGGTGAAAGAGTGGCAATACTTCCCCATCAGATGTAATGAATACAACTCCAGCACCGGCTCATCCTCTATGAGAAGCTCCATCAAAATACATCTTTCAAGGTGGAGTAACTTCAATTACAAGAACATCTTCATCTAATAGGTCATCAGACAACTCCCACTCGGTAGGGATAGGATGATCAGCCAAAAAATCTGCTAAAACTTGTCCTTTCATAGCCTTTTGAGGGATATACACGATCTCAAATTGTTGCAACTAAAGGTACAACTTTGTAAGTCTATCAAAAAGAACCAGCCTTGTCATGACATACTTTAGTGGATTTGCTTTTGAGACAAGACAAACAGTATGTGCCTAAAAATAATGATTTAGCTTCTGGATTGCAAAGATGAGGGTCAAGCATATCTTTTCGATTGGTGAGTAGTTCAACTCATTTGGCATCATCATTCTACTCAAATAGTACAAGACGCTCTATTTCCCATCATTATTCTCTTGCGCCAGTAATTCTCCAACATAACGATCTTGAGCAGCAATATAAAGTATCAATAGGCGTCCAGGTACTGGTGCAACCAACACAGGAGGCTTCATCAGATAGGCCTTTATACTTGTAAAAGCATTCCTACAAGACTCATCCCACTCAAACGAAATACCTTCTTCATGAGACGACTAAATAGCTAGCATCGACTGACCAGATTTGAAATAAACCTTTGAAGATATGCTAATTTTCCTTACAAACTTTTAAGTTCGTGAATGTTTTGAGGTTCAGGCATCTTTAGAATTGCATCAAATTTTGCTTGTTTGATTTCTATCCCTTGATGACGAATAATGAACCTAAGAAATTTTCCACACTTGACACCAAATCCACATTTCAGTGGGTTCATCTTGAGTTGATATCTTCTCAAGCGTTCAAAGACTTCCTTAGATCACAAAGATGATCTTCTCGCTTTTTGGACTTCACAACCGCATCATCAACATAGCACTTTATATTTTTATGAAGCATATCATCAAAGATCTTCTGCATAGCCCTTTGATATGTACTACCACCATTCTTCAATCCAAATGGCATCACTTTGTAGCAATATATACCTCTGGGGGTACGAATGTTGTTAGCTCTTCATTATTTGGTGCCATGCGTATTTGATTATATCCAGATAATCCATCCATAAAGGATAATGCTTCATGTCTTGTAGTAGCATTGATCATGAGTTTGGTAATGGGTAACGGAAAGTCATCTTTAGGACATGCACCATTCAGATCTCTGAAATCAACATAAACTCGAATCTGACCATTCTTCTTTCTTACAAGAACAATGCTAGAGATCCATGTGGGATACTTGACTTCTCGAATGAACCCAACTTTAATAAGTTTATTCACTTCAACTTCAATTAATGGGACCAACTTAGGCTAAAATCGATGTTGAGCATGTTTAATAGAACAAGCTCATTTCTTAACAGACAAATGATGGACTAGCACTTTTGGATCCAATCCTAGCATTTCTTATAGAACTACACAAATACGTCTTTGAACTCATGTAGAAGTATGATGTATATTTTCTTTTCATCATTGGTCAATAAAGTACTGATACAGATTGGTCGTGGGTTATCAGCATCACTTAAATTAATCTCTTTTAATTCATTTATAGTGGCTTCAACACCTTCTTCAAGCTTAGGAGGACCAACCTCAGCATCTTTTTCTTTGAATGAAACTTCTTCACTTAAAGTGATATGATTCGTTGACACAACATTACTTTCTTCATGTTCAATATCCTTGAAATCAACACATGTCATCATTTGGTCATTCTTTTATCTTATACGAACTATTTTCATGGCGTTATCTATTTTCTCAATATAGCCGTCACTAATCGATTTGAGAATTTTCTTATGCTAGCAATCCTTAACATTTTGAGGAATTGCATGGTCGATGCCACTACTAATGTGATAAGAGGAAATCAAACTTTCTCTGTCGTCTTCTTTATTGTCTTGGGTTTGTGTGAAAACAATAGTTTGCAATTTAACCTTCAAGTCTTTATCACACGATATGATCAAAGTAGTGCACCACCTCATACGGGATGGGATCAAACTTTGAAGTTTTTGAGTGGCTCGTGGCCTATCAACCTTCTTTAAATGCCTTGACATCTTGGAGACACCCAATCTTCGATTGTTGGTTCTTTTATACCTCGACTTTCTAGCCGGGCCAAGTCTATCAAAGATAGATACTCATTGCATTTCTTTTCCATTTTTATCAAAGACATCATTTGTTGATGAAAACTCTTCCTCATTTACATGATTGCTGCTGGCTCTTTTAATAGCAATACAAATAGGCGTTCAAGAGGGAGTTTTCCTATAGTAGAATCTTCTTGTGGGTCGTATCCAGCTTTAACAAGAAATTTGTAGGCTATCAGATCAAAACATTTTGCAACTTGGAGTTCTAAACATTCTCCGTGTTCTTTCTCAAGTCCTTGAATCAGGCGAACAAATCTCTTAAGTGGCTAAGGAGACGGCTTCTTTGTATCAAGTTTGGTTAATGGTAATACCAACTCTTTCAATGACTCAGTTCTAGTGAGAAACAATTCACCTTTTGAGTGACTTCCATCATAGTGAATTGGCAAGGTCTCTTTGCTTTTACCTCCATCAAATTGATCATCTTGTTGGTTGGATTGCTCATAAAATGGGCGTTCTTTGACCTTTATCGACTTTGTATCTTTAAGATAGTACTTAGCATCAGCGAAATGTGATTCAGCCTTAGTAAAAGGTTTATCATCACTGCAACTCTTTTCACCATGCCCTCTCGACAATACATGAAGCATTGGTGCCAAGTAGAAGGAACTACTCCATTTTCATGTAGCCAAGGGTGACCAAGAAGCATGTTATACAATGTTTTGGCATCTATGACATGAAATAGTGCAGTTGATGCCATATCATCCATCAACAACTTCAACCTTATGATGCCGATAGCCCTTTGTCCCCTTGATTGAAACCTTGGATCATCAAGCGGCTATTTGCAAGTTCATCCATGGAAACTCCCAACTCTTTAATTGTACGTAAGGGTAAGATATTGACTGTAGAGCCTCCATCAATCAATATTCTATTTACGTTTTACTCGCGAGTATAGAGAGTTATGAATAATGGCCTATTATGGGGTTTAGAACCAAGTAGCAGGTCTTTATCAGTGAAGGTCATTGCTGAGCCACAATCATCAGTGAGAGTATGAACCCCAATCCCAGATAGACAGACTTCACTAGAGAAAACATTTTGATCACTTGTCATGTTACATAAAACATCATTGCCATGATTAAGTCTTCGACCACCATTCCACCCAGGCACATTCTCTATTATGACATCAAGTGATCTAAATGCGATGGTGACAAGATTGGTAGCCGCATTATCTTCCTCAAGTGTGATCTTCCCTTGATGAGCTATCCGCATGACTCTGTCTTTGAATATGAAATAATCATGAATTGGATGCCCCACCAAATGATGGTATTTGCAATACTTTGGATCATCAATTCGCCCTGCCTTTTCAGGTCGCTTCATTTTAGGTAATTTAATGAGGTTTGCATTGAGCAAGTCATCAAATATTCCAAATATATAAAAATCGAGAAAGGGATATTTCTTTGCTTACATCTCTTTTAAAGTTAATTTTCTTTGCCTCATTTCTTGAGAGATATCTTTCTTTTCACCACTTTTATCATTTGCATTTCCTCTTAATTTGATAGGTGTTGTATTAACTGCCATGGATTCTTTGTTTGGAGCTTTAGAAAAAGACTTGCCCCCTTTCTTGGCTTCTTACCTTTCTTTAGACTTATGAGATTCTTGTATGGATGACCCTTCAACTCCACTTGTAGCCATACTCAACTCCATATCATGGGTCCGAGTAGCCAATTCTTCAAATGTCTTTGGTTGGATTCCTTGAAGGATGTATCGAAGGCCTCAATGCATTCCTTGAATGCACATCATAATAATCGAAGCCTCTGATAATCGATCTTTACAATTAAGGCTTAAATTTCTCTAATGATTAATGTAGTCGATGGCATGCTCTTTTTTCCATTGGCGTGAATTTGTGAGTTCAATCATGCTGACTGTTCGTTGGGTACTATCTTTTGGATTTTTGAAATTTGGAGTAGAATCGCTAATTTGATCTTCTCTAAATTGATTTTGTCCTTCAATAACATCAATTTGAGGGTTTGACATCTTGATTTTAAATTAAATGTTACAACTTCAAGAACGTTGACTTGGTGGATTTGATAACTTGTTGATAGAAGCGACCATTTGATCTCCTCCAATGTGGATTTGATTTCCAATAACGTTAATTCAAGAGTTTAACAACTTAATCTTGAATTAAACATTATCAATTGAGTAGACTCCACGATGAGCGCCTTGATTTTCACCTTGAACACCGTGGATCTCCTCGAACTTGATTTTCTTAAGTTGAAACAATTCCTCTAACACCTTTTTTTTGTTTTGATTTTTTCTTCACAACTTGTCTTTAATTTTTTGGAGATGGCCCCTATTTATACTTGTAGTATGAGGGCTCTTGCCATTTTTACTTGAAAAAGTAACGCGATTTGATTGGTCCTTCACGATTTGATGAGCATTTACTGTCTTAATCACAAGATGTGATTTGAATTACTAAAACTTTGATATTTATTTCCATAATTTTCAAGATACGATCTTGATTGTCAAGAATTAAGATTTGACACTTGACGATATTTGATTGGTCGAAAATATATATTAAAATATCAATTAATTTACTGTTTACTTTAGGAATTAAACTTGATTAAATTCTCAAAACATAAATATAAAATATAAAATTGATATTTAATATATTATTTTATATGTATCATCATTTAATTGGCCATAAATTTCATTTGTCTACACGGTCCTCTAATTTTCTTATAAGATGTAGATTTCTAGAACAGTATAAAGCCTAAGAAAATCTAATATTTTTCTTGTTAGCTATGGGTTTCTGAAATAATATGAAACCCCAAAAAAAATTATGACATTTTTTAAAAATATGAATTTTTAAAACAATATAAAACCCCTAGAAAATTTGACTGACATTACAAAAAGCCATGAACGCCTACTCGAGGTACAATGTATCATTTTTTAAACTTACCCAATTCTTAAGATAAACACCGAATCTTAAAATATTCATACGAGTGAGATATAACATCAACAATATGTGTACATAAATCTAGGAAATATATATACCAATAATGAGCTCAATAAATCTGACATTGTATGAAAGTACCCAATACACAAAAGGATTTAATAAAGTAAAAAAATGTAAACATATCTGACTTAACCTAATACATTAATAGACTCAATCACACCATGTATTCTACATGTCTCTTCAAAAGTAATAGGACTCAATCCCTTGGTCAAACGATCTGCGAGCATTGAATCAGTATCAACATGCTCTATCAAAATGGTAATATTCTTGACCAAGTCCCTAACAGCCAGATACTTTAGCTAAATATGCTAGATGTGTTGGACTTTAATACAAATTCAATTTACTAATCATATAATCAAAAATCATCAAGAAATAAATTGAATAGAAGGCGTATATTGATTTTATAGTAAGGTATACATGAAAAAAAATTGATCCTTGAATAAGAATTGGTAGGTTAATGTCTTTCATAATTAAATCGTAAAAAAAGAGCAAAATGATTAATTTGACTTGAGGGTCATAACAGTACAATATTCCTTATATATAAGATCAAATAGAATCCCATCAAACCTAATTTAGACTAGTATTGGGTTTGTACACATTGTAAAATCCATACTCAATAGATATTTTTAAAGGTCAATTAGAAGACCACTTATTGGTTCTATTAAATTAGATAGGCCACAGTATAATTATCTCTTAGCCCACTTTAATAAATAAATTAAAACCCAATAAAATGTACTAGATGGTTTGTTATTCTTCAAAAATAACATAATAGTACTTTTATCACAGTAAATCCTCATATTGATTCAATGACCAAAAGCCTTAAAATGAAGTTCCACAACCACAAAATATGTATGGTTGCTCCATAACAAGCAACAAACTCAATCTGCATGGTAGATAAAGCAGTAAGTGTATGCTTGACACATTTACATGAAATAGCCCCACCTGCCATCATGAACATATTAGCCTTAAGTGGATCTTAAATCATGGGGACAATCAGCAAAATCCAAGTAAGAGTATCTAATAACCTCATGATGATCAAGTTTTCTATATACGAGCATGAAATCTCTTCATTTTTCTCTCTACCTCAAGACTTTCTTAACAAGCACATAATGTTCCTGTCATGTATTAGAAAGCAAGAACGTCAACTGCAAAAGCCATATCAGGTTGAGTGCAAACTTGGGCATACCAAGCTACCAACACTAGAATAAGAAACATTATTCGTGGGCTCATGCTCAAGTTCATTTGGCACTGTGCTAAGATAAGTTTATCATCACCCTTCACAATAGGCATATTCCCAGACTTACAATTCTACTTATTGAACCTAGCCAAAGCACAATTAATATAACTCGTTTGAAATAGCTTCGAGATCTATCATGGTGGATCTCAATTCCAAGATGTTTCACCATGATCTTTCTTATCAAAGCTATGACACAACATCTGGTTCATCCTCATGGAGTAAATCAATTCACTACTGGCAAATAAGATATCATCAACACAGAGCAAACGATGTATAAATATGCTCTCACTTGTCTCAACATAAATATAACAATCCACATTATTCTCCTCAAAACCTAATGAAATCAACACCTTATCAAACTTCAAGTACTATGGACGAGAAGACTATTTAAGGACATAAATGGACTTGTGGGGCATCTCTATCCATGACCCTCACTCCTTGTGAGGGAGGTAAGGCCAACCGAGCAGGTAAATATGGATCCTTAATGGTTCACTATCAAAATCCTTAGCGGGATAACAAAATGGAGAAAAATGGAAGAAGTCGTCACCACACTCTTTGTAGAAGAGAATGAACAAATTACATTACTTTGAATAAATGTTCATTAAAACAAGGTACCTTATATCTTTGAAATAATAAGAAATGTACATTTGGAATGTCCTACTACATGTGATCTAGTGGAAAAAATAACTTTGAAATAGGAAAAAATATATAGCCTATGTACCCCATCCTAAGGGGGGCTAACAAGAAATCTACTACGTAAGATCTATATTTGGAAGCTAAATTACAAGGGGGAAGGGAGGCACCCCTGTCACCCTGTCGCAAGGTTCTCCAACCATACTACTTATTTCCATCATTCATCAAACTCGTATGCAAAATGAAAAAATGATATGTATGTAAGTGTGCTCATGTGAATGCAAATGCAAGTCTAACTATTGTTGAGTTCGAGTGTCAAATGGATTGCCTACGTATAACTTTCAAGAAATCAAAACTCAATAGTTCATATTCCCACCTTTAGGACCTAGGTTTAATGGTGTGGGATAATTAGGAGTACAGTGAGGATGGAATGGATGGATTATTAGCAAACATGAGCAAGTGTGGACTTTTTAGTGGTGGGAAAGGTGGAAGAAACCTCAAGAAGGAAAACTGATCTTTTTGGTGATGGAAAAGATTGTGGAAACCTCTTATCCTTTGGCAAGCGAACAATTATTTCCCCAGTTTCACTTATCCCCTGGCGGATGG
Organism: Paulownia fortunei; assembly: GCA_019321725.1. Taxonomy (NCBI): domain Eukaryota; kingdom Viridiplantae; phylum Streptophyta; class Magnoliopsida; order Lamiales; family Paulowniaceae; genus Paulownia; species Paulownia fortunei. Next base: position 14,940,147 of record CM033112.1, on the reverse strand, counting down.
ACAACTAATTCTTGTGACTTTACTTATCCTTGGTGAGTGGACAACTAATTCGCTCTTATCCCCGACAATTAATTCCCTATGATTCTACTTATGCCTTAGCAGGCGGGTAAGTATTCCCTATTATTAGCTTATCACTATGATTTTGGCTTGATTGGTATATATAGATGTGTGTGAAATTTGACTTTGAAAACTGTGAAGTGCATAACTATGCAAAGGATTTAGGCTTTAGGGTGCACACTGATTGTGAAGAATTGCTTTTGGAATGCATGTTGAAATGTGTGTGTGACAGTGGTCATGAGTGTGTTTTCAATATGTAGTGGTGTTTGGACTTATTAGTCAAAATAGACATCAATATGGCGAGAGTCCAAATCTCGGGATGCAAGTGTGTCTTGCAAATGATGCAAAATAGAAGAGATATTCATGTATGTGATGGCAATTAAAATGCATGACTATGTAAGATATATGCATGTAAATGTGGATCACGTATGTAAAGTGTGGGAATACCATGATTGAATGTATGGGAAATGCCTAAATGTAATTATTAAGGTAATGTGAAAATGCCTAAGTGTGGAAAAATGGCTAGTGGAGATGCTTAAGTCCCATAGTTTGTGCACAAGTGTTTTTGAAAATGTTTAATTATGAAAGAGATGTCAAAAATATATAAGTGTGAAAATTACATATGTTTATGAAAGTTATCCTTTGCAAACTAAGGTATAATATGAAGTGATTAAAATGCCCTCTAGGGGTGAAGCCAAGAATATGTGATTGTGTTGGGCAATGCTTTTTGTGGAAATTAAAATGCAAGAAAATGATCAAATTGCCATTGTAGGCCAAAATGCATGAAAAATCTAAAAATGATTATGGTGCCCTCTTTGGGCCAATGGGTCAAAAATGCATGCAAGTATTTAAATAATGCTCTTCTTAGAGCTAAAATAACCAAAATGCCCTTTGAGGGCCAACATGCATGACTATGCATGAAAATAACTAAAGTACTATACCTTAGGGTAACAATGACACAATAAAAAACTATAGTATATAGTGATTCTTTTCCTTTTATTTTTGCACTATTGCTAATTGAGAATTAATTTAACTATGTGTGACTGTTTGTTCATAGACTGCTTTTTTAATTTTTTTTTCTTTCTTTTTGGCCATGCCTTTATTATTTTATAACCAAAATGCCTTTTCTTAGCATGTGATGTGATGCATGGAAAATGTAAGTCTAACCCTATTCAGGGCTACTGGGCTTAATGACATGAAATATCCAAATCCCTATATGGATCGAACTTTATGAAATGACCAAAGCACCCTTTACAGGTGGAATGATCGTGTTTAGATTCAAATATAATACTAAAGTATATACGTAGAGTTTGATTTTGAAATAAATATGAGAGGCCCTTGGGGGCCAAAACAACATTCATGCCCTTGTATTTGAGAAAAATAAAAAATTCTAATAAATTCTTAAGAAAGAAAATATTTGAAAATTCTAAAAATATTTTTGAAGAGTCAAAAATACACTTGGGTAAAATGATAAAAATACCCTTAATGAGGTAATAATTTATAAAGAAATAGAAAAGTATGTAGAAAAATCATAATGATGCTGAGAATGTTGTGTGAATTCCAAAAATATATAACAAGAGACATAAAACACCCCTAAAGAGTGAAATGAAAATGCCTTTTTCTTTAGAAAAATAGGAAAAATAAGGAAAAATTATGGAAGTGAATAGAACATCCTACAATGTCTAAAAACACTAAAAAATATAGATGGAAAGATGAAAATGACCTTGAAAAGTGAAATAACCAAAATGCCCTAAGTTGTGAAATATGAAAAAACAACATCCAAAAAATATGCGAAAATGATATAAAAAAAAAGTTATTCATGGCCTAATATGATTATATGTGATGAAAAATTCATGAACTGATAATTATATACATGTTGAAAAAATGATAAAAAATAGAAAAATGCATGGGAATGGATGATCAAGTTATGATGTCATCAAATATGTGCATAGATTAATATCATCAATAAACTAACCAATCAAGCCTTGGGGCATAGCTCAATTGGTGAATTAATCAACATGGTACTCGCTTCCACCAGCAGGGTGGAGGTTCGAATTCTGGTGAGAACTTACGGCTGAATTTTGGTATGGAGCAATCATTGTACTGTCAGTAGGACCCTGCGGCTCCTTATGCGCAGAAGTGTACAGTCATGGGAGAATTTGTAATTCAATTGATACATATCCCATGATTTACCTCTCCAAAATGCTTGGGGCAAAGGATTTTGAAGATCCAGAATATAGTTTGGCGCAAGTTGGGATATCTGGATTATAAAAAAAAAAAAAAAATAAACCAACCAATCAAGCCACATTCCTAGGGGGCTCATTCTCTTTCATGCTTGGGGGAAGGAATTTCAAAGGGATATCAATACTTATAAGGAGAAGGTCTTTTGCTTTATATTTTGTCTTCTTTATGAGCACACGAGCTTACTTTCTTTCCTTTATGTTTTCAAGTTTAGGCTCTTTTTTATATATTGATAAAGATATGTGTGTGGACCTGGTGTGATGACTCTTTTTGTTACAGTATGTGTATGTATAAAGGATTGTGTTTATATGTATTGTTTTATGTAGTATGTATAATCTGGGTTCGCATAGCCCACAAAAATGTAGCACAACAAAATTTTTTAAAATTCTTCAAAATACATAAATCATGATATTTTTCATTTAAACCCATGTATCCCATTTTTATTGGGATTCAATCGATTATGTGTAATTTAATTTTTATGTAGGAATGTCTAGGTTTTTACCTACTAACTTATGATAGAATGCAACAGACAATGAAACGATCCAAATTGTTCTCCACCTCCCACTATGGAAAATCGAGAGTTCTTGAATTCAACCACAAACTTGCCCAAAGTCTTTGGATCCCTAAGAATTCCAAACCCCTCATTGGAATCTATTCACTTAAGAGTTTCAAATATATCTCCTCTAAGTTTATCCCTAGAATATCCACATGCAATTAAACCTATGTTAGTAGTTTTAATTTGATAATTCCTACCTAGGGATTAATGATTTTGAATCTTTGGAAAAATGATACAAACTATTTGTATATAGGTATTTTAGTTCTTGAACAATGACACAAGAATCAAGTTTTGAGGAAGAGGTGTGCACAATTTGGGGACTTGGGAAGGAACAATTTCAGGTTGAAATTTTAAAGGAGAAAAACAGATTTTTCAAGCCAAAACTCTGCCCAAAAGAGCTTAAAACCGTGTGGTAGATGGCGCATTTTATAGCCCTCAAGGTCTCATCTCAATGGACTCTCATCCCTTGTATAACTCCATCTCTTTAAAGTAGTGTTCTTGTGTATCAAGAACTCTAAATTTTTTTTATTTTTTTTGAGAGTTTTTTTCTAAGACTTTTAACTTCATTTATTCTAAAAATCCATCCTTTAGATTTTTTGAATTTTTCCTCCACATTAACATATCCATATCATGGATATTAAATTTCTCCTTCAAGTATGTCCAAACACATCCACCACATTCATTACAATTATTTTTTATGTGTGCTCTATTTGAGTGTTGCGAAGGAACCTTAAGGAAAAATAATTTTAACTTCAAATAAATCAAATTATCATCTTCATCATAATATTTTATTATCATTTAACAATATTTAACTCCACTATGTGAATATTGTTTCACTCTAAAATTAATTACTATTCGAGAGTTCTCTTCTTTTAATTATTTGCACTTGACCCCTCTGTGAAATATTAGTAAGAAATTATCTTAGAACATTTTTTTTTTCTCACCTCTTAATCTAAAATCTCGATTTGCCTTTACTCCAATATTTCATAAAAAAAAAATATTTTTATATAGTTTCAATGATACTTGAAATCCTTTGGCCAAAATCTAGAAATTTAAACATTGTAAATCAGGTTTGCCGTTTAGGAGATATCTCTTATCTTCATTTAGATTGTAGATTCCAGGTTTGAATATCCTTTTTATTATATTTTATGCAACCACCTAATATATAAAGTATTTTGCCCACCGAGGATCTCACATCTCAGTACATCAAAGTAATTTTACACACTATGCACAAATCCACGATATTCACAGGATTAAGAGTGAATGTACGTATTAAGTGGTGGGAAAAAATATTGAGTCTTCTTACTTTCAATATCAAAATATATACACCAATGTCTATATCTAAGCCTTAAACTATGTCCTACAATCAAGCTATATTAATGAGAATAATCAATTTATAGTTACATATAATTGGAATTGTAACTCCATTACAACACATTTCAGTTACTAATCTTTAGCAAATACATATATGGTAAGACTCCCCTCAAGTTGGGGCTGGAGGTTGTCAATGCCCAACTTGGACTTCAAGAAGATAAATTGATCTCGGTCGACAGATTTAGTGAATAAATCTACAATTTGTTGTGTTGAAGGGATCTTTGAGGGTCGAAGTAATCCAGATTGGAATTTTTCACAAACCACATGACAAGCTATTTCAATATGTTTCGTTCGTTCATAAAAAAAATGGATTTGAAGCAATATGAAGTGTTGCCTGATTATCACAGTAAAATGGTATTTGTGTTTGATGGGAAAGCTTCGGATCATGCACGAGATATGAGAGCCAAGTGATTTCACAAGTAGTTAAGGCCATCTCACGATATTCAGCTTCAGCTGATGATCTCTAAATGATGGGTTGTTTTTTTATTTTTCATGAGATGGGACTTGACCCAAGTAGTATACAATAGCCTGTAGTAGAGCGGCGAGTTATAGGGCAGCTTGCCCAGTCTGAATCACAATAGGCACAAACAGAATTTGCAGACAACAAAACACCTTGGCCAGGGGTGCCTTTCAAGTAGCACAATAGGCTAGTGGCAGTATCTAGATGAGGCTGTCGAGGCTGGTTCATGAATTGGCTTAAGAGGTTCACTGCATAACTTATGTCCAGTCTCATGATAGTGAGGTATATGAGGCAACCCACTAAACGAGGTAAGTGGAAAGGTCTGAAATAAGATCACCATCAACATTATTTAACTTGAGATTTTGTTCCATATGAGAGTCCGAGGAGCGAGCTCCAAGAAGTTCACAATCATCAAGAATATCTAAAAGATACTTGCGTTGACTAAGATATATCCCTTTTTAGAGCGAGCAACTTCAATCCCCAAAAAGAATTTGAGATTGCCAAGATCTTTTATGTGAAACTTTTGATGAAGAACTTGTTTAATCTCTATAATCAGTATGTCACTATAGCCACTGATGACAATGTCGTCAACATAAACCAAGACATAAGTGGACTCAACATTCTGATGAAGTATAAATAATGAATGATCTGCTTGTGATTGATGAAAACCAATTTCAAGAAGAGCAGTAGAAAATTTAGTAAACTAACATCTAGATGCTTGTTTAAGACTGTAAATAGAATTGTGAAGATGACAAACCAAATTCTCCCCTTTTCGGCGATAACCTGGTGGAAATATATATAAATTTCTTCTTTGAAATCACCATGTAGAAATGCATTATGAATATCCAACTGATATAAGGCCCAAGCTATAATGGATGCAATGGCAAGAAGTAGCCAAACTAGCCGAATTGTAACAAATTTAGCAACTGGTGTGAATGTGTCAATATAATCAATGCTCTCAATTTGATTATATCCTTTGACAACCAAGCGAGCTTTGTAACACTCAATAGAACCATCTGCATTTATTTTGATTTTATAAACCCATTTGCAACCAATGGCTTCCTTCCATGAGGTAGCGGAACTAAAGACCTAGTATTGTTATTTTTCAAGGCAGTGATCTCAACTTGCATAGAATCTCTCCATTTTAGAAATTTTATTGTCTGAGAAAAGCTAGATAGTTCAATAGTAGAATCAATAGATGCAAGAAAAGAAGTGAGAAAATTTATCATAAGAGAGAAAATGATGCAATGAAAATGGAGTACCTGATTTGTTGGAGGAAGAAGGAGACTGAGCACTAGCTTGGTAACAATGGTAATCTTGTTGTAAGTGCTTAGGTAGTTGATATTGGCATTGAGATCTACGGGGAGAAGCTGAGACATATGAAGTATTGTCTATAGATGGTAAGGCTGAATCAACGACTCTATTGGATTGAGATGAGGAATTTGAGTTCTCTTCAATGTCAGGACATGGTAGAGGAGTACATGTGAAGAGATTTTTTGCGTGGATAAATTTCTTCTTTGACAAAAACTTTTTATCTTTTTGAAAAAATGGGTAATCAATAAAATTTTCTAGAGATGCACGGTGGTCAAATTTGTGTTTGATGGAAGTATTCCTACCATAACAGAGGCAATCAAAGATATGTAAATGAGAATATGATGGGGGGTTTTGAAATGATACCTCATAAGGTGTCCTTCCTTTTAAAACAAAAGTTTAAAAGTTATTAGTAAGATATGCAACAGTGAGTATGCATTCTCTCTAAAAAAAAAATTTGTAGCTGAACTTAGAATCATAGAGAAGTGCCATATTGAGGAGGTGATAATTTTTCGCTCAACAACTCTATTTTGTTGTGGAGTGTCAATACAACTGGATTGGTGAATAATGTCGTGTGATAGAAAATGTTTATTAGTAAAGTTATTGAAAAATTTACGACCATTATCTTATTCGGATTTGACGAATCTGGGAATCAAATTGCGTCCTGACTATGGCAAAAAATTACAAAAATCACATCAGACTTATGGTTCATAAGATAGACCCAAGTACTTAGATAACGGTCATCTACTATGGTGAGAAAAAAAACGAGCACCAAATAGATATGGTGTATGATAGGTCCCGAACATCAAGATGAACCAATTCAAAACATTTCTTTGAAGAAATAATACTAGAATTGAAAGGCAATCTATATTATATTACAATCATATAAAATTATACAACGTGTCCATTTATGATGCATTGTGAAAATACATATAATTTGTAATTAATCAAATTTTATAAATGAAATATATTTTATACATAAAACATTATATCTTACAATTGGATTTTAAGATACAATTCCAAAGACATATATATATATATATATATATATATATCTGTATATATAGGTGACTATATATATAAAGCTTACAATATGGATCAGCTACATTTTATATCGCTTTATAATAAAATATTTATAGGGCAAATCACATTAGTGACTCCTTATGCTTACCTTTAGAATCACTTTGGCGACCAAAATTCAAATCGCAATCTTAAGCTTGGTTTCAGTTTAGTCCATCAAACGATTTTCCGGCGGAAATTCATTTGGAAAATGATCAGTGAAGAAGGAATGCTAGTTTTGAAGGGCAAATTTGTTAAAATAAATCAAATTTATATTTTAGCCCCTATTTTGCACTTTAGTCCCTGAATGACAAACTCTAATAAAAAGGCATAAAATTATATATAAAATTATATTGTTAAGAGTTGTGAGGCAGTAAGGGAGTGTTTGCAAACACTTAAAAAAAAGTGCTTCAAAACTTTTAGTTTAATAAAAGCATTTTAGACTGCCAACTTCTGCTTGTGATTCACTAAAGTTAAGCAAAAAGATGCAGAAGCTGGGAGCTAGCATGAGGTGCTTTTTTCAACTTTTGGCATTTTCTATAAATAATTCAGTGCTATAACATTCAAATAACTCTTTTTTACCTTCCATTCATCATTCATCAAATCAAATTTGCATCACTATGTTTTAAATTTTGTTTAATTATTGTTGTAATTATCATCACCATCAGCATTATCATTGTTATTGTTATTACTACTGCTACTATAATAATAATAATTATTATTATTATTAGCATTACTATTATTAGCATCATTTTATATTTATTATTATTATTGTTATTGTTATATAGGTCATGAGTGACTTTATTATAACACATGTACATACATTTTATATTTAGAATTTTTTCTTACATATAATTTCATGAATATTTATATATTTAGACTTATATATATATGTTTCATATTTGTATATTATAGAATACACGCACACATACGTTATATGTATATGTGTATGCACCCTCACATACACAAAATTACATACATGAAGTCTTATATTTTAAACATACATAAAATATTAATTAGATTTCAATACTTTTAATAAATTGAATATAAATTATGAATACAATTTTTTATATAATATCATATGCCATTTATTATATTTTTACTATTTCATAACCATATAGTATGCATATATTATATGTATATATCTTATAAAAAATGCATGTTTATATATATATATATATATTATATATATATACACACACAAATATAAATAACTAACAAATGACTTTTTACGTAGTTCTATAGAACAATTTTAATATTCATTTTTATGCATATGTAACTATATATATATATATATATATATATAATGAATATAATCTATTATGTGTATATTGAAAATTTTATAGATTTATATATGTATAGTAACTGTATATATATTTATATATTATGTACTTGAGAAAACTTATTCACGAAATTAGTTTTATTTATTTGGTTAAATTCCACAAAATCAATCACTATTTCAAAGTCGAAAAGCAATTTAAATTTTTAGACACAAAAAGAAAGTTGGGTTTACTATTACAACTGATTTGTAAAACACTAATTTTCAACTTATTCCTGCTTTTCGGCATTACTTTGCAAACACTCCTAACTTTTGCTTATTAACCATTTTTTTACTTTTTCTAAAAGTTGGCATTTTTCTAAAAGCACATTTTTTGCGAATACTCCTAGTTATCCATTTCAACTTGTACTTAAAATATGTTGCATAATTATAGAGTTCAAAATTATAACTCTAATTTGAAAGAACTATACGTAGATTTTAACTAAAATATGGGCCGTAAAATTAGTTTTTTAAGTAAAATTAAATTAGATTAGTTTATACATATATCAGAGATTAAATTATGATTGCAAAAATATAATTGATGATACCATTTTCAAAATGTATGATAATACAATTAATTTATAATACTAAAATTATTGATTATAGGCATTACATTTAAATATTTTTATCATAGATGACTATTAATTTTTAAGAATGTGATTATAAGATGATACTGTTAATTCTGTCCTAAAAGCTAGTTAACATCTTATGATGCTTTGCAACACATGGTTTTTTTTCAAACCAACAAATTGATTATAGTTTTCAAAATTTTAATTATATTGATCAATTATGTTGAGGTAACTATTCCTAAGAACTGCTCAGCACATATAGTAAGATCTTTTTGCCTTTTAGTAACTAAAAATTGTGTGTAGAAATCTATTATTGCATGGTATTTGGGCATCATCAAAATGAGTATAATGAGTACAAGGTAAATATATCATATCATATTAACATTATATTATTTATTTTTTCATTTGAGTCATATTGAAATTTATAATCTTGTTAAGTATTATGAATAAGTACATAGTTTTAACAAAATTATTCTCACTATTTTATTGAACATTTTTAGTTATTTGAGCATAATTAATATGATTTGTATATTAATTTTTGCAAAACTATTGGTTTGTTTCCACATCCTCTTTGTAATTTCCTTTTTTGTTTCTTCTGTATCTCCCTTTCTTTTGTCATGTTTTCCGACTTTCTTGCTTTTTTCTAAGAATTTGTTTTTTTTTTTCAGGCTTTCTCCATGATAAAAAGGAGCAACTTCTATGGGTAGTGAATCAATGCATCACACGAAGACATGGAAAATACAATTCTTCTCATATGATAAGTAATATTTTATTCCAAAGTACAACAAAATATTATAATTTAATTCATATTGACGTACTATTTAAATCATAGTCAATACAGCATATATTATCTTAAAGTTTATATACATGTATATATAATTATATGCATATTCATAGTTTTGTGCCTTTTCATTTAAAATTCATCATTCAAGGACTAAAGTGTAAAGGACTAAAAGTGCACGTTTGACTTATTTTGTTGATTTGCCCTTAAAAATTGGCACTTGTTTCAGGAATTGACATGCAATCAAATTATAATATGAGGATTGTAAGGTTGCAATTTAAACTTTAGAGAGTAAAGTGATTTTACAACTAAATCTAGGGATTATTAATGTGATTTGTTCTTTATACATTTATATATTAATGCATAATTATATTGTAATAGTTATATGTATGTGTATGGGTGCCTTTGTGTTTGTTAATAAATTTGTATATTTATATACGTATAGGTGCCTTTGTGTTTGTTAATAAATTTGATTATGTATGCATACATATATTTACTAAAATGATTGTATAAAATTATATAGTTACCTTTATACACGTGTGTGTATGCATACACTGGCCTACATATCCGACACATCAAAATACTCCATAATTTTGTTAATAATTGAAACTATGATATATTATAAATAATTTTATATGTATTGACTGCAATATATACAATTTTAATACAACATAAAATATTTTTTATAAAACTATATGAATATAATTATATAGTTGGATAAAATGGAGACATGCCCCTAACGTATAAGGTCGATTGCACTTTGCTCCCCAGCCTTTGCAACTATGCAAAACAACCACCCAACCTTTATAAAAATGCTCAAAGCCCTCCCCGATTTGGCAGAATACATTGAGCATATTGCAGTTTGTCTCTTGAATTTTTAAAAGACATGCACTTAACTAACCACCTATAATATTTCAAAATATTTTACTTTACCATTGAATCGTTATTTTTGCTACAATTTTAAGGTTTCAAACCCAAGTGCAAGTTGTGTCAATTAATAAATTTCTCGGGAGTTTTAGATCGATTCACAAGGAAACTGTTTGAGATTTTCAGGATTATATTTATTAAAAAGAGGACTTTATGTGATTTAGAATCCACTCTTAAGTTTTGAATGGAAGAACGATTATTTATTCTTTTTATTTCTTTTAAATATCACAATCGGAATCCATACATAATAAATGTTCCAATAGAAAAATGTTATCAAATAGCTCATGCATTAAGGTAATCATAATATTATTTTACTATTTACAAATTATCTTTTTATACCAATACTTGTTTATGAGATCAAATATTTATGCACATCTTTGTTTACAATAAATCAAGGTTTCACGTTAACAGTCGGTGGGATAGAACCGTACAATAAGCTAAATGAATCTAAGTATTTGTTATTCCATCGGAGATACATAAATCAAGAATCACTACAAAATAAGAATTGCAACAACCCTAATTTCTCATTTCCTATTAATTTCATCAAAAACTTTATTACATTTCATATATAATTGCCTAACTTAAGATTAGTTGGCTATAATTAATTAATTAAATTAATTAATTAAGAATAAAGTTAATCTAAATTAGATAAGTTAATTATTCAATTAAATAATATGATTATTTAATTGAACCCAATAAAATTGGAAATCCAATTTGGAGTGAGTTATTAATTGATTGGATCAATTAAATAAACTTGGGCTTATTAATCAATTGAATTAATTAATGCGCATGTTGAAGTCCAAGCTCAACTTAAAAATGGCTCATTAGTAGAAGCCCACTTGGAATATTAGAAGAATTAAAATAAAAAAATATAGTTTTTTTTATTTAAAATTGATATAAAATATCAAGATTGAATTTATGGGATAGGTTCAATGTATTTGGATATCAAGATTGAATTTTTGGGATATGTTCAATATATTTGGAGGAGAGAGGGGCCTAAAATTGATGGTCAATTAGAGTCCATCCTTTTGGCCATTAAAGATAGAAGGAAGTGGGATTTTTGGTATGATATGAAATTGGCTTGTTAGGAAAGTTAGACTTTCCAAACAACTAAATTAATATGTAGGGTTAATATTAGTTTTGACCTAATTTTTGTAGCCACCATATTAAATAAAATTGAAAACAAAAAAGAATTCAATTCTTCTACTACTCCAAAAATTGGTCACAAGCAAGAAGTTTTCTTCTTCACTTCTTCTCCACTCAAGTTGCATGCACAAACCACCCTTCCATCCACTGCAAACCTAAAGTTAGCATCTTTACAACCTTAGAGAGGTGAGGAATAACGTGTTTTATGGTCTACTTCAAGGTTTTTCAAAGGATTTGTGAACGACAGTGTTGGAGGGCCACTTAGTCGATAGAATTTTAGTTGGATTAGAGCTCGAAAGGTAAGTAACCTCACCCTAGTTCCATACATGAAATTATGTGCCTAAGTGATGATACGTGTGTGATTATGTGTTGATGCTTTAAGTTCTGTATGCTTATTATCCTTATACTGTCATTGCACTTGCCTATCATATCAACAAACACGATGCAGGATTAAGTTAAGCTTAGAAGGTGACATGAGCATGCAAGTCTATTTTTGAAAGATACATATACCCCGAATTTTTATTTCCAAAAGTTTAGTCGAGTGTACATTGATGATGAGAAGGGTGTGAGTGGGAAATGGGCGTGGGGGGCCGGTGTTCCGACCAAGGGCCTTTATGGCCAAATATAATATTTAATGTTAATGTTGATGTGCCGCTTGTGGCAAAATGAAAGTACTTATACCAGTATATATTTCTGGTTCCAAATAACTAGACCCACTACATTCCTAAACAGCTAGATGCCTCACCAAGTGAGCTCGCGACTTGATCAATGAAATGACATATTCAAAAGTTTCTACAATAATGTTCAAGTTCAATATTTCCAAGTCAAAGATTTAAGTTCAAAGGTTTTCAAATTAAAACATTTTTACATTTTAAAAAAGAATGGGGGATACTCAATAAATTTTTACACAACAAGCATTCATGACCATGCATTCATGCATGGGTTATTTATTGAGCTTGTTGAAAGCTCATTTCATGTTATATATCTATTTTCAGGTGATGACATCCAAGAGATGGATGGAGATGGCCCAACGTAGTGACTTGCCCATTATCTTACATTATTAAATAAACTTTCAGTTTTAGAACATTTAGACATATTTTTATTGGGTTTCACTTTCTTAAGATTTTGAGAGAATAATGTATTGAAATTAAATTCTTTTCCATTTTCGTTACGTGGAGTTTTGAGAACTTGGTATTCTATAAGTGTTAAATGATTATTCCTAGTTTTTCTTTAAGCAAATAGAGTTTTAAATCTTCCGTATTTTTTAAAAGAGTAAACTCTGTTCATATTTAAATTCCGCATATATATAATTTAAGAAAATACTAGTAAGCATTACATTTTGTGGTATCAGAGCACTCAGGTTTTTAAATCAGTTTTGTAGACCCTAAATTAATTTTTTTAAAAGATGTTGCGGGCGTGTTCTTCTCTGTCACTTGATAAGTGTTTGAGATTGTAAGCAGTTATTTGTTTAACTATTTAAAGTGTTTGTATGTTGTGCCTTACTCAATTATACTGCTTATCTGTTGAGGTGATTCCATATGATTAGGATCATATTTATTAGTTGGTTGGGATAGTAAAAAAAAAACTAATCACACTAGTAAAAATTAACACTTGATGTACCATCGTAATCATGATAACTCATTTCTCATATATGGACGTTAATTGTGTAGGTATGTTTGAGACTCCATAGAACCTAAAAATTGTTGATTGTTGTAATTCACATAGGAATATAGTGGGTTAGCAATTGATGATATTTTCATTAGATCTTGGGAGAGGCTAGTGGATAATTTAGGAATTCTCGACTATTACTTGGAAAATAAATTAAGGTTGATAAGATAAATTATTCAATTCGAAATAATTATGGTGAAATCATAACCTAGACTTTTAATTTTTTTAATTTCATCATTAGTTGATTTTGATCATTAGTTAGTTTAGGTAGACTTAGTTTGTAATCATAAACACCTATTTTTGTTTATTCAAATAAAATTAGAGTTACCATAATTTCGATACTTAATAATTCAACAGTTCTCATGGGAACGATACTCTACTTATCACTTTATTACTTGTTAACAACAACGTGTACTTGCATTCACGAATTTTCGTAATAAATTTTTGGCGTCGTTGTCGGAAACTATTTTATTTTATTGATATCGATACCAACTAACTTTGATTTTAATTTTGAATTTAATAAGCAAAAAGTGGTAAACAAGATGACATATAATTCATACTATTGGCTAACTGAATATGACATGACAAATCAAGTTTCAGTGTAGGCCTCTAGAACGAATCAAGTAGATACCATTAATGTACTGGGTGCTCAAGTAGAAATACTTTCAAAATAGATGGAGAACTATTTTGCATCAAATGCTAATCATTCACCATTCAAGGTACGTGGGTCAGATGGCAGTTTTCATACAAATACACAATACCAAGATATCAATCAATTTGCACCACCATACGTCGAGCATACTGAATATGGGTGGAATTACAACCAGCTACAAAATTATCCTTTCTCCAACACTTATAATCAGGGATGGCCAAATCATTCTAATGCTTCATGGAGAAATGATGAGAATATGATGTGGCATGCACCTAGTTACCCACCGTTAGAGAATAAGCAAAGCCTTGAAGAAGCTATAGCTCAATTTGAACATACTACCGATCAAATCTTGTTGTAAACTCAACCTAGTAATCCATCACAACAGATTTTGCCTTACACAACTAAGGCAAATGGAGAGGGCGAAGAACATTGTGATGTTAATTTGCCAAGTGATGAAGAGATTGAAACTATCTTGTGGATTGAAAAACTGATAAAGGATGAACAAGATGTATCAATACAAATACCTCTAGCGAAGAAATGAGAAGAACATGGTGATGTTATTTTTGAGCGATGAAAATATTAAAACTATCTTGTGGATTGAAAATTTGATCAAGGGTGAACAAGAGGTATCAACACAAATACCTCTAGTGGAGAAAGGAGAAGAACATAGTGATGTTATTTTGTTGAGTGATGAAGAGATTGAAACTATCTTGTGGATTGAAAATTTGATCAAGGGTGAACAAGAGGTACCAACACAAATACCTCTAGTGGAGAATAAAGAAGACCAAGAAAATGTTCAACCAAGCCCTTCTCAAGAGCCATCAGGGGGAGTTTCTTATCCTCATCTTATACAAAATAACATGCCTATGTCAAATATTGTGGAGGATGATATGGGGATCTCATTGCACAATATGAAGTGGAGGATTACGAATTGGTGGATTGCTCATTAAAGCATTATATGGTGGGAAATAAAGGTCTACTAGAGGATGTTGACAAATCTATCCATTTAGATTTCATCATCCCTCACATTGAAAATGATATAAACATCTCTCTCACACAAGGATAACTATTATTGGTCATTGGGCATGTACTCAACAATATAAAAGAGGCACTTGATCCCATGTCGGATTATGCTCATTATGCTTATCTTTGGGGTTCACCTACACTTCTAGAGCATACAAAGGCGTGGCCTGATAAATACTTACTTTTAGACCCCGATTGAGCAAAGAAGAAGTCCGGCTGAGACTATAAATTAAGCATTTCTTGGGAGGCAACCCAAGTGTTTTACAATTATTTTTTCTTAGTTAGTTGTTTAATATTCATTTTTTTTTTTAGTTTGATGAATTTTTGTTTGTTTTTATTTCAGGATCCAACTTAAGTTTGGGGAGGATTTGTAAAATAAGGAGTGATATACCACCAACTAATGAATGCACATTCATCAATGTTCTTGAAGAGGATGATGATGAAGTTGATGAGAACTAACACTACCATCATTTAGGGAAGTGTTCTATACCTTATCTTGTTTTATTTAACATTGAGGACAATGTTAGTTCCAAGTTTGGGGTGGATGTATGTGTTTCATTTGTTTTTGTTTGTTTATAACTTTTGAAAATTGATGAATGTTATGCTTATGTATGTGCTTGACTCTTATGGTAATTTTTATCTTTCTTGTAATCCTTTGACATATTGAGCACATAGCTTTGAACATTTAGATTTTCCACATGCTTATAAAAAGCTTATATGAACTCGATACTCTTTTTTGCAATCTCATATAATTTTAGAACTTGTTTGATTGTC
Organism: Paulownia fortunei; assembly: GCA_019321725.1. Classification (NCBI taxonomy): domain Eukaryota; kingdom Viridiplantae; phylum Streptophyta; class Magnoliopsida; order Lamiales; family Paulowniaceae; genus Paulownia; species Paulownia fortunei. The sequence continues at coordinate 14,924,231 of CM033112.1, read as the reverse complement.
ACTCGAGGAAAAATCCTAGGCTACATAACATTAGGGAATTAATTTAGGCCATTTTTGGACCGTTTGAGCCCTTCAAATCACCTTGTTTATGATGCATAATCCCTAGTGTCTCCCGTTGAGCCTATTGAGCCATTTTTTTTATCACCCTACAAATCAACATCAACCAATAAATTAATTTTTTTTATCTTACATATTACCCCACACTCAGCTCATTGCTATTTTAGTAACATCATTTTGAGTAGTGAAAGTGGTTTGAAAGATGGGGGAATTAGAGACAAGGGAAGAGATAGAAGATTGGGAGAAAAGAATAAAGAGACAAGGAGAAAGAATTTTAGGGAAGATGAGAGAAATTCTTCCAAGCTTGAGATAGTGTCAATGGCAAAAGAGAGGTGGCGAAAACTCCAAAAAGAAAAAAGAAAAAAGAAAAAAAGAAAAAAAAGAGTAAATAAATATAAGAAAATAGTGCAACACCCATTATTAATAAAAACAAATAAGTTTGGGGGTGTAGCACATCAAAAAAAATGTGTGAAAAAAAGGAGTTTAATGAATAAAGTGATGTGATAAATAAAAAAAAAGGTTCGTGAAGGTGTAAGGCGAAGATTTGGTGGTGCTCATTAACTTGGTTCTAGAATAGTTGTGTGCTATGAGTAATTTGAGCTATTATATTGTCTTTTATCATACTATTACCTTAGCCACACATTACAAGCTTTCAAAGTTCTAATGATGCTTGATGTTGTGTTAGTCTACATTAGTAGATAGTAACATGAAAAGCAAGCTTATGGAATTAAAAAAAATAAAAAAATAAAAAATAAAAACATAAATAAGATATCAATAATTTTGTTGTGAGTTTGCATAAACCAATCCGAGTAATGAAAAGTTAAGTGCAAGAGGCTACACACACATACACACACACTCAAAAGATTTAAAGATTGTGAATTTGTCACTTGAGTTGAAATCATATATTTTGATGATTTTTGAGATTTTCTTGAGTTATAAACTCACAAAAAAATTTTAGCCCCATTTAGTTAGTTAGTTGTGATCATCACTTGTTATTTTACTTGTTTTATTTATTTATTTTGCTCAAGAACTAATAAAATATTAAGTTTAGGGGTATTTGATGAGTGAATTTTATACACATTAATTAAGTACCATTTACTTAACTTTTTGTTTAATTTCAAGATTTTTATGAGTTTTATTATCGTTTTTAATATTTATTTTGTAGATTTGAAGATGAATGAAGAATGTCACTAGATGTACTAAAATCTACATTCATCTTTTTTTTTTTTTTTAAAAGAAAAATCGACCTGTGAACAGTAGCGACTAGGCGTTGCTGCTACTGGAAAGTAATGTCAGTCAAGAATGTGCAGTGCCTAGGCGCTGCCTGGCGGATAACTAAGGGCAAAATCATCATTTTGCCATCTTTAAGGCATCTTCCATCAATCTTAAGTATTTCAAAAGCCTCCAAATCATATTTTTAGAGAGGAAGAGAAGAGAAGAGTGAAAAACAAGCCAAGAAACAAGAAGGAGATGAAAAGAAGGGAAGAAAAAGAGGAGACATTTCTTCCAAGATTTGAGAAGAAGACATCAATCATCCTACATCCAAGTTCCATTTTATTTTTCTTTTTCTTTCTTAAATATGTTCATGAATATTGTTAAATCTCTTTTCATTTTCATCATGAACTAATTTCCTTTTTCTAGAGTTTTGATGTAATCTATTTAGGATATTTTGAATATTTATATCTATTCAATTCTTGATTTATTTTCAAGTTGATTTTTCTACATTGTTCTTAATGCTAACAATTACTTGGCCACTAATTGAATGATTTGCTAATCATATTGACCCGAGAGGTGATATATGTGTCTAGTTCTATGTGTAAAAAAATTATAAATTGCATGTGAGAAATATACTTACATAGTTTGTGTAATCATGTTTGAGACTCCATAGAACCTAATGAATTGTTGATTGTTGTAATTCACATAGGAATATAGTGGGTTAGCAATTGATGATATTTTCATTAGACCTTGGGAGAGGCTAGTGGATAATTTAGGGATTCTCGACTATCACTTGGAAAATAAATTGAGATCGATAAGATAAATTATTCAATTCAGAATAATTACGGTAAAATTATAACCCTAGGCTTTTAAGTTTTTGAATTTCATCATTAGTTGATTTTGATCATTAGTTAGTTTAGGTAGACTTAGCTTGTAATCATAAATACCTATTTTTGTTTATTCAAATAAAATTAGAGTTAACATAATTTCGGTACTTAATAATTCAACAGTTCTCGTGGAACGATACTCTACTTATCACTTTATTACTTGTTAATGATAACGTGTACTTGTGTTCATGAATTGTCGCAACAGTATCTACTGTTGAGGATTGAGGAACTATTCGATCAACTTCAGGGTGCCGGTTATTTCTCGAAGATAGATCTGAGGTCTAGATACCATCAGCTTAGGATTCGAGATGAAGATATTGCCAAGATAGCTTTTCGATCCAAATATGGACACTTCGAGTTCCTGGTCATGCCTTTTGATTTAACGAATGCTCCTGCATGGACTTAATGAATTGGGTGTTCTCCGACTACTTGGATAAGTTGATCATCATCTTCATCGATAACATTTTGATTTATTCACAGACCAAAGAAGATTATGAGTAATATTTAAGAATGGTCCTTCAAAGGCTGAGAGAAAAATAGCTTTTCGCCAATTCAAGAAGTGTGAATTTGAGCTAGATTGTGTTTTTCCTTCATGGGACACATCATTTCAAAGAATGAGATATCTGTAGATTCAAGCAAGATAGAAGTAGTATAGAATTGGCTGGCTCCTACTAGTGCGGGTGACGTCCGCAGTTTTCGGGGTTTAACTGGGTATTACTGAAGATTTGTTGAAGGATTTTCAAAGATCTTTGCACCACTCACATAATTGATGAGGAAGAGTGTCAAGTTTTTATGGGATGATAAATACAAACAGATTTTCACGAGTTGAAGAAGAGGCTAACGTCTGCTCCAGTCCTGTCACTTCTAAGTGGGACAGAGGGATTCGTCATCTATAGCGATGCGTCGCTAAAGGGCTTAGGATATGTTTTTATGTAACACGGGAAGGTAATTACCTATGTCTCTAGACAGCTGAAGAATTGTGAGAAGAATTATCCAACACATGAGTTGGAGTTGGCAGCAGTGGTTTTTGCCTTGAAGATTTGGAGACACTACCTATATGGGGCTCGGTGGGAGATTTACACCGATCACAAGAGCCTCAAATACTTTTTCACACAGAATGAGCTAAACATGAGGCAGCGTAGATGGCTTGAGTTGGTAAAGGACTACAACTGTGTTATTAATTACCATCTGGGTAAAGTGAATGTGGTAGAAGATGCAATAAGTCGAAAGGGGCAAGGAGTTATTTCTACCTTATGAGTAGTGCATCCATAACTCTTAAGAGATATTCAGAGTCTCGAGTTGGAGATAGTCCCGCAAGAGATATTAGGTTATCTCACTATGTTGATAGTTCAACCGATGATTTTAGAAAGGATCATGGCTGCCCAGTTAACTAAGATTCGCAGAGGTGATTGAAGGGAAGAGAACCGACTACGTAATCACCTCGGATGAAGTTCTTTGACTGGGAAGCAGACTCGTAGTTTCGAATGACGAGCAATTGAAACTCAAAATTATGAGAGAAGCTCATAACATCCCATACTCCATTCACCCTAGGAGTACGAATATGATGCGAGACTTGAGTAAACATTTTTCTTGGATAGGCATGAAGAGGGATATAAGATTATATATCCAGAAGTGTTTGACTTGTCAGCAAGTTAAGGCTGAACATCAGAGACCTTCCAGTTTGCTTTAGCCCCTCATGATTCCTAAGCAGAAGTGGGAAAAAGTTGGTATGGATTTCATGGTAGGATTGCCAAGGACAAACAAGGGGTACAAATCCATTTGGGTTATCGTGGATCATCTCCCCAAGTTGACATATTTCTTGTTGGTAAAGATGACTTATAACATGGAGAGGTATGCGGAGATATACATAGTAGAGATAGTGAGACTACATGGAGTGCCAATATCCATCGTATCCGACCAAGACCCTAAGTTCACATCAATATTTTGAAAGAGTCTGCATCACGTTATGGGAACACAATTAAAATTTAGTACGGCCTTCCATTCCAAACAGATGGTCAATCGGAGAGGACGATATAGATACTCGAGGATATGCTTTGAGCTTGCATAATTGATTTTGGTGGCGCATGGGATGAGATTTTTCCATTAGTAGAGTTCTCCTACAATAATAGCTACCAAGCATCGATCGATATGGCACCATATGAAGCTTTTTATGGAAGAAAGTGTCGATCTCAGGTATACTGGGATAAGATCGGCGAGAGAAAATTAATAGGTCCTGAGTTGGTACAACAAACCACTGAGGTTGTCGAGAATATACGACAAAGAATGAAGACAACTCAAAGTCGGCAAAAGAGTTATGCTGACCAATAAAGAAAGTCGTTGGAGTTCGCAGTATGCAACATAGTTTTCTTAAGGGTTGCGCCAATGAAGGGCGTGATGAGGTTTAGCAAGAAAGAAAAGCTCAGTCTGAGATATGTAGGTCCTTTTGAGATTTTAGACCCGAGTCGGCAACTTAGCATATAAAGTTACCCTACTGCCATCACTGTCATGAGTCCATAATGTGTTCTATGTATCGTTGTTAAGGAAGTACATTATGGATCCTTCACACGTATTGAGTTACAAATCTTTAGACCTTCATGAGGATCTAACTTATGATGAATTTCTAGTAGAGGTTTTGGACAGAGCAACCAAGGAATTGAGAAAGAAATTGATGACTTTGGTCAAGGTGCTCTGAAGAAATCATGCGGTCGAAAAAGCTACCTAAGAACAAGAGGACGAGATACGAAACCGATACCCCAATCTATTTGATTGACTTTTGTTTATCTTGGGTAGAATAGAGTCAAGTTTTGGGGATGAAACTTTTATAAGATGGGGGAGAATTGTAACGATCCTAATTTCGCACTCATTTCCTATTAATTTCATTAAGAATTTTGTTACATTTCATATATAAATGCCTAGATTAAGATTAGTTGGATATAATTAATTAATTAAATCAATTAACTAAGAATTAAATTAATCTAAATTAGATTAGTTAATTATTCAATGAAATAATATAATTATTTAATTGGACCCAATAAAATTGAAAATCCAATTTGGAGTGAGTTAATTAATTGATTGGATCAATTAAATGAACTTGAGCTTATTAATTAATTGAATTAATTAATGTTCATGCTGAAGTCCAAGCCCAACTTAAAAATAGCTCATTAGTAGAAGTCCACTTGGAATATTAGAAGAATTCAATTAAAAAAAATATAGTTTTTTTCTTATTTAAAATTGATATAAGATATCAAGATTGAATTTATAGGATAGGTTCAATGTATTTGGATATTAAAATTGAATTTATGGATAGGTTCAATGTATCTGGAGGAGAGAGGGGCCGAAAATTGATAGACAATTAGAGTCCATCTTTTTTGCCATTAAAGATAGAAGAAATAGGGAATTTTGGTATGATATAAAAAAAAAACAAATTAATATGTGGGGTTAATATTAGTTTTCACCTAATTTTTGTAGCCACCATATAAAATAAAATTGAAGACAAAAAAAATCCAATTCTTCTACTACTCCAAAAATTGGCAACAAGCAAGAAGTTTTCTTCTTCACTCATTCTCCACTCAAGTTACATGCACAAACCACTCTTCCACCCTCTTCAAATTCAAAGTTAGTATCTTTACAACCCTAAATAGGCGAGGAAGAACGTGTTTTATGGTCTACTTCAGGATTTGTGAACGATAGCGTTGGAGGGCTACTTAATCGATAGAATTCTAGTTGGTTTAAAGCTCGAAAGGTAAGTAACCCCACCCTAATTCCATACATGCAATTATATGCCTAAGTGATGATGCGTGTGTGATTATGTGTTAATGCTTTAAGTTTTGTGTGTTTATTATCCTTATACTGTCATTGTACTTACATATCATGTCAACAAACACGATGCATGATTAAGTTAACCTTAGAAGGTGACATGAGCATGCAAGTCTTTTTTGAAAGCTATATATACCCCAAATGTTTTATTTCCAAAAGTTTAGTGGGGTGTACATTGATGCTGAGAAGGGAGTGAGGGGGAAATGAGCGTGGGGGACCGATGTTCCGACCAAGGGCCTTTATGGACAAATGTAATATTTAATGTTAATGTTGATGTGCCGCTTGTGGCAAAATAAAAGTACTTATACCGGTATATATTTCTGGTTCCAAATAATTAGGCCTACTACATCCCTGATTAACTAGATGTCTCATCAAATGAGCTCGCGACTTGATTAATGAAATGGCATATCCAAAAGTTTCCACAATAATGTTCAAGTTCTATGTTTCCAAGTCAAAGATTTAAGTTCAAAGTTTTTTTTAAGTTGATGTCCAAGTCCAAGATTTTCAAATTAAAACCTTTTTACACAACAATCATTTATGAGCATGCATTCATGCATGGGTTATTTACTGAGCTTGTTGAAAGCTCATTTCATGTTATATTATATATATATATATATATATATATATATATATTCAGGTGATAACATCCAAGAGATGGACGGAGATGGCTCAGCCAGTGATTTGCCCATTGTCTTACATTATTAAATGAACTTCCAGTTTTAGAACCTTTAGACATGTTTTATTATGAGTTTCGCTTTCTTAAGATTTTGATAGGATAATGTTTTGAAATTAAATTATTTTCTGTTTCTATTACGTGAAGTTTTGAGAACTTGGTATTTTATAAGTGTTAAATGATTATTCCTAGTTTTCCTTTAAGCAAAGAGAGTTTTAAATCTTTCGCATTTTTTTAAAAGAGTAAACTTTGTTCATATTTAAATTATGCATATATATAATTTAAGAAAATACTAGTAGGCATTACAAGAAAGGTTTTAACGTCAATACTTATTTATCAAATCAAGTATTTATGCACACCTTTGTCTATAACAAATCAAGATTTCACATTAGCACTCGATAGGGTAAAATCGTACAATAAACTAAATGAACCCAAGTATTTATTGTACCATTAGAAATACATAAATCAAGAATCAGTACAAAACAAAGAGGGTTTCAATTAAAAATTAAAATAATAATACAACACACCTAAATATTATATTATTTTATAATTGTTCATCTTCCTCCATCAAGAGGTTTACCCTTTCTTCTCAACTAAATGAAATTTAGAAAGATATAATGAAATAGAAAATACTAAAAATAGAAGAGAGAACTATAGAATATATTTTTATTACTACTATAAAACTTGCATTACTACTATTTTAGCCTAAAGAAAGATAATAATATAAAATTTTTTCCCTCTAAGGATTTTTGTGTATCTTGAATACCATCCAAAAGCCCCTATTTATAGTAGAAAAGTGCCTAAAATTGGCATTTTCAAATTCACTCCAAATGCACTCCAAATTAATTTCAAATATGCTCTAAATTCACATATCCTTTTCAAATTTGAATTTTATCACACATTTTTCTCCATACAATCAACTTAATTTGGAAAAGTGATCAACATGAAAGTTGTATATTTGTCTGTTATCTTCATTTTTCAATATGAATCACTGAATTACAAACATTAGGGAGAAAGTTATGCTTGATTTAAAGAGATGTGTTAGCATAGACAAATCCTCTTCAATGTACATATTTGGACTAATTTTCTGTTATAATCATGGATAAATTGGATTGAACTTCCAAAGTACAGTTGTAGTTCTATCTCTTCGCTTTCAAGTAAAGTAAAACTCAGGTCCATAGGGAATTTGAGTATAGAGTTATGCTTAAAATATGAAAACTACAAAAGTCTAGTAACATGCTAATTTTGAATTTAATGCAAGTCCAACAATCACTTGCAAAGTCTAAATGATTTATTGCATATATTTTGATTTACAAATGATGGGCTTAGGCAAAATGGCCATTTTTTTCTAATTGTGATGCTTCTTTGATCCAATAAAATATTATCTCTCAATTTGCTTAGTAACGTGTTGTCTTCTTCGATTTTATTTTGGTTCTTTTTTATCTGTTTTGTTCATTAATTTCCTAACATAAAACATTAATAAAACTATAATATTAGCAAGAATAAATCAAGAAAAGTATAAAGATTTGATACAAAATATATATCAAAATATGCACTTATCAAATTCCCCCACACTTAAGATTTGCTCGTCCTCGAGCAAGCCTAAAATAAACCAAACTAATCCACTTGCGTAGGAAATCATGATTACATTTAGCACATGCAACAAGCCTTTGAACCCCTAGATGACCCATAAAGGACGAGTTATAGTCTCATAGGGTTTTTAGGAGTGATACCCACAAACACATGATAACTAACTTCCAACCATTATTATCCGAAAGCAACAAAGTAATATAGAGATGAAATCAAACAAGTGTTGAGTCTAACCCTTAATCATTCAAAAGTCAATACATTTCCACAATAAGCATACTCAAGTGTGTGTGTGTGTGTGTGTGCGTGCGTGTGAATAGTTAATATTAACAGTGACGAAACCATGTATGCTTCAAAGAAGTGAATTCCCATAGAACCTCACAAAAACCATGACTTAATCTCTAATGGAAGAGTTAAACATCATAGGCTCTTCCTTTGGTACAAATCTCCACTACACTGAAGGCACCACACGAAATCAAAAATTCTTTAATAAATGTATTAATAGAGCCAAGGGCATTGTAAAATTCTCATACTCCATGAATTTCAATACTAGGGCCTATTGTTATTGAATTGAACCCCTATTTATCATTCTTATTGATTTTGCAACATCCCTTTTTTAGTTGCAACTCATAATATTTTTAACACTTTGTAATGTTTTTTAAAAAAAAAAAGAGAAAGGTAGATAATAGTGTATTTAGGCTAGGTAAGAAGATATGGTTACCAAAAAAAAATGCTTGTTTATTGCTCAAAATGGCTACCTATGGGGATGTTCTCTTGGAACATTACATGGGGAACAAGCTAATTGGCCATGGTGCTAGAAAGCCTAATACCTTAATCATTTTTAAAGTGGTGCTCAATCAGTCGTTCGCCTCAACAGACCAAAAGGAAAAGTTATAACGCTCAACCCCTACATGTCAAAAGTCCAAGTGATAATTAGAGTGAGGGCATAAGAATTACCTATTTTGACATGTTTGTCTCAAGACTGAATAACATAACTATTTGTATAAAAAGATTTGAGTATTATTTCAAAAATATATTAACCAAAGAACAACATCAAAATCCAAAATAACACCCAACATCAATCAAACAACATTATCCGTACTTAATTTTAATCATTGAAGTTGGAAGAATATCTATAACTAAAAAAAATTGACAATTCACAAACTTTTGTTAAAAACTTTACAAACTTTTCATGTTATACAAAAAAAATAGTGACGCGTCTCAAGAGTGTTACAGTTACCATTTACTCTACCACCATTTTTTTATGGTTTCAGTGGACCTAAAAAAATGCTTGAAATTTAAAAAAAATAGAAAAATATACATTAAACACATAAGATATGATATCAACTATCCCTTCCCCAACCTAATTAAGACATTATCCCTAATGTTAAAAATAGATAGAAAAATAGAGTTTAGAAGATATTACCTGAAATATGACTTATTGAAAAATAAAGTTGAAACAACATAATGTATACACTATTAGTTGAAACCATTAAGGATAAATTTCATAGGTTGAGAGTCAACTTCATTTTACACTTTTTACTATTGTCATTGTTGAACCAATCCACACGAGTCAATGCTAGATCAGGTTTTGGCACATATGCTAGAAGTTGGTCAATCAATTGGTTAAGTGTTGGAGCATAAATGAGAATTCATCTCGCAAATGGTGAAACAAAACCTTTTCTAAAGCATGATCTACAAAAGATTGCAAACCATCAAAGAAACCATTAACATTGAGAATACCCACACATTTATGGTGAATGTTGTGTTGTGCCCAACAGACAACTTAAAATAATTCCTCCACTGTACCAAAACTACTAGGTAGAGTGATAAATGCATCTGTATTGTTTAACATATTAGGTATTTTGTGCTAAATATGTGACATTTTTAGCTCATCTCCAATGGTCATACCAGTAATATTCTTTACAGTTAAATGTTTTGAGATAACTCCTAAAATTTTCACTCCTCCTACATGAGCAGAAGTAGCAACACTCCTTATTAACACATAATATCTCCCCATACACTAAATGAATTTTTTTTCTGCTACCAAGGTTATTGGTTAACCCTATAAACTCACCATTTTTTTATGGATTGGTTCTACAAAAGACATAAATACAGTTGAACTTACGAGTGGAAGACCCATCTATATTTTTTTTGAAAGTGAGTTGTGAAAAAATAGAGTAAGTACGGTGTTATTTATTGAGGTATGAACAGAAAATGCATTTATTGCATATTTTTTTCTTTTGTGAGAAAGGTTGAAAATAAAAACACAAAATTTGAAATTTTGCTACTTACACGTGAATGTACATGTAGTTGTGACTGTGGCTCACATCTTTCTCTAGTTTTACATTCAAGAATAACATAAACGGCTTCTATGGGTCGGGGATATGCTTTTCATCTAGTTTTCTTATAAACTGGCAAACAGGGTCTTTTAATATCAGATTTCCAAAACTATAATGCTCATATTCACCCAGAAAGTGATTCCATAAATCAAGAATTATATGTTATATTAATCTACATGAATGTGTCTCAAGAGTCAATATAATGTCATCTAAAGACTCCTTACTCAATCTATTCATAATGAATTGAATTTTATATTCTCGATTCTTAGAAACCATTCTTAAGGAATGATACTTTGTAATGCAAATTCATCAAACATATTTGTGACAAATTTATATTTTTTTCGTCCTTCGTTTTTTTTTAATATGTGTTTTTACCAAAACATTGTATGTATATAGTAAACAAATTTGAAAACTCATGTGAAAACTCACCTGCTACTCTTACCTTTGCTTCAATTATCCGTCGTATGTCCCCTAGGATACCTTTGTGCATAAACATCCTTCATCTTTCAATCCTAGTTTTGTAAATTTTTAAAATTACATTTTTAGAAAGAAAAGAAAATTGTTTCTTAAGAGTTAGAAGAATGACATCCATTTTGAAAAGAACAAGAAAATAGAATGAGAAAAAGAGAGAAATTTTGTACAGAGATTTTAGTTGTTTGGAAAACTGGTAAATCCAACTTCAATAGCCATGGAGTACCATTATTCACCACTTAACCGAGAAAAGAAAAGAAAATAAAATAAAACAAAGAAGCCTACAAAACAAATAAAGTTAGAGAAAATATGTGTATATATACACATACATTACATAACAAGGATTAGAAAGAAAAGAAAAATCCACTTGTGAAAATTGATTCTTTATAAATGGTTTAAGTCTTTGCCTATTTATTTTGAATACGTTATCATTTCTAAGATTTTCAATGTCAATCGCCCCATAAGGATATACTTCTTTTACAATAAAATGACCACTCCACCTTGATCTCAATTTTCTAGAAAATAAATACAATCGATAATTATAAAGCAAAACCTTTTGACCAACTTCAAATATTTTTTACATGAAATTATTTGATTCTAGCTTTGCGAATTTTAGAATTCTCATATGCATCGTTTCTCAATTCTTGAAGTTCATTTATTTGCAATTTGTACAATTTTGAAACTTCATCAAGGTTGAAGTTAAATATTTTAATTGTCCAATAGGTTTTATGTTCAAGTTTAAGAGGTAAATGATAAGATTTTTCATAAAATATCCTATAAGGAGACATGCCAAATGATGTGTTAAAAGTAGTTCTATATGCCCAAAGTATATCAGTAAATCTAAGAAACCAATTTTTATGATTTAGGTTAACTGTCTTTTCCAAAAAAAAAAAATTATTTCCCTATTTGCAAGTTCAACTTATCCATTTGTCTGAGGGTAATAAGGGGTTGCAACTTTATGTATGATTCCATAATTTCTCATTAAATTTTCAAAACTTTGTTACAAAAATATTTTCCCACATTACTGATAATGAATCGAGGAATTACAAATCTATTTAAAATATTTTCTTTCAAGACTTTTATCACTATTTAGTAATCATTGTTTCGATAGGGAATTGCCTCCATCTATTTTGAGACATAATCTATAACGACCAATATGTAAATAAAACCAAATGATAATGGAAATAGTCCCATGAAGTTAATACCCCAACAGTCAAAGATTTTAATTACTAGGATGTGGTGTAGGGGCATCATGTTTCGCTTTGAATTAGATCCTAATTTTTTATAATTTTCACAATTTTTGTAAAATATGTAAGTATCTTTGAAAAGAGTTGGCCAATAAAATCAACATTGCAAGAACTTTGCAACAGTTTTCTTTATCGAAAAGTGACCACCACATGCTTTTGAATGACAAAATTTAAAAATATTATATTTCTCATTATCAGGCACGCATCTCCAAAAGATTTGATTAGGATAATATTTGAATATGTGTGGATCATCCTAATAAAAAAAATTCACCTTGATCAAAAACTTCTTTTTATCTTGGGAATTTCAATGCGATAACATCTTTCGTATCATAAGAAAATTAACAATGTTAGCAAACCAATGTAAAATTGAAATAGTAAATAGTTGTCCATCAAGAAAAGTGTCATTAATGGATGTGGTTTGAAATGAGTCATCACAAACGAGTTTCAACAAATAATTAGCCACCACATTCTCTATTCCTTTCTTATCTCAATTCATAATGTTAAATTCATAGAGTAAGAGAATCCACCTAATCAGTTTAGGTTTGGTATCTTCTTTTGACAAAAGATATTTCAAAACTGCATGATCACTAAAAACATCTAGTGAACCAACAAGATAAAACCTAAATTTGTCCAATGCAAAAATTACAAGAAATAATTCTTTTTTCAGTTGTAAATAATTCAATTGAGCACTATTCAAAGTTTTACTTGCATAGTAAATGACATATGATTTCTTTTTCTTTTTTTTTTTTTGTCCTAAGATAGCTCCAACAGCATAGTTAATGGCATCACATATTATTTTAAAAGATAAAGTCCAATCTGGAGGCTACATGATTCAAGCAGACATAAGCATGTTTTGTAATACCCGAACCTCACACTACTCACCTGACCAATATAGTTTATGCATTTTATGCCACGTATGTGTCATTGCATTTTAATTAATATTTTATAATACATTATATTTTATACGATATTTAATAATTAAACTTTTAAAGTATCACTGATATTAGTTTCTAGATTTTTTTAACCTAATTGGTTGAGTTGGTACTAAAATTAGAATTTAGGTGTCAACTATCAGATAATATTATGATACACGTAAATGAAATGTGGCATCGTTGTGTTTATCGGTGTAGGATAAACTATGCAAATGAATTAATTAGGGAGAAAATAATGATAGTAATAGAAATAATAATAATAATAAAAGAAAATAAGAACATTATCATATTAATTAAGAGGGTGTACATTCTTACTAGAAATAAATTTGGGGGTTTATAAATAAATATCAAAATATTATGTATTAATTATATATATATAAATATAATATATATATATATGTATAGATGTATGAAATATATATATATATATATATGTATAGATGTATAAAATATATATAGATATAAATATATGTGTGTAGTATAATAAAATAATATCATAATATATATATATATGTGTGTATACACGTGTATAGCTTATGTTTAGATAAACATGTATATATATGTATATATATTATATATATATATTAGAATGTTAGTTTATATATATATATATGTATACACGTGTATAATGTATAGTAATAGTTATAATATATTACACATATATTATGATATATTATATTATATTAAGGATAAGTATACATATATTATAATATTATATTAGGTTTTTTAATAGTTAAGTAATACTTAAGATATTAAAACAAGATATTATACATATGTTATAATATATTATACTAGGTTATAATATATTAGATTATATTAAGGATAAGTATACATATATTACAATATTATATTAGGTTTACTTAATAGGTAAGTAATAGTTAAGATATTAAAACACCATATACACATATTCACGGCAACAAAGAAAAGGAAAGGAAAAGAGAAGAAAAGATAAAAAGGGGCGGAAGAAGAAATAGCGCGAACAAACTTCTACCGTAGAAATTTGAGAAATTTTTAGGTAAGTCCCTTCTTATTTTTGTATGGATAAAAATATATATTTATGCCGTTTATTTCTAATTTGAAAGAAAGTTTTGATTCAAATTAACTAGTTATTTTCTTGTGAGACAATAATTAATATGCACTTTTAATTCGAAATTAGTTACAAAAATTTGATTTTATTATCTTGTATTAATTGGATGAAAGAGCTAATTTAATTGAGGAATTGTTACGGGGATTATAACACATCAATTAGATAATATTAAAATAAATTCGAGATGAGAAATTAAGGTATTTAAAAGGTTCTAATTGGTGTGAGTATAAATTTTAAGACTTGATTATTATTTAATTAAATTTAAGATTTAATACCCCTTATGAGATTTGATATAGAAACTCATTGATTAAGAATTAGAATTAACACGTTATACTTTTACAGACAACCTTATATCTAAGGTTAGGGAGGAGAATCTTGTTAACCTTCAATAGGGTATCAAAGGTGGAAGGTAAGTGAAAATCCATTTGCAACTACAATGCATGGGCATAGTATTTCTTGACTTATTTATATTAAATGTGATATTTGTGTGTTGATGAGTATTATAAATATCTTATAGTGCATAAGTTGTTTGGATGATAGGACATGTGATTCACTGTGTCATTGAACATGCCATTCATCAATATTTACATGTGCATGCATAACACGTGCTCATAGTTGAGGTTTTTGGCATGCATAACATTATTTTCAAAAAGAAAATATTTTGGTTGGCCACTACTAGTGTAGCGAGGCCCATGTGTGGCTTATTTATATGATATTTGGGGCGCCGCGAGTATTACTTTTCGGAGGATCATAGAGGTTGATAGGGGGTGTGCCTCTGATGGTCACGAGAGGGTGGACCACTTGACTATGCCCTTATTGACGCCGCCGGTGGGAATACTTCTGGAGGGTCACAGGGAAAGACAGGGGGTGGACCTTTGGTGATCCCAGGAGATGGCCCCCGGACTGTTTCGATCTGTTTATGGCCATGTGATTTTTGATATTGTCGAGAGCTCTATCCGGTACATAGTAGGTGGGCCAAGGGCCCAGTGATGGAAAATGATTTTTAAATGAAATGATTTTGACGCATGAGTTCACATTCTTGTCATGATCTCATAGAAACGCATTACATTTATGTTGGATTATCCCCTTCAGCATGTATGATTTTCATTTACTGAGTATTAGCTCACGTAGTTCATGCATTGTAGGTGAGTTTGATGATACTTGAAGCCATGAATTTACTGAGCGAGCGACTGGAGCTCCTACAGGTTCTGAGGATCAGTGTACATGGATGACGACCTGTCGGCCTGGTTGTTAACTTATTTGATTTTGGAGTTTATTATATTAGGTTTTAGGATTTGTACTGTGTGTTACTTTTAAAACTTTTCTGTACATGGGTATGTAAATGTTATGATTGTTATGGGTCCTCTGCATGTATATATATATTAGTTTGTGAGTGAGAAAAATAGTTTATTATTTATTATGCAGTTACAGGAAAAAAAAATTGTACAGGTACACAGGATTTATCATGTCAAAATTTTTGTATCTATAAGTATATATGTATGTGTAGTATTGGGGTTGTTACATGCTTTTAAGTTTAACAAAAGTATTTTCACAATTTTCAGTCCATTCAAAAATAGTGTCTTTTGTTAGAAGATTACACAAAAGTTTATGTATTATATTAAATTCTTTGATAAATATTCTATAAAAACCAACATGTCCTGAAAATGATATTACTTCCTTCACAGACTTCGGTATTGGCAAATTAACAATTAACTCAATTTTAGATTTATCTACTTCAATACCTTTTGATGAAATAATGTGTTCAAGAAGAATAAGAGTTGTTACCATGAAATGGCATTTCTCACAATTTAGTGCAAGGTTCTTTTCTTCATATCTGATCAAAATCTTTTCTAAATTAGACAAGCAATCGATAAATAAATTACCATGGCAAAGATTTGGCTTCCAAAAATATTTGCATTATACCTGGAAAAATTCAAAGAGAGTATTAGAGTGTGTATATTTACAAATACTTTCACTTTCAAAATAAGTTTCTAAAGGATCAAAGGAATTAGTGAAGGCAAAATATTCGTGAATAAGTTCTTCAATTGGATCCACTTCCTATACTTCGACATCTTCTGCAGATTGCTTACAAATATTAAACGTATTTAGTTCCAAAGTCATATTCCAAAAGATAGCTTCAAAATACCATTCCTACAATTAATCAGAGCATTTAAAGTTGGAAGAAAAGGACGATCCAAAATGATAAAAATCTGTGTATGTGTATGTGCAACAAGCTCTGTGTTCAAACAATGAAATCCACTGAAAAATAAATCTTATTAATTTATACCAACATATCTTCTACTATTCCTTTTGGAACTTTAATCAAACGGTCAGCTAGTTGGAGTACTACAAAATTTGTTTTGAGTTAAGCTAAGTGAACACGTGTGCTATTAAAGATATATAAATTAAAAATCACTATAAAACAAGAAAGGTTTTAACGCTAATACTTATTTATGAGATTAAATATTTATACACACAAGGTTTTACATTAGTAGTTGGTGGGGTAGAACTGTACAATAAGTTAAATGAACTCAAATATTTTTTATTTCATTGGGTATACAAAAATCAAGAATAACTACAAAATAATGAGGGTTTCAATAAAAAATTAAAACAATAATACAATACATCTGAATATTATGCACATTTATTGCCATTCATCTTCCTCCATAAAGAGGTTTACCCTTTCTTTTCAACTAAATAAAATTTAGAAATAAATAATAAAAGTAAAAAAGACTAAAAATAGAAGAGGAACTAGAGAATACATTTCTATTTCTACTAAAAAACTTATATTACTACTAAAAAATTTAGCCTAAATAAAGACAACAATAAAACTTTCTTTTCCCCTCCAAGGATTTTTATGTGTCATGAATTTCATCCAAGAACTTCTATTTATAGTAGAAGAGTGTCTAAATTGGCATCTCCAAATCATTCCAAATTAACTTCAAATGTACTCTAAATTCACATATCATTTTCAAATTTGAATTTTATCAACATTTTTCTCCATACAATCAGCTTAATTTCAAAATTTGATCAATATAAAAGTTGTAGATTTGTTTGTTAGCTTCATTTTTTTACTTGAATCACCTAATTCCAACCACTAGGAAAAATGTTATGATTAATTTAAGGATATATATCAACATAGATAGATTCCTTCCAATGCACACATTTGAATAAATTTTTTGTTATAATCAAAGCTGAATTGAGTTAATCTTCCAACATTAAAATTGAATCTATCTCTTGGATTTCAAATGAAGTAATACTTAGGTCCATAGGACTTTTGAGCATAGAGTTAAACCTAAAATACAAAAACTGTACAAGTCTGAAAACATGTTTGTTTTGAATTTAATACAAACCCAACAATCACTTGTACAGTTCAAGTGATTTATTGCATATATTTTGATCTACACATAATAGATTTAGGCAAAAATGGTCATTTTGTTCTAATTATGATGCTTCTTTAATCCAATTAAATATTATCTCCCAACTTATTCGCGAAACGTGTTGTCTTCTTCAGTTTTATTTTGGCTCTTTTTGTTCATTGATTCCTTAACACAAAATATTAATAAAACTATAATATTAATAAGAATAAAGTAAGGAAAGTATAAAAGATTTGATACAAAAATATATAAAAATATGCACTTATTAATTTTGATGAAATGAACTTGAATATTTATCGGAAATAGTCATGTGCTATTCAATTGCCAATATTTTGACATTTCATCAAATTCAAATTATCTTATAATTGTAAATTAACTTTATAGTTATGTTGTCCTATGTTACGTGCATTTTTAAAAGTTACTTTTAAGGTTATATATTAAGTTATTGTTATGGTAGTTATACAAATGATATTTTAAAGTTCTAATTTGGATAAGCATGAGAAATGTCACATCCAAACCTCAAGACCATGACAACCATCACAAACTTCCACAAACATTTCTAAAGCATACAAAGTTAACCCAATATTTTTGATATAATTCAACACTAAATATTGATATTTAGAGCATATATATCTCTAATTATTATAAAATTATAAATCATAATCCATAGACCAAATAAACTAATTATTTATCAATAATCCACTTGGTATAAAAAAATTCTTAAAACGTGAATCTCTCGATATATAAACATAGATGTGTTTAAAATTAACCATTAAAAATAATAAACTCAATGTTAAAGTTCATTCTATCAAATAATTCTAAAGTAATAAAATAGCATTGTCGAGCTCCTTTCTATTTCTAAAAAATTGTAAAAGAATCATGAGCACCACGCCCTAGTAAATATCACAACAGTTATACTATCTAACAAGTAAGAAAAATAATAGTGCATATTCTCAATAAAAAATAATTAAATAACAATGTAAATTCCAAAAGAATATCAATGATTCGATTAAAGATAATATTAATAATAATAATTAAAAAATATATAATTTTATAAATCATCTAATCTCCACATGAGATTCACCATTTAAAACCAAACATATAAAACAACTATAATTAGTGACAGGTTTAACCTCCTTATCCTAGGTCATGATACAGTCTTAACTCACTAGTATCACTAATCAAGCTCTCCAATCTCAACTGGTCTTAGCTGTCCATTGTATTCCAAAATAGTCAATAATGTATGGTTCCAACAATGGATTTTAAAAATATCTCCACAATACCCATATTTGCAAATCACAATTATACCACTTCCACAAAATCACATTTCAATTTACAAAACTCAAGTCATTTTCACATTTCCACAATTCTATACATATATGAGCTTGTTTAACCCAAATTATAAAAATTACATACGCACGCCAAAAAATACTACATATACGAATTTAATCACTAGAAAAGTGAGATATCACTTACCTCAATTCAATCAATATAAGTTAATCATGTGATCTTCAAATTAACTTTTATACCCTTTCAAGAAACCTAAAAATAAAAAGAATAATAAAACTCGGGTTTGACAATAAAGTCTTCTAAGCAATCCATCTAGATTATAAGTGAATGAAGTGAAACCAATATTATATCATCTCCCCACAACTAGTCTGTGCTTATATATTTTGTGGCTCATTAATTTCCAGTTCTTTTATGTGTAATACATGATAAAAGCACATGAATATGACAAAAAAAATTACTCATCAGTAGACGTTAGAATAGTCATCCACAATTTCAATTCAGAAATTTTTTTCGTACTTAGTTCACTTTTTTTCTCAACTTTGTTCCCCTTTTCTCTAATATTTGGCAGCATAAATTCTTCTTCTTTTTGTTGAATCAACCGTATCCCTCTTCAATTTAAGAATTTATATTTAACAAAGAGAGTGTAGGGCTATCATTATAACTTAATTCTAGTTAAGGAGTCTTAATTTAGTCAACTCTCATAAACTCTATTATAACTTAATTCTAGTTAAGGAGCCTTAATTTAGTCAACTCTCATACACTCTCTTAGCACACAAAACTTCACAATTGTGCACTTGTTTCACTTGTCAAACCATTAATTCCAATAATACCTTGTGATGTGAAACTTGGATGGATGCTTGTGTAAGGGAAGATTTCATGCTAAGGACATCTTTACTACATGGATCCTACAATCACATTTATTTATTAATAATATCAACATTCCCATCAAGTTCAACTCTTTTGAGTATATATAGATATGGCAAGCTCTTAAGGTCTGTATATTGACATATTTAGTACAATATATATAATACAATTAGCTTGAGGATTGCATGATAATTTTCACATGTATTGAAACACAAAACCAACCATGATGAAATGTTCACTACATAAAACAAAATCGCTTATACCTAGAGGGTGAGTCTTAATCAATAATTTCCACATATTATATTGAAACACAAACCAACATAATGAAATGTATCACTATACACAACAAAATTACTTATGCTCAAGGGAAGATTCAACATCGAAGCTGAAATTAATTCTCTTTAAGTAACTAGAAATTTCTTCATGCTTGTCCGGCCATTCAAATTTGATATATTTATGTGTACGACAAGTCAAAGGGCAACAATCAAGGAACAAAATTTCTATTTCAATATGGCCCCTAAGTTTTGAGGATTTACAAGAACATCTTCTTTAGAAATCACATGCCCCCCCTCCCCACACACACATATATATATATATATAAAGTCAAAAGATTACATTTACTAAATTAAACATATAATTTCTCATCTCTCAGAATTCCAACATCATTTTGAAATATTGGTCGTATACTAAGATTTCATCAATGAATACCATTACAAACTTTCCTAAATCGAATCAAATACATTGTTTATCAAGTTTATGAAAACAGCTGGGGTATTAGTCAACCCAATGGACCAATGGCACAATGAGAAAATCATAATGACCCACATAGCTCTAAATGCTGGCTTTTTCCTAAATTTTCGATTGATGATATTTTCACTTAAAAAATAATTTTGAAATTAATCAAACCAAGCCTTAATTTTGATAATGGGTGTTTATTACATATGGTTACTCAATTCAGTTGACAATAATCAACTTATAGCCTTATGATCCATCTTTTTTCTTAATAAATAGAATTAGGGGCTCCCCAAGGAGAAATAATGGGCCTAATAAAAACTTTTCCAACACTTTTGTAGTGTCAACTTGTGTTCATCAAATTATAGTAGAGCTATCTTAGAAGATAATGAGATTGGAGTTGTTCCTAGGACCAAATCAAGAGTGAACGCAATTGCTATCCGATAGTATCCCTAACAATTCCTTTAAAAATGAATTAGGAAATGTAAAATCACATAAATAGATTTTCCACAAAGTTTGTCATTCTCAATATTCTAACATAATCCATGTATCAAAACTAATCATTTCACATACTCTCCTCCCAATCACCATATGATGTTCTCAAAAATTACATAATCAAGAATCAATGATCCAACATTTAGATATGACTTGAATATTCTTGAATCCTCACTTAATATCCTGCAAAACAATCGTTAAGGGTGTTAGGGTTGCCTAACGAAAACCCTCCAATGTTTAAGTCAGTATACAATCGAAGAGAATCAATCAATCATTCAATCAAAGCTTGTATATCATTTTGTAAAGAATATGTACGTAAAAATAAATCATACATTGATTCTCTTATTTATAGCAATATATGAGGGTAGTAGAATTAAGGAATGACTTATCTACCTTTTGATAAGTGCATATTTTTACATATTTTGTATCAATTCCTCTACGTCTTCCTTGATTTGTTCTTGTTAATAATAGATTTTTATTATTGTTTTGTGTATGATAGGAGTTTGGGAATTAAAAGATAAAAAATAAGCCAAAATGAAGTTGAAACAAGCATTTTTTGGCCAAATTGACAAGGTTCCACTGTGGTAGTTTTTGTATTTTGGACATACAATTTTTATCCAAAACCCTATTAACTTGATTCTTGACTTATTGGAAAAATAAGAGATACATCTACAACTTTCATGTTGGCAACATTTCCCAATTCAATTGATTTGAAAGAGAAAAATTTAGTTAAAGAGTCAAACATGTACTGAAACTTTCAAACATGACAGTCTTTGTATTTTTGGCATAACACTCTCCACAAATATGATATTGATATGATTCAAGTGGATATAGAAAGTTAACAGATAGGAATACAATAGTTATAAAGAATCAAAAGCTAATTAAGCTTATAAAGAGGTTAAAAATCAGTTGAAAGGGGCCGAACTGTGTCAAAAACTGAATTAAAGGAACAAAAATAGGAGCAATGGTGCCTAAGTGCCAAAACAAAATGCCTAGGCGCAAAACAAAATAGAGAGCAGGACGCCTAAGCACCAAAACAGGGCGCCTAGGTACCATCCATGTGAGAAAATTGATGATTTTGCTTGGAGTGGTGACAAGTAGCGATCCTTTACAACTTTTGGCACATATTTGTGATATGTATACACTAGATACATATATCACACCACACACATTACATACTTTTCAAAACACATTACTCACTTTACACAAAATACATAATAGACCTTACACATTTTACACCAAATGCACAACACACCTTACACACTTTACACCAAATCACATCATCATCTCACACTTTATAAAAAGATATTATCCTCTCAACACAAGCATGAATTTTCAGATTCACCCACTCTCCTAGAAATCAGATATATCTTTGGAAAGCAATATTGGGGTCTTGAAGCATCAAGGAAGATAAAGTGGAAGAGGCTTGGAGGAAGAGACATCCATAATCCACTATCAATCTCAACTACCTTCTTCAACCAATAAGCTTCTTGGACTCCTAATGTTGTTAATTTTATTTTCTTATCATGTTAGGCTAAACTTCCTTCTTGGTTGAGAGTGAATTCAAAGCCCTAGATATGAGTTCTTATAATTAAATGTTTGATATTATTGACCAACTTTCCAATTGAAGTTGTTTATATTTTTCTATGCTTAATGTCTTATGGGTATTTTCTTGCTTTGTTTGGGTGCGCAACCAAATTGCATTTGAGAACTCCCTACAACTAGATTAGAGATTTTAGATCCATAATTATCTTGAATTTCTAACCATGTGTAGTAAATTGTGATTAATGATTATAGGATATTTTTGTTAATTGCAATGGAAAATATAACCTAAGTTAAATGACTCGAGCTTGTGTGGTGGGTAGAGAATAAGATAGAAAGTTTGTTCTATCTAACGAGCAACTAAGAAAAGATTGGGATAGTAGAACTTGTTATTACATATGGTTGATAATTTCATTGGCAAATTATTCATAATATTGATGTGAAATTACAACCCATTGTCTAGTACCTGGGAATGAAACCTCACCCTACTTTAATCGATTGTTGATTGTGTGTTTTGATTTTGATTGCTTTATATTAGTTTTAATTTTTGTGACTTACTTACTCAATTCAACCCCCCCCCCCAACAGTTTGCTGTTATATTTAGAGTTTACTTGTTGAGTTTTAACTTTAGGTTAATAATTTTGAAGTTAAATTTCTTAGTTAGTGAATCGATAGTAAATCAGTTAGCCTTGATCCTCATGGGATCGACTCTTACTCGTTCTATATTTGTTAAAAAATTATTGAAAAGTAAGGTTTAAATTTGATAGGCCTATGACAACCGACCCCCTTTCTGTTAATAAAGCAAATCTCCTAAAATCTAAGACATCTGATAAGGAAATATCTTTTTTTCCTTGTCTACAGTCCTAATTCAATCAAACCAAGATTCCTTCTCATTTTCATGTATACTACCATATCCGAGCTAGGTAGACAAGCTCGGACCGATCAAACCAATACTCACAACTTAGTCGAGCACATTAGCTCGGTACCCATCAGTCATGAATATCTTTTAACGAACAACCCTCATCAACTAGGGCCTAACCAGACTTATCATCCGAATTAGGCTGAGCAGCCCAATCCTATTCATTTTCCCAATTAATAATTATGGGCAACATTCATCCAGGCTGGAGTCCTAACCTCAATCAATGATTTGGGCCTATCCCCATACAAAACCTCTAACCATGACCAGATCCTTATTCTAGACTCAACTCAAGCGAGCTCATCTTGGGGTAAGCCAAACTCATACCACGTTACCATAGAAAAGTTGTAATCTAACAACATTCTACATTCTCCACAAAAGTGAAAAAAATTCCACATATCATGATTTTTAAAGTCATAACTTTCCTTAGAACTTTCCTTACCTGGTATTTTTAAAGTCACAATTTTCCTAAAACTCTCCACATATCATGATTTGCAGTCAACCAATCTATTCCGAAAATCAAGTACAAATCAGTGAAATATAAATAAATTAGTTCAACACCTAAGTCTATCCCCAACGATCAACTTACAGCTTCTCTAAACATCTTTAGCTTCAAAACTATCTCACATAGGTAAGCTTATAAATAGGAACAAAAAACTAATAAAAGTGATCTATTGAATCCTCAACTTAAAAACAACTTTACCCAAATCACCGACACAAAAGATCAAGACTACAGAATCTTATAACCTAAGTTCTGACATCAAACTTGTAACGACCCATCCTATATAGGCCATCTAAGGAATTTAGTTATCACCTTCCTAACAACTGTGCAACTCTAGCCCATTATAAATGACACTACAAATACCTAAGAAATAATAGCGACATACCTCTAATATTATTATAAAACTATAATTGATAATTTGCATTGTATAAAATACATCAAGTATATACACTTGAATATATCAAATCTATACCAAGTGTACAAACAAATCAACATTATTATAAAAGTAGAGTTGGCATTGAATGCTACACATAAGACCCAATTAACGTCTAAACTATCACCCTCTACTATGTTGGGGAGGAAAATAATAATGGAATGATCTATAAAGTCTAGTGAATTTTGGTACACTACGAGGACTCCACACAAGCATACATCACAACACTTAATTATTATGTAAAATCATTCACATATCTTTCAAAATAACATAATAGAAATAACATGTATCACCATTGAAAGTACTCAATAAGTTCAACAATAAGTCTCATGATTTGCACATAATCATTTAACCTCTTTTACCTAAATGCAAACAAATTTAAAGTAAATTTACATAATTCAATGATTATGCAACAATGCATCCTAAGAGTAATTTTATCATGGTCTCAATTGCTCATGAGGGCTCAACCAAAATACTCTATTCTCATGGTATCTTGCCTCACAGTCACATGTGATTCACCCATAAATACATTACTCAAAGGAGCATCATGTTAAAAGGTAATGTAACAAATACTCCATCACCATGGTGTCTTACCTTACAGTGTGTCACGTGGCTCATCCATGAGTATATTACCAAAGTATTATAGTATGATAATGTCATGTCATGTCTGCTCACTTATAGTACAAGGGTAATAATACCATAGTATAATGCTCAAAATTTAACTAACAATATCCAATTCAATTCAAGTTTCCAACCACCAACAACAACCACATATCATGTCAAACCCAAGTAGAAACGTCATACCAAAATATATCCAATTCAATTAAAATTTTCAAGGACAGCCACATATTATATCAAGAACAAGCATAAATACCAAAATAATATATCCAAAGACTTTCATTTTTAGCAACGTAAATAATTTATCCAAAGCATAACATAATTATTGCATATAATATATTCATGCAATATAATAATTGAGTCCACATACGAAGTGACTCACCTTTCAACTAATGCAATTTAAGCCAACACAATTGATTTAATGAAACCTCAAGTTGACTCATGGATCCTTGATTAAGTGGCAATAGAAAGCTTAGGATACTGACTTTAAAAAAAGTAAAAAAATAATAAAAAATCACTCAAATCAGATAACAAAAGGCTGGCCAAAATCAGTCACAACAGTAGCTACTGAGGTGAAAGTTTGGGAAGAGAAATGAAGAGGAAAGAAAAATTTTGTTGAGATTTTCATAGAAGTAACTCTTTAGAATGTAAAAAGTTGTTCAAAATCTTATGTTGTCAGTGATTTGTGTGTTTTTTTTTATTTTTTGTGAGTTTATTTAATTTTGTTTAATTTATTTTTGTAGAGAGAGAGAGGAAATGATAGATACATAAAATGAGATACAAAAATGCACATACATCCCAATAAGTTTATATGAATATTTCTAAAAAAAAATATGGGTGTGAGAATATATGTATATATGTATGTATATAATACACGTATGTGTATATTGATAGTAGTTTGTTTGTTAATAGTTTCTTCTTTCTTATGTATAATCAATAATTCACTACAATATATTTATATATTTTATAAGATATGTCAGAACGAAGTAGTGCTATTTGAACATAATGAATAGTTTGTATTTAGATTTTTATTATTACTATAGTCTTAATACAGATATTAATTTTCCACGTGGAACAATCTAAGTGTTTAAAATTTTAATAACCTTTCCTGAATAAAATATTAGTTAAAAGTTTTGGTGTAAGTTATCAATTACTTGATAAATGGAATAGTATGTAAGTTATCAATTACTTGATAGAATTTTGTATGGTTATTTTTAATAAAATTTGGCCAAGTATATTTAATAGAATATATAATACTAGAACTTAATGGTATATGCCACATAAATATAAATAATATCTTAAATTAGATTTTTTTAAATATATTATTTTTCTCAATCTCTTAAATATATAAATCTGATATGTTTTTAAAATTGAAAAATTCATATTTTCTTTAGCTCGCATCTTCCAATTTTTCACAAATTGTTACTTTAACAAAATATAACTTTAGAAGTTCCTTATAGTATGTAGAAGCTATTGGTTTTTTTCTATACAACTTGTCATTGTAATGAATAATAAATTTTAAAAATCCATTCTATTTAAATATGTAAAAGTAATAGTGCTCGTTATAATTTTAAAATTTTTTACGCCTTTTAAGCCTAATTTTCTTTTAATTGAATAAATATAAGAAAATTGCATCATCAACACCTCTAATACAAAAAAAGTCAAGAACTATATGTGGATATCTAAGAAAATTCTAATATTTGTAATTTGGTCTTCCTTTCATGCAAATTATTTTTTTTTTTCTTGCAACAAAACAGAAGAAGATCCAAGGGTTCAAATGAGAAAAGAAATTGTAAAAACAAATTAATTTGAAGTGATGTTGCAATAAGTAGTGGTAATACTTATGCGTGTTTTCTTAAAATATGTTGTATTATTAAATAGTCCATTCCTACAAATGGAAAAATGTTATCATCTCCCTTGTAATTTTAAGGTTTGTACTTGATTAACATTAATTTTTCATACATTTATTTATCTTCCTTGTGAGAAAGTGAAGAATTTAGAGGGAAGAGCGACGATGAAAATACATTTGTCTTGTGTTTTGAAAGTTTATAAGAGCACACAACTTTAAGAAAAGTACTTTAGAGTTGCAACTTTAAGAGCAACTTATTTGTGATTCCCTCGGTCTTGCAATTGTATCACAAAAAAAAGAATAATAAATTATACAACAAAAATGAAGTTTTAAAATATGTAGTTTTGAAAAATGCATGTAAGAGTTTAATTAAAAGAATCAACCTATGCACTATTTTGCTTTCGCCCTAAATTTTTTGTTATCAAATTTTATTCTAATAAACTTCTTTTGAGAAAAAACACTTAAAAGTTCTTTTTAAACACACTCACTATAGTTTAGTGTTAGGAAAATTATGTATAGTTTTGATGATAATTAAGTAGGTTTAAACGATTCCAACATTTGTGTATTTTTCTATTTCGTTACGAAAATAGTTGTAAGAGCTATTTTCAGAGCAGTAAAGAACAACCAAGCAAGACAGAGCATATAAGTTAGTTAGAGCATAACATATGATCAGATTAGTCAAGTGAATAATGTTTCAAGGGCAAGACAACAAAGTCCAAGATAGAGTAGACAATAAGGAAGCTAAGGTCTTCAATAGAGTGAGGACTAATGTGATTTGTCAAGGAGCAGAGTTCATATATGGTCAAATCAATCAAACAATAATTAGAGCAAATGAAAAGAGTAAAGATTGCTTCTAGGATAAAACATCAGAAGACTTACCAAGGCTACAAGTGTTCAACGAAGTGAGAATTAGTGCAATTTAGTAGGAGTAGATTTCACAGTTATTACCTCGTACTGAGCAACACACTAGAATCTAAGGAAAATGGATGCCTGAAGAGAAAATCATTAGTATAAAAAAGACAATGGACTATTGTTGTTGCACAGCTTGATGCACAGCAGGATAGGTGTACAAAAAGACAAGGAGGTAGGTAGTACATGCAGATTTTTTGTAGAAACTTATAAAAAGCAATTGAAGGAGAAGAAGACACACGAAGAAAACAATACGCACAACAGACACAAGTACAAGAGTTGAAGTTCTGTTGAACTATGTCTAAAGAGATTCCAAAGTCTTATAGTCCAAATTCACTTCATTCAGTTGATAAGTCATGAGCTCAGAAGTTAGATCAATGTTACAAAAACAAATACTCTTTGTAATGAAAAGAAGGGAACACGTGTTAGGTCCTGTGTGGACTAGCACTTTGAGTCTGACTTGTGTAGGACGAGACATTCAGCAGTACCAATATTATTTTATACAGGCAGATTGAGAAGAAACTGAAGCCTTAGTTTGCATAACTAGGAGTGTGACTTTTGTGTGAAGTCTATAAATTTATAGGGAATTTCTTTAGCAAACTGGAGAACAATGGACGTAAAAGGATTGCTCTATTTTCGAACCATTATAAAAATTTCTCTCGTCATTTTATTCTCTGCAGATTACTCTACTGTTGTATTGCTTTACTACTCATTGCATTACTTTTCGCATTCAATTGTTCTTAATGGAATCGTAATAATTTAAAAACTTTTTAAGTGATAAATCGCATTTCTGCTGCACAACTCTCCTAAAGAACTTAACACATTTTTATGTATATAGTAGACTAAACCTTTTGGTCATCACATGAGTGACTAAAATTTTCAAGAAACAGGCAACTAAAATTTTTGGTGAATTGTGTACAAGTTCTATTATAAGAAATTTATTTAAAAGATCTATTCACCTCCCATTCAAACTAATTCATACCACTTGAACCAACATTTAGAAATAATTTCAAATAGATATATTTCCCCAACAAAAAATACATACCAAAAAATATTTTAAAAAAAAGGAACTTAAAATAATATTTCAAACAAAACGATTAAGATTTTAGAAATTTTTGGGTCTATAGCCCAATAACAATACCACTCTCACAAATTTTAATACTAAATATGACCTTAAAATAACAACGATCAATCTAACAATAAGATGATGGGGATAAATTCATATCGAGAAGGAAAAAAATAAAATTACCAACTAGGGCCGCTAAATGATCAAAGAGGAATTGAACTTTGAAGTGAAATGTAATGTGGTCTGTATAACAATAATAGCTCTTCTAGTGAGGCCATTTGTCAATTATTGGGGAGGAGATTATTTGCTTATGTAGTGAGATAATTGTTTTCGTAATGGGGTTATAATTGAAACATGACACTTGGATTGTTGTACAGTTTAAATATTTGAATTGGACAATTACTTGATCTTACAATTAGTATTAGAACCAATGTCACAAATTCGATTTTCATGAGAGCAATTGTTGGGAAGAGAATTGTTGGTCTGTATGATAATTAATCATATTATATATTATGTATTTTATTATGTCAAATTCACACATAACTAAGCTATTTTTAAGCAATATTATTGAGTTGAAATACATATTATATAATTAACCAATTTTCATATGCATCTAACATATGATACTTTTTCAAAATTTTAAAAAAATTTAAAATCATGTTTCAGAATTAGAAAACTAAATACTGGAAATGTTGTGCATGCAACAAATGAATGAACGGAATAACTTCATGTCCATGTATTAAAAATTTATGTTAAAAATTCACAATATTAAAATTGTAGTCAACTAATTTTACTAATTAATCAATCAAAAATAAGAAACATTTGATGCAAGACCTTTCCATCAAACCTTTGAACTTTACCTGACAATATTTTACGCTTAAGGTTTAAAAAATTCAATTAAGTTGTAACTTTGGTCTTCTTTTTGTGCATTTTTTTAATTTTTTTCAATAAAAGGGAAGAATATTTGAGAATTTAAAGGGAAAAAGAAATTTTCAGAAAAAATTATTTTGAAATAACAAGTGTTACAAGCAACTTTACTACAAAAGCAATTTATTATTTATCTATTAAAGAATTAGAAAGTTCAATAATCCCTCCAGTTGGTGTTTGAATGAAATCATTTGACTGCATTTGATAGAATAATTTTTTATTTTAAGAAATTATTTGGAGTTAATAACATAAAATAAATATGATATTAAGTAAATTTAAAATTCATCATATTAATTAAAAAGTTAAAAATAAGCATTAAGTAATTTGAAATTTAGTGATATTATCTAAGCAAGTTCAATAACTTCATTTTATTTATAATTTATTATATTCAATTTTCAAACTCATTAAATATAAACAATTATATTGATATCTAAAATACTAACAAAAGAATCTAAACTATTACATAAATAGATTAACGCTCACAATTTCACATTAATGAAATTTAAATCCAAAGCTCTAAACCTTAAAACCTTGACCTTAACAATAAAATGTTAATACTAATTTAAAATAATTTCAAATTATTGGATCCAAAGAGCTTCTTCTCGCTTAAGGCTTATTATCCCAAACTTCAAAATCAACCCGGTCTGAAAGTCTTCTCAAGACCAAAAATTCGAATCCCCCCATTTCCACCATTTCAGCGTGTCGCATTCACCCCAGGAAATTTCCACGACGCGTTGATCAATTCATCCAAATTCTGGGATGAGAAACCCTCACACCCCACATCCCTTCGAGTTCGACTAGATCCCACCTCATTTTTTTTTTTCCAAATTAATTCATTTGCAAGAGAATTATGGCTAGGGTTTACGAGAATTGGGAGAGGCTGGTGCGTGCGGTGCTGCGGAGTGAGCAGCGGGCGGGCCACGAGCGGACCCCCAGCGGAATAGCCGGCGCCGTTCCCGATTCGCTTCAACGGACCACCAACATCAATGCGATTTTGCAGGCTGCCGATGAGATTCAATCGGAGGACCCCAATGTTGCAAGAATACGTAAGTAAAATCATAAAGTGCGTGTTTGCAATTATACGTTTGTTTGTGTATTTGTACTCTTTAACTGTTAGTGGTTATGCATCGTGTACCTAATGCAATTGATTTGTTTAGCTCGGAAAGAAACGTGTGTTGTTGTTTCAGTTATTCTTGCTCGGGGGTGCGGGGTGGGGGAGCATAGGATTAAGGAATGGGGTTTAAGATTTGTTGTTTGGAGTAGTTTGTGGGATATGATAGTGCACTTAGAACCTATTTTATGTTGGCTGAGGTTTTTGCAAGGGTGAGAAAAATGAATAAAAATGTTTTTCGTTGTGGTGGGGGCACAATGTTTGTTCTATTTCCAGCATCTTTACACTATGTTTGGATTCATTTCCATTATTATTTTGGGGAAATATTTTCTGGAAATGTTTTCAGGAAATTCTCCAAGGAAAATGTGTGAAAATAAAAATGTGTTTGGATGAGTGAGTTCTAAAGATCGACACATAAATTTGATAGGTTGATTTGACATTTCAATAATAATAAAAAAAACATGTTTGGTTTACTTGTTTTTAAATACTAAATATATAGTGTTCTATGACAATGGAGTGTAGGCTTCTGAAAAATAGGGTTGAAATTAAGGCATAGGTTTTGAAAATAGTGTTGCTTTTTGGAAAAAAAATTCCGAAAATATTCCCTGAAAATTTCCCAATCCAAACATGTTTTCATTTTGGTGGGAAATAAAAATATGTTGGGGAAATGAATCCAAACTTAGCTTTTATCCAGCCCACACAATGTGTATTAATACTTGTCAAGGTAGCTTTGTATCTGCCTTGATATCCACGTTCTCTGTAGTGTGAGTGTGCTGATGAAGGTGGACTATATCTGTGGCCGAACTTGTAAGCAAAGGTGGAAGCTAGAAATTGATTTGGAGGTGGTGTCCCTCATGTTGATTTATGTGTTCCTTGAACTGGAGGGCTATATTTGAAGACCTTCTCTGTAAATAACCTGGCTTCTTGTGGAGGTGGTCTATTTATGTGCGTGTTTGATGGGAAATAGGTCATGGCTGTGATAAGGACATTGGTGGTGATGGTTTCTCATTGATGAAATTAGGGAATTGTAGAATTTTTGAAATCATTACTAGTAAAAAATTGTTGGGATGTTATCCCTTGCATACTTAGAGGATTACAAAGTGTATCGTGTGGATGGAAGGTAGCTTTTTTTTTTTCAAATTCTTGTATGAATTCCTTATTGTCCACCTTTGCAATTTTTTCATTCCATTTCATTTCTTTTAAGTGGTTAAACTGTGGAGATCTGCTTTATATGTTTTAACATTCTCTGGCAGTTGAACATTTGCTTGTTGAATTGAAGATTGCAACTGTTAATTGATTCAACAATTTCAAATTTAATTCATGTCTTTCTTGATTCTTTTGCTCAAGTGTGTGAGCAGGCGTATAGTATGGCTCAAAATTTGGACCCCAACAGCGATGGTAGAGGTGTTCTTCAGTTTAAGACTGGTTTAATGTCTGTAATCAAGGTACAGTAACAGGTTTACCATTTGCTTATGTTGTTTATCTGCTAGCCTGAATAAACTTGGGCAAATCTCGCAGGAAATAATGGCTTCCAAATCTCTCATTAGAACAAAAAGGAAATTCAAATTTGATTCATATTGGTGAAATTCCAGTTGCAAAACAGAGAATCCCTTGATATCAAACCTTAACTAAGACACACAACTAAAGCACTGACAACACCATATTTCTTTCAAGTCCATCAGATGCAACATGTAAAGATAAGGGTTATCCAATAGGTGCTAGTTTTATACTATACTTGGGTTTCTTTGATCTGATATGTTAGTTACTTTGTTAACCAAGAGGTTTCTTGTATGCTTAATCTCATTTTATTGGTTCAATACTTCTCTTTTAAGTAGTGAAATCTTTTAACTTGGATTTTCACTGTTTACCGCAGCAAAAGCTTGCCAAAAAGGATGGTGGCCAAATAGATCGTAATCGTGATATTGAGCGGTTGTGGGAATTTTATCATCAATATAAAAGGCGGCACAGAGTGGATGACATTCAGAGAGAGGAACAGAAATGGCGTGAAGCTGGCACTTTTAGTGCTAATATTGGAGAGTGTGTTCTTCTATGCTATTTGTTGTTATTTTACTATCATCAATTTATTCTTGCTGATGCTACTTTGATTTACCTTTGAGACATGTATTCATGTGTATTGATGAAATATAATGTACATATAACAGAAGTTGTGTTGGTGTTTTGTGCATATACACCACTAATACTATACAACAGGATAATTTTGGCGGCTTTTCCAGCATTGCATGTGGCATTCACATGCATCAAGTATTTGTTGTTTTCACATGTAGAATAAACCTATTTTGTGTAGCAAGGCTTCTCATACGATTCTAAGTAACCAGGGCTTGGCTTTAAAAATAATTACTAGTTATATTTTTAAATATTTCTGTTACTTCTATTGATGCTTTATCCTTTGTAATTTGAATTTTTATGTATTTGCACTCTCATGCCTGGAACTTGCTCTCACCCCCACTTCACCCTTCAAATCGGTTGCTAGGTTCTACTAATTGCCCTCTCTCCCTCCCTCCAGCCATTCTGCCCCTTTCTGGAAAAAAAAAAAGGAAAAACAACCTTTCTTTCATATTATTCTTGGGTGCTTATATAGTACTGATGTAGCCTATGTGATGATAAAAAGATTTGCTGTTTCAGCATGATCTTGTTGATTGTTATTATTTTGCAAGGGTATTCATGTGGTTCATTTCAGTATTTTGATCCTACTGGTATTGATTCTTGTGCCTATACAAAATGGCCTTACTAGTTTGCTTGTTCTTTCTACCTGTTTTAGCTTGGAACTTAGATTCTCAGAAATGAAAAGGGTGTTTGCTACGCTGAGGGCTTTGGTTGACGTGATGGAGGCACTTAGTAAAGATGCAGCTCCAGATGGAGTAGGAAGGCTCATTATGGAGGAGGTGCTCCCCTGCCTTCTTCACCATGTTCTTAGCTGATATAAGAATGAAATTCCATTTATTGTTTCCAATATTTCACTTGTTATCATTTGATGATTCTTTTGTTCTGTATTTATGTTAGATAGCAGATTTGTTAGTGCTATGTACTCTTTTTGGAGAAGCATATCAGTGATAACCAGTTCTCTTTGGGCTGATTTGTCTTGTTTGTTGTTCCAGTTAAGAAGGATAAAAAAATCCAATGCTACTATATCGGGCGAACTCATCCGTACAACATTGTCCCTCTGGAAGCACCATCTTTAACCAATGCTATTGGATACTTTCCAGAAGTAAGTTGATGTGAATCATATAAATAGATATCTGTCGTTTGTCCTATTTTGTCAACTTTTCTAGACATTGCCAGGAGCAACCAGTAATCTTTATAGTGTGATCTTTGTTCTCTTCAAAGGTGCATCATTGATATCTGAAGCTGTAACCTTTGTGTTTCTTTGAAATGATTATCTGTTGATGATGAAACTTTTAGCTTTTCAGTTTTTATTTTCATTTTTGTTTTTACCTGGTAAATCATCCATCTGCTGTGGCTGTCTTAAAATGATAAGTGTTATAGATTTCTTATAAACATAGGTTACCTGATAATCTGTGCAGGTCAGGGGTGCAATATCAGCAATAAGATATAATGAGCAATTTCCTCGGCTTCCAGCTGATTTTGAAATTTCTGGACTGCGAGATTTGGACATGTTTGACCTTTTGGAATATGTGTTTGGTTTTCAGGTTTTGGTTCTTTCTCTTCAGCCCCTTTTCTCTTAGAGTGAAATAGTCTAGGTGGATATGGAGAACTTATTCTTTTCTTTCTGAGTTTGATGAAAAGTTAAATTTTAGTCATCAGTTATATTAATTATTACCAATTGGATGGACAAAAAAAAAAAAAGAATTTAGAAAGTGGTCATCAGTAATTTTTGAATGAAACTTTGGTAGTAGTTTAAGCTTATGGAAAGTTTTCTAAATGAACGTAGTTTGTTCGTGGAATATTGACTTATATGTTCTCCTATAACTTCTTATGGTTTTCCTGATTTTTGTTTTACATTCTTGCTTTGGTGTATTTAAGTCTTTGACCTTGCCTATTGCAGAAAGACAATATAAGGAACCAACGTGAGCATGTCGTTCTCGCTTTAGCCAATGCACAGTCACGACTTGGCATCCCAGTTGAGGCTGATCCAGTGAGTGACCCAATTAGGTTTACTTGGACAAAGTCACTCATAGGTGTGGAATTGCCATAATATATACAGCTAATCGGTTTTCAATATGCTCCTTCTCAGAAACTAGATGAAAGAGCTGTAAGAGAGGTCTTCTTGAAGGTCCTGGATAATTACATCAAATGGTGTAGATATCTGAGGATACGCCTTGTATGGAATAGGTTGTTTCTGCAACATCCTGCTATCTTTTAATTGACAAATAGTCAACTAACTTTCTTTTCAATTTGTTCCCTATAGTTTGGAAGCCATTAACAGGGACAGGAAACTTTTCCTAGTTTCACTATACTTCTGCATATGGGGTGAAGCTGCCAACGTCCGTTTTCTTCCTGAATGCATCTGCTATATATTTCACCATGTATGTCTTTGATGCCTTTGTGTAGGATACTTTATGTTTGTTGACCAAACAGGTTATATATTTTTGGAAGTTTGGTGTTAATTTCTCTTTTAGTTGGAGAACATTTACTTTGTATTTATCATGTTCCATTTAATGAAGTATTACCTTCATCTTTGTTTTATTAGTTTGGCGAAATATTGTTACTTTTCCTTCATCTTTTTGGGTTAATTTGCCAAACATTGATTCTTCCTCACAGATATTTTTGCCCTCAGAGTTAACCTGATGCCCATCTGCTAATCTCATTTGCCGTTTCTATTTTCAGTTGTTATGCAGATGAAATAAAATTGCTTAATTAATGAAGTTATCTTTGCACTTTATGTGTTTTGCTTTGGCTAAATATCTTACCAAATTTGTTTAAGTTATCAATGCACTATATGTGTTTTACTTTGGCTAAGAAGTTATCAAGTTATGAAATCATATTATGTTGTTAATTTGAATGCATATATTGTTACTTTGGCTAAAGATCTTGTAAACGTTTACGACTGAATTTTACATTATTTGGTTTCATCTTCATATATATTGACATTGCTTGTTTAGATGGCAAGGGAATTGGATGCAATCCTGGATCATGGGGAGGCGACGCATGCTGCAAGTTGTATAAGTGAAAATGGTTCTGTGTCCTTTCTAGATCAAATCATCTGTCCCATATATGAGACCTTAGAGGCGGTGAGTGCATTTGTTGGGTATTTGCTCTTGACAGTTTTCTCTCACCTGGCTTGCTTAACAAGTGAGACACTGTGCACCATATCAAAAAACCTGATGGATCTATTTTCTTGGGTCCAAAAGATTCCTTGCTACATTCGTTCTCGTACAAAGTGTATAGAGTTTTCTAATATATTACTTTTCTGACTTGGACTTCATGAGATACGATAGACTTACCTGCTTAACAGATACTAATGGTTTCTTCTTGCAATTCTGAGTGAAAATTTTGTCCTCAAATAGTTCTTTTTTTGTCCTTCTTTGAGTGGCTCTCGCTGTTTCCTTTTATCCGCAGGAAGCTGCCAGGAACAATAATGGGAAAGCTGCACACTCAGAATGGCGGAATTATGACGACTTCAATGAATATTTCTGGTCTGTTATTCTTTTTAGTTAGTCTAAGTGCTACTTGGATATTTCTTTCATCTTGGATTTCATTCTCAGCTCCTGTGTAGGTCACCTGCTTGCTTTGAGTTGAATTGGCCTATGAAGAAGGATTCGCCATTTCTGTTGAAGCCTAAAAAAGGAAAACGGGTTGGTTCTGATTATTATTCTCCCCTTTTTTCTGTATTTCCTTTGTTTTAAATCTAAATGACCACGTTGTCTTTATTTGTTCTATATATTTCATTCTAATTTTGTTATTTGTTTTGAAATACAGACGGGTAAAAGCTCATTTGTTGAGCATCGAACATTTCTTCACCTGTATCGAAGTTTTCATCGTTTGTGGATCTTTTTGATTGTAATGTTTCAGGTAAATGTTACAATGCCCTGTCAAATGGCGTATGCTAACTATGCAGTCCACTTCTTCTTTGGCCTTTACGCCCTTCTGTTTTTACAGGCTCTTTCTATTATTGCTTTCAACGATGGGAAACTTAATCTTAATACCTTTAAAACACTGCTTAGCATTGGCCCGACATTTGCTGTCATGAATTTTTTGGAGAGTAAGTCGTGAAATTATGTGATGTTATTCTGTCGTTGCTGGCTCAACTGATCTTGTACTTCTGTAGTTTGCCTTGCCTTCTTGTTTTCTTCAATGGGGCTTGTTGCTTGTTATGTAGGTTGTTTGGATGTTGTACTAATGTTTGGGGCTTATACTACTGCCCGAGGCATGGCTATATCAAGACTTGTTATCAGGTTCTTTTGGTGCGGCTTGAGCTCCGTATTTGTGCTTTATGTCTACCTGTGAGTGTATACTCTTCGTTAACTGCTTGGGTGGTTTTACTGCTCATATTAGTTGCTCATGTAATTGTACAATGGTTTCAGGAAACTTTTGGAGGAAAGGAATAGGAATTCCTCAGATTCATTCTATTTCCGGATTTATGTCCTAGTATTGGGTGTATATGCTGGTCTGCGTGTACTTTTTGCACTGCTGCTCAAATTCCCTTCCTGTCACAGGCTCTCAGAAATGTCTGATCAATCGTTTTTCCAATTTTTCAAGTGGATTTATGAGGTATTCTCTCGTGTATTATCATGTGTCTGTTATTGACTTTTAATAAGGGTTCTCTATTTGGTTTGATGAAACCAACCGAAAAAGGGTACAGAATAATAGGGAAAAGGATAGAATTGAACAACCATACTGGCACCATTTTTGTGCATTGAATATGTGTCTACATTCAAATTGACCCTTGTTTATCATCCACTATCAGCTCCCGGTGGGTAAATGATCAAACTACCACCCTACCTTTTGGAGGTTTTTAAGAATATTATTATGGCTCCATTGCTTTCTATTTTGAATTGTTTTTTTTTCCTTTGATTGAGCAATCGATAAGTGTATTTTTTATCCAACCAAAAAAGGAATTTTTTTTTGCACTCTTCTTTTGTAAACATAAACATGATTAAGAGCCTTTCGGTGTAAAAACTAAGAAGTTTGTGATGCTGAATTAGACTCCATAATGATAAGAGAAAATTGGAAATAGCTTTTATACCATACTCTTCTCTACCATTAAATCTTGTGATTACTTTCAGGAACGCTATTTTGTTGGTCGTGGACTTGTTGAAAAGACTACCGACTATATAAGGTTTGCCCTTAATTTTTCTTGAAATTAGCATTTCCTTTCCCCTTGACAACTGCTCGCAATTAGGTTTTCTCACCTATAAATGACTCAATTTTTTCTTGGTCGTATAATTGCTGAACAAAAATTCTTAGGGTGAATTACAAAAACTATCATTTAGATTGGGTTATTTACAAAAAACCCATTTAAGTTTGTAAATTACAAATACTCTCTTGACATTTGTTTTTACTTTACAAATTGCACCTACTGAGGGGGTATTTGTAAAATAAAGACAAACCTCAAGGGGTATTTGTAATACCTCAAGGGAGTATTTGTAAAGGGGGTATTTGTAATTTCGAAAGATAACTGGGTTTTTTGTAATTAGGCTAAACTTCAGGGGTAGTTTTTGTAGTTAACCCAAATTCTTCTTATTCGGAAGCCACTTTATGGTGAGGAAACTGATGGTCAACATGCTCTCTGTTGCACACGATAACACCAACTTATATTCTTTTCCTGCTCCTTAAGTTGTAAGATGTCAAAACAGCCTCACTAGCTGGTGGCCTTGTCAAAATCGATCAGTTTGGGGGCTTAACCACAGTTGATTCCCATGGAGAGGACAAGCATTCCTCTTTGGTTACAAGATATTAGGACTTCACAGATCATTAATCTCTCCCATAGTCATTCTGAAATCAGGCTATTCTGCCTATCAGCAACTGTCTCTACTCTGTGATGCCAAGGAAATGAGTGCTAAATGGCCTGGGGTTCTGATCCTGCAGACTTCTACTAACTCAACATCATATTAAAAGATGGTAATAAAATCCTTCTAAACCTCATTTAGCACCATAAGTCTAGCGAATCAGATTGTGGCCATTACCAATGGTGAAACCTATAAATTTTTGATAACTCATTCCATATATTTGTATACATTTCCATAAGTCAGCATCACATGGTTCTTTAGACCAGCCAGTCTTCATATAATTCCCACTTTCTGTCATATTTTTATCCAGTTGTCAAATCTCCTAAGAAATTTTGACTGGAATTAGTTAAGAACAAGGCCTCCTCAATCTTGAACCTCCAAACTGGATGGCATTTCCCTCTCCCTTCCAACCTGTCAAATGAAGGTATTTTCTCAACCCTTGCCCTCCCTCAGAAAATCTCTTCCTCACTTTTCTAGTATCTTGGCAACAGAGACACGAACAGTGAATAAAGACATGAAATTAGTTGGACAGGATTGGGTGCCAAGCACTGTCATTTTGTCCCCCCTAATAATATACTCTTCCAACCTGTCACCTTATTTACTTTCCAGTATCAGATACCAAGGCTCAACAGACTTGAAATTCATGCCAAGGTAAATAGTCTGGGAGCGGGAGTATGGAGTTAGCAAAATTGAAAGTCTTCAGAGCAGGACTGCCTAAGGCATTTATTAAAAAATGTGAAAAAATACGACTATAATTCAAACTATCAATGTCTGAAACTTTCTGGAGCCCTTTCTCATTTTTACGTATTAGTTACCTCCTAACATCATGTCAAAATTTAAGCCTAATGAAAAGCTAAAAGCTTAATAGGACATAAAATA
This sequence comes from Paulownia fortunei, assembly GCA_019321725.1. Classification (NCBI taxonomy): domain Eukaryota; kingdom Viridiplantae; phylum Streptophyta; class Magnoliopsida; order Lamiales; family Paulowniaceae; genus Paulownia; species Paulownia fortunei. The sequence goes on along the minus strand of CM033112.1, from coordinate 14,884,479 downwards.
TTCCAAAAACATTTCAAAAGGCACAAGCTCTGATGCTGCTGTCGAAAATCCTTCATCTCCGCCTCTCTTTCTCTTTCCTTTGTTCTTACTGGTCTCTACCACCACCTTCAGCCATCACCATCTTTTGTCTGACCTGTTCTGTCTCCTCTCATTGTAAAACTCATTCAATGAACTCCTTCAACCACATTGCTACTTTTTGTTGAGAGAGAACCAGATTTACCACATTCCACCTTCTCTACCACCTTCCACTTTCTGCTGCGGGTGCATTCCTTGAGATTTAGACACCTGTAGGTATTTCTCCTGTTCTGATATGGCCAGATTTCCATGTGACAGTATGCTGTCAGTGTCTGGTGAATTATTTGACCTAGAAAGGGGGCTTATACACCTGACAGTAAACAGTCCCTCCAAATTTTCCACATATAAAATAACTAGGGCTATGTTTGGTATTGTTTTCCCACTCCCTTTTCATTCTCCATTTATTCTCCCAGAATAAAACCAAACATACATCACTTTTCCCAATACATTTTCCTCCAAATACACATATTCTCAATTCTCTTCTCGTAGAATACATTCTCCCATAACACTCAAAACAATACTAAACATAGCCTAAGGTTTTCCTGAAATTCATTATAGTCTTGAGAAAGTTTTCAGGAAGTTAATTTTGTCAGTAGTCAGTTTACAAACAGGTCCCCTAAATGTGATTGGTCACTGGCTCATGAAGAAATGAAGCACTGCCTGGTCTTTTTAACTAACATATTTTGGATGTTAATGTTCTGTCCTAGATACACAAGAGTTTCAAAAATTGTTTTACATGTCTTTTTTATCTCAATTGTGAATGCTAGATACGCTGAATTGAATATATGCAATTAGCATTGTTGCTTCTAACCTTGTCAGTTCAGTGGCTATGTTTCATTAAAATCTATACCAGATGATTTATATGTTTCAAATAAGGACTAGGGTACCTAATCATGGTTGCAACATGCTAGTGGTTTGTGTTTTATATTTTGCTTACTATTATTATGGTGATTATTTCATAAAATTGCTATTAATTTTCAAATATGCAGCTACGTGTTTTTCTGGCTGGTGATATTTGCTTGCAAATTCCCTTTCGCTTACTTTCTTCAGGCAAGTCGCACTATCATTCTCTTGAATTTTTGTTAATACTAGGATGGCATTATATTTGTCTTGTCTGAATCAGTGAAAATATTTGTAATGACAGATTAAACCACTAGTCCAGCCAACTACGATAATCGTAAATCTACCTCGGCTTCAGTATTCATGGCATGATTTGATATCAAAGAGTATGTTCTTTTTTCTTCTTTTCTCATCTAGCATTTTTTCCCTTGCTTTTGATGCTATGGAGATCTACATGGTAGCTCGAGTGAGAAATTAAATGCTTTCTTTGGTATTGTCATGTATTGGGAGGAGTTCAGTTTCCCCTCCTCACTTGCAAACTAAATTGCACTTCATAGAATCTTCCTTGTAAAGAACCAAAGAATATTGTGAGCTTAAAGAAACTCTTGGTTGGGAATTTTGGACTCTGAAAACAGTTTGTTTTCTCCTTTTTTTTGGGAAGATATATTTTTTGGGTAAGGACTATGAACACAGTTTTCAGTTTCACTCTTACGGTATCCACCTGAATTGCTGTTTGATTGAGATGACCTTAATCAAGATATCTTCTAGAGAAAATCAGAGATGCTGATTATCAGCATTCTTTTACAGGTTAACTAAAACGGCTGGTCTAAATTATAATCCAAATCATAAGAAAATTCTTCTGTTGCACTTTCGTTTTGCCCAACAGATATGAAAGAAGTATCGCTCATAAGCTATGCGCATTGTTAATCTTGGAGAACTTAGCCTGTCCTCATACTTTGTCCCACGCCATCAGTTGTTACAAACCCTGCTCTTGTTCGCAGTCTTGGTTCTATTCTTCTTTGTTTTTGGCTATCTATGGGTATCAGCAGCTGTAGTTTGCAGGATAGACCAATTTTGAACTGAGGAGATGTTTATTTCCTTTCTAGAGTTTCCATCTGACTAAGGAACTTTAGATATAAAGAATTCGATAGATCTGTAACCATTAAAGAAATGACTAATGGTCAATCCCAGCACGATTCCTTATTGCTGAAAGATTCTACATTAAAATCCATTGCAGCTATTTCCTTTCATGGCTCAATAAGTCATTTGGCTGAGTTTTTCTTTCTGTTTTGTTGAACAAAATGGTTTTTTGATGGAAGATTTGAATTCTTTTTATTCCAACTCATTTTCAGAAGTAAAATTCTCCTTTTGGGTTCATAGATAGATGTGGAATTGGTAATCTCTTATCAAGTGAAATATTTGTTTTTAAGATTTTGTGGTAGAATTCAATTGTACAACCAGAGTTAATATTTTGGTGATTCCTTGTTGAATAGTATGATTGAATTTCTTCACAAGAATCTGATGCGTTCTTATTTTTGCTGCAGATAATAATAATGTGTTGACTGTAGCTAGTTTGTGGGCGCCTGTTGTGGCTGTGAGTATAACCATTTCTTTCTTCTTGCATATGCAGTTTTAGTAGATAATTCATTTGAATACTTTGTAAACGAAATGCATCATAGTACAGTTGATGAGGAAATTTTTCCTTTGCTACTCATTTCCACCAGTTAAAAACTATTGCTTCACGTCTATAGCAGTGAGCGTATGCGGTAGGGGTGCAAAGGCTAGAGCTTTTGAATTTTTTTGGCTCAAGCTTGAGATCTTTTAAAACTTGTTAGCTCAAGCTCGTTTTTTCTTTTTTTTTTCCCCCATCATGCTTCACATTAGGTCCTATTGCCAAGGGTTACTCTAGAAAATGTGGTACGCGTCCACAACAAGGACATGACAAAGCACATTATCAGAATCATACCAATGGAAAGAGAGACTAAACAGCATATAGTAATGGGTATCTCATTTCCTTTCCTTGTCAGAATCTTACCAATCAGAAAAGAGACTAAATGTTGTTTAGTAATAGGTACCTCGTTCCTATTTTTGAACCAAATGAGCTTATAAGAAAGAGGGTGTGGCTCCAGACGTAACAGAATCCACAGAGATGATATTCTCTCAGCTGCCACTATCACTAAAAAGCTCCCAAGCTTTCCACCAATCATGGAAGTACTGTGGAATGTACTGGTCAGCAACCAATAATCTGTTGTTCCTACTTTGAAATACGAAGACTTTTCCATATCACCAAACATCATGTCAGTCTCATCGTTTTCATTGTTATCATCATAAGTAGGCTTCTCTTCCTTTTTCATATAAACGTTTTCCATCAACAATTTTGCTTTCTCTACTATTGTTCCTTCTACTCTAGACCCCCATAGTTGTAATATTGATTGTTGATCCACCAATTTGATTTCAAGGATTTAGTGCAGCATTATTTGGTGATTTGGTGGATTTGCTGAATTACTTTTCTTGCTCCAATTGGCATCTCATGGTTTCTTGGAACCATTCCTTGCCCTTGCTGATTTTGTGCTGCAATTCCTGTCATATAATCTTTGATTATTTCCAGCCCCATTATTGACTTTTTCTTTTTTTTTCCCCATCTCGCCTTCGCCCTTCTCGTCCGAAAGGCACTTGCAACAGTGCATGATTATGATATGGATTCTCAATGGTCCCTTCCTCTGTCTTATAATCATTATCATCATTAGTTGGAGTTTCCAGTTGCATAAGGTGCTGGATAGGCTTCAACTTGCCTTCTCGACCCTTGTACTTCTCCATGTTTTTGTTCATATGTGGAAACAACTCCAGCAGCTGCATCATGGCCTCCACCTTTCTTTCAAGGTGATGTAAATTAGCATAGTATGCCATGCTCTGATTGCCAACAAACACAACTAGCGTATGTAGAACATCAAAGGTGTAAAAAAATCAAGGAGCATAATTTAAGGCTGTGCATCTCAAGCTAGATGTCGTTTCTTCAACTGAAAGACCAGGAATGTGAACGCCTAAACTACATAAATCTATTCAATCACTCTCCTTGGAATAGATTTTGTGGACCTGACTGACTAAAGCTCCAGTTCTGAAGTATCCTGAAATCCTATCAATAACTAAATGAGCACTTTTTCTTTATTCTGCAACAAATACAGCCAGTGGGCCACTTGCTGTCTATTATGTTGGGTAAAGCTAAGTTGTCCATTTCTCCTGGCCACCTAATGCTGTGAAGAAGAGTTTTTATTTCTTCGTCTTCTGTAGCATTTTACATTTATTGGTAATATTCAGAAATTCTTCTCTAATAAATGCATTTCAATATTTCCCTGGTCCCAGCGTGTTAGGCCTTATGCCTCTTGTTTATATTTTATTGCCTTTCAGGTTTTCATTTATGATATTTGTGTTAATGTGTCCTATTTTAATTTCAATATCCATTTCAGTTGATCACTATCTCCCTCCCATGACCATTTGAATCTACAGATTTATATTATGGATATTCACATTTGGTATACTCTATTATCTGCAATCTATGGTGCCGTGATGGGAGCGAGGGGTCGCTTAGGGGAGGTATTGATCTCGGTCTTTGCCAGCTATCATATTCGGTGTTAAACGAGTGTGCTCTATCTATGCATAATAGTTCACTGGTGTTCATATTTGTCTGTAAGCCATTTTCTTTATCAACTAATGTCTTGTATGATTATAATGTTTAATTCGCAGATTCGATCAATTGAAATGGTTCACAAGCGATTTGAAAGTTTTCCAGAGGCTTTTGTGAAGAATCTTGTGTCTCCACAGATCAAAAGGTAAATATAAGAAACATATCCTCTGTATATTAAAGTCTCAAATCAGTAAACATTGTGTTTGTATGACCTTTTCAATTGACGTTTAAATCATGTTGTATTTTAGGATGCCATTCGACGGACAATCATCACAGGTGAGTTTGTTTGGAATTTATTAACTTGTTCTTTTCTAGAAGATAGCTTGATCATGGTACAGCAGTTTTATTGTATATACCTCATTTTTTTTCTTGCCTCATGGGTTCATCTTCCCACACTAAGGGGCTTTTTGGTATTTTACCTTTATGAGATATGTAGGCGTATTTAGGTCCCACTGGTTGTTTTAAGTGAATTTTCTTGCTTTCAGTGGCCAGAAAAAGAATGAACGATTTGCACTTTTCTGTTTCAATTAATTGATAGATGGGAAAGACAAGTAACCTTGCTTTGAGTGGCCAGAAAAAGAATGAACGAGTTCCCTGCCTATTGGATCTTCATAAGTTGATTAAATTTAAACGTAAAAGTGCAAGAATTTCTTTTGTGCTCTTATTCTGTGTTTTATATTTGTATAAGTATGCCATCATGCTAATTTTTGCATTTCGGAGCAGTATTATAATTATATGAACAGGGACATGCTTATAAGATTTTTGGCTTTATCTTTTTATCTTTAATTTCGTTTTAGTAGAATTTTTCTGTTCATGCATAATTTTATTAAACCATGTTAGTCTAATTTGTACCTGTCATTAATATAGTGCATGTATAGTAGTTGCCACTCATTGGCAGGTTTGCGTGAATGTTATTTCCCTAAATGCAATTTGGTATATTTAAAGTTTCTTGTCACATCCTTAAGATTGTGCTAGCTTGGGTTTTCTTTCATGGAAAATTTCTTTATGCTAAGTCAATAAGTACCGGTTATGAAACAATCCCTAGCAAGGATGGTTGGCCAAAGTTTGATTGACCTGTGCATTATAAAACATCTTGTACAGGGAAAAAACTAACTGGACTCTATGATGAAGTCAGAAGAAAAATAGTTTGCATTGAGCTAACCAAGAGAACTGAATAGTAAATTACTCTCAATCTGATCTCTGGCACCTTATATGGAACCATAATTTTTAGGTTTATACTAAGTTTGACCAGGTCTGATTATGTCTCAAAATTTACTGGAATGGACTAATGCAACATGAATTCAGTTTTAAGAGAAATAAAGATTGAAAAATTGATGTTGATGCCAAATCACTAAGCTGAGGACCAAGAATTGTTGGAAAAGGTTTTATAGAAGATGAAATATATGATTTTGAAGGGTTGTGGCATCTGTAAGCTAATGAACAGTGCCGCGGAAACAGTGACTGCAGAAAATTAAGAGAATAGATCAAGAAATCTAGGCATCAGACTTAGAACTTTAGGGCATCACACCAAGAATTGGAATTGCATCACGCTCAAAAGTTCTGTTAAATTTCAATCAACTAATGATTATTATTATATCAATAACTTAGGTTACAACATATTATGCACCAGACACTTCGAAATATCCGTGCAGTGTCGGAATGGCGACATGGCTTTGTCATGTGTCTGACACGTCATTTGGCATGCCTAAGAATTAAATAGAAACAGAAAAATTCCGACACGGGACCAACATGGTGCTGACACGGTTGGTGGACTGTTCGATGTGTTTTGGTCACAGTGTTATTTTTTCCTTAGTTTAAAAACTTGAGTTATAAAAAAATCAATATTTTTTTTCCATATTTAAAATTTTCTAGGAATTTTAAAAAATGAACAGTAAACCAGAAATTCCTAAAACTTATTGAAAAAATTAGTATTATTGCGTCTACATTCACTTTCTCCCTATATTCTTGAGAGCTTCTTTTTTAGGTTAGACTCTTTTTTTTTTTTTTCTCCTCAACATAGTCCACATCACAAATAGACGTCATCGCCATCCCCAAAACGAACGTCTTTCTCTTTCTATTCGCACTGATGTCTCTGTGAATCTGTTACCAATTACACACATACATATATGTATTTATATATACTTTTATACATTGATTAATATGCGTATTTATAAGTGTTAATATGTAAAAAATATATTAGACAGTTGTGTTTGAGTCGTATCGTGGCCTACCTATTTTATAATTTTCATTTCCTGTGTCCATGACCATGTCCATGCATCATAGGTTACAACTCTGTTGGTTGACTCCAATGTTCTATTTCAACCACTACTAGGCTTTTATCATACAAAGAAAAGATGAACTAATCCTACTGTGACTCATCTTAATTTCTAATACTATAAAAAACTTTAAAACTCTAAATAAAAGTGCCAAATACTAGTTTACAGAAAATCTGCAATTCATGTAATTCCAAGATACTTATAGATTAACTAAACTACTGGAACCACACAAATTAATAAGGGGATCTCGTGTTATACTTAATTCTATTGATATCCTTTTGCTTCAAAGATATTTTAATAGGTTGCTGAAATTATTCTGTGGTCAAGATGGTGTTGTTGAGGCTGGAGTTGAAGGCATCTTTCATCCATGAGTTTTATGAAAACATTCTTGTCTGTGGTTCATCTGCATCTTATCACGATATATCAGATGGGAATGGTTTTAGAAAGGATATTAAATTAGTTACTTCGACCTTGGGTTTCTTACTCTGAATATGTTGTCGGAGTTTGGGGATTCACGTACTGTCAAGCAAATAAAAAATTAGAGACTGATTGCAATCAACTAGATAAGAATCATGGGTTATGCTGTGCTGCCATTCAAAAGTTCCAATGCTTAATATATCAGTATGATTATCTATCTGTAGATTTGACTATGCACTTGCCTTTTTGTATTCTTTGTTTTCCGCTAAACATTCTACTGCTTCTTTGCTGAGTATTGATATTGGTTCAAGACTTCTCATGATAACAACAAGACCTATGCGGCCATATTTTCCCCATTTTGGAATGAAATCATCAAAAGCTTGCGGGAAGAAGATTATATTAGTAACAGGTAAGTGGTTACGGTCATAGTTTTTGTAGTTATGGTACTATATTCCTTGTTTTTTAAGCTGAACTTTTTTTGCTGCTAATATATATACCTTCGATTCTGATGTACAATTTCAGGGAGATGGACTTACTTTCTATGCCAAGCAACACTGGAAGTCTGAAATTGGTGCAATGGCCACTTTTTCTTTTAAGCAGTAAGGTGATGCTTTTTTAACTCGCTTGCCTCTCTTAATTACCAGAGTTGCCAAAATATTTTGTTTTAGTCAGCTTGGTTCTCAGTATCCGCCATCTTTTTTTGCTTTCAGATCTTATTGGCCATTGATTTAGCTTTGGATTGCAAAGATACACAAGCTGATCTTTGGATTAGAATATGCAAGGATGAGTACATGGCATATGCTGTGCAGGAGTGTTATTCAAGTATTGAAAAAATTTTGCACTCCCTGGTTGATGGAGAAGGGAGACTTTGGTAAAATGCCTTTAATTTCTGGAAGGAAGAATAGATTTTTTTGTCTCTCATTTGTTTTAAAAATAAGGAACATTCTGTTTTCTGATTACCTTTTTATGCTTGTTTCTTTCATGGCAGGGTTGAAAGGATATTTCGTGAGATCAACAGCAGTATATCGGAAGGGTCACTTGTCATTACTTTGTCTCTTAAAAAGCTTCCAGTGGTGCTCTCTAGATTTACAGCGTTGACTGGGCTACTGGTATTTTCTTTTCCCCTCTAGTCAAAATTGTTTTCATTTATTGCTAGAAATTCTGAGGAATTGATGCTCTTTCTTCTTTGTTGAGATCTGAATTATTTTGGTTGAGGAGCATGGACATCTGAACTGTGCCTGATTTACTATTCACCTTCGAATAATCTAAAATATTGATAATAACAATAATTATAATCATTATAATAATGGAAACTAGCAAATAGATAAAAGAAAAAAGAATTTATAGGAAGATCCGTACTCTATTTCTACATGTAGAATTCAATTGGCGATATCACTTTGTAGTCTAAGACAAGTTGATTTAATTTTTGATTGTCTATGTTATAGTACATCTTATCTTCAGTAATATAGTTGGTAATGTCTGTTTATCTATAATATTTCATTTGTTGGTGAAGTTTTTTGTTGGTGTTTAAACTAAAAAAAAAAAAAAATTGAAATTTTGAAAATTTTGGTAATCACTCGTTAAAAAGAACATTGCCTGTGGATTCATATTCAATGATTTGTTTCACTGAGTGCTATTAAGCATGTCTACACTTTTCTTGGTGCAATTACTTAAGTCCTATTGCCCTGCTAGATTGTTTTCTGCTACTGCAAGTAACCTCTTCCAACAGGCTGAGGGTTTGTCTTTGCCTGTTTTTTGGTTTTGTTTGAGTTTACTGCTGCTAAGGATTTGGTGGTGTTGCCTTAGTCTCCATTACATTTCCTTCTTTAATTTTTTTTTCTCTTTCTTTGTTTACTCAAAATTACCGATCTGATCCTATCTCACATTATATACAATTCCTGGTAGTCTGTCTAGGTTTGAACTGTTATTGGGTGCTTCAAACTCTTCTTGGATTCTATCTCACTGCTTCTTGATGATTGTTAAAACATGAAATTTATATATAACAAGTTCGTTTATGAACCACATTCTCTTTCCTTTTCATTTGCTATTATGCTGACATCTTTTTATTTTGCTCAGACCCGTGACCCTACTCCAGAGCTTGCAAAAGGTGCAGCTAAAGCTGTGTATGATTTTTATGATGTTGTTACGCATGAGCTGCTCTCGCCTGATTTGAGGTAAACTGGGTGGAAATTTTTCTCATAATGGCTTAGGTGAATCCTTCATCTAAATTTTAATATATTTCCAATGCTTGCTTTATTTTCTCCAGGGAACAGCTTGATACATGGCATATATTGTTGAGGGCTAGAAACGAGGGGCGCCTCTTTTCAAGGATAGAATGGCCAAAGGATCCTGATATTGTAAGCTTCCTTAGCTCCTATTTGTACTTCATTTTGACTTTTATACGGCGAAGTTTAATGGTTCTTTCTCGGAAACAGAAGGAGCAGGTGAAAAGGTTGCACCTACTTCTGACTGTGAAGGACAATGCCGCTAATATACCCAAGAATCTTGAAGCCAGAAGAAGATTGGAGTTTTTCACTAATTCATTGTTTATGGGCATGCCACCAGCTAAGCCTGTTTGTGAAATGATGCCATTTTGGTATATTCTTCTTATTGTTGTTATTATTATTATGATTATCGTCATTATCATTGTTATTGTAGTATATATTTTTCTCCTCTGAGTTACATGATTATCAGGTTTTGCCCAATAATTCCCTCTAACTTCTTTCCTGCTCTGAATTGGCTTGAGATAGTGTCTTCACACCATACTACAGTGAAACGGTGCTTTACGGCAACTCTGAGTTGCGGGTTGAAAATGAAGATGGAATATCAATTCTTTTCTATCTCCAGAAAATATTTCCAGGTATGTTACTTATTTGTTTGATTGTTGTTCTCGAAGTAAACTGTATCCGATCATCTGCTATTTGTAATTGATTGTTATGCTATCTCTGTCTGCAAGCAAATGATGGATTGCCTCATCAAGTATGCTTGCTGAATGTATTTATAAATCTCCCTCCTTGTAATGTCACTAATGAACGGCCACATCATTATATTCTCAGTTGTTGCGCATTGTGCTGAAGTTTCTTTTTGGTCTGCTTGGCAATATTTTTCATTCTTTGCTCACTAGACCTTGTTAGGCAATTGCCAGCCGGATATGTTAGCCTGTGAATAAATTTTTGCTGAATGATTTTGTGTTTACGTATGCATTTATCCGTAGTGAGGCTTAAAAAGTACTGCTACTATCTAGGCACCTTTTTGCATTAAAGTGAGTTGACAAACAGTTCAAACCCTCTTGAAGAGCTTCTGCCACTGTTGTTTTGATCAGAATTCAGAAATCAAATCCTGCTTTTAAAACCAACCAACTTGTCAACTCTTGTCATAACTCTTGTCATAAGTGATGCTTTCTTTAATGTCTATTGAATTGCATTAACATAGTCCACTGGAACATGGAGAATGCCAGAATGGCCTCATTCTTCTGCCATGACTGCTGCATATCTCCATTATACTATTTCACCCATCAAAGATAATCACTGGATGTGTAACAGCTGTTTTCTGGCTGGACAAGGGCCAACTATACAATGGAATTACTTAATGGTGTGACTTTATCAGTTGTTCAAAAATCTTTCTTCTTCTCCATAGCAAATGTTACCATGGATATGAAGAGTGTTTATAGTTGCCTATGCCATTTGTTCACACACTGTAGCCTGCAATTTTCTTTTCTCTAGCCAATAAAACCATGGGTGTATTGTGCCAAAGTCTACTTTAATTAAGAAAGAGAGACTGCAAGGAAGAGGACAAGAAGTTCTCAAAAACACATGAATAAGTTACATGATAATAGCTTGCAATCTCTCTGCAAGTCCCCAAAAGGTAGACCCTTAAACAGACCATATGCCTTGACCATAGAGAGGCAAATGAAACTATATGTTGACTAGTAGTCCCTAAAGATGCGTATACTCCTTTCTAGCCAAATACAAGTCATAGCAAAAACAGCTGATCTCCACAATATCTTAGTTTCTTTGCTTTCTTGAACCCCCTAGAAACTGCATCTAGATCTCATTTACCGAAGATGGAACTTCGACCATATCTTTTAATAACTCAAAAGTTTCTCTCAAAGTGCCTTTGCAAATGGACAATTTGAAAAAGGATGACCATAATTCTGCTCGTGTCTTATACACTTGACACACCACTGTGGGCTGAGTGTCTATAAGGTCTCTTCATTTGTAATAAGTCATTGGTGTTTAGCCTCTCATAAACTAATTGACCAAATGAAATCTTTAATCTTGGGTGGCATTTTTGCTTTCCAAATGGATCAATATAAAGTAAAAGGTCGGGGGAATGGGGAGCAAACGAGATAATGAAAGAAATAATTACATGTGCAGTTTCGTGAAGGATCAATAGTCCTCCTAATATCCTCATGCTTTTAACTTTTTTATTCAAGTAAGGCTTATTGTGCTGTTATGCCCCTTTTAGCATGATGAGGGGATGGGGATGGTTGGAAAGGAAGACCATGGAGAAAAAATTGATTGCCTTGGCTAGGTTGAAAGATATCTCTTCCCCTAATTATTTGGTATGAAGAAAATGGAGAGGAAAGGGCAGTGAAGGTTATTTCTTCTTTCTGGTGAAGGATATGTCATTTCTGAGGAACGGTTATAGGGGAAGGAGGAGTTGGACATATAGGCATGGTTTACACATACTGCCTTTGCCCCAAAATGAAAATCCCATGTGCTACAGTATGAAGTCAAACTGATTATTCTTTTGATAAACTTTTTTTGGTGATTTTTTGGAAAATTTGATTTTGTTGAACTTTCAAATCTTAATATGTGTTGTGTTAATAAAAATTTCATAATTTTTTGGAAAAAAATAATTAAATTGTTCATTGTTGCATTTTGAAAATTTGTCAAGTTGACTGGTTGGAAGCACAAAGAGAACATTCATTATGGGATGGAGGTAGTATTATATATATGTTGTTTTTCCACTCAGTCTACTTCAGTTATCGCTTAGTTTTCTTATCAACTCGTTGGCAATGTATCCAAGAATTTTGTTTTCTTATTTCTACTTTCAATACTACAAAAGTAAACATACCATAAAATAAATATTGAGTTACCTGGTGGCCTATAATATCACAAAAGCTTTTCCCCTGGTTCCTCATTTCTGATTTCCTATATTGGTTTGACCAAGACAGTTACATCTTTCCCTGAGTTGCTCCTTGTAATTCTTCACCTTTAAAACTCGCCGGAAGCATGTATGTTTTTTATGAATGGACAAAAGAGTAATTGCAGAATCACTCTCCAAAAAGTTTCTGGACAGCCAAGTCCCATGCCAGTCACTGCATTAGTCCTTTCTGATTCAGCTCCAAAAAGTTGGACTTTTAATGTGTGACAGGATCTATTGCGTCACCATTCCTTCTAGTCTCCCCTATTTTTCCCATTCCTATTACTCAAGAGAGTTTCATGCGCTTTCTGATTTTTTGCTTACTAAATTTTCCCAATATTCTTTGCTACCTAACAGACCTTGGAATTATCATATGATTACTATGGTAGATTCATTCTCAAAGAACTTTTTTTGGTAAATGAAACTATCATTCCTTTCTTTGTTTTTTTCCTTTTTTTTCCTCAGTTTATTGATCGAGTTTTTCATGTTTCTTGAAATTAGATGGCCCTCACCTTGGAATTATTAATTAATTTGGTCGAGGTGTAAGCTTTATCCGTAATGGTATGGTATCCAAAGGTGTATGCTCCAAAATAAGGAAAATGCCACTTTGTTACTAGTATTATATAATTATCATATGTGAAATGATCAATTGGTAATTATCATACGTGAAATGATCAATTGGTCACTTAACTCTTGATACTTCTGTTGGTAAAAATTGCTAACTGCATTTGGTGAAATGATCAATTGGCATCTTAACTCTTGAAGACTCCTGTTGGTATAAGTTCTAATTGCATTGGGTTAATTGTTTTCCCTTAGCTCCGTTTTCTGAATTACTGTCTTTTGTTTTTCGGTTCTGTATGGTTCATCTTTTGAGACTTCAATTTTAAAAATATCACTGACTTTTGTTTTGACTTTTTTAGATGAATGGGAGAACTTTTTGGAACGTATTGGTAAAGGTGATAGTGGTGATGCTGAACTTCAAGAAAGTTCGGCTAGTGCTTTGGAACTTCGATTTTGGGCATCTTACAGGGGACAGACATTAGCTAGGACAGGTTTCAAAGCTCTTTTTGTGGATGGCCTTTATCTTGTTAACATTCAAGTGGAAAAATTGGGGGAATTCAGATGTTTTTTCCGCATATCACTTTTGACTGTTTTTGCTTGGGTTTTATGCAGTGCGTGGTATGATGTACTATAGAAAGGCCCTGATGCTGCAGAGTCATTTGGAAAGAAGATCTCTAGAAGGTTAATGTTCTGTCATGGCCAGATCTTTTTAGTCATGAGAAATCACAATAATGCTTAGTTAAGTACCTTCTACTGTGCAGAGGACGTCTCTTCTCGGACAAGTTTCACAGCTCTAGGTTTTGAGTTGTCACGTGAAGCACGTGCTCAAGCTGATATAAAGTTCACTTACGTAGTTTCCTGCCAAATATATGGGCAACAAAAGCAGCGGAAAGCTCCAGAGGCAGCTGACATTGCTCTGCTGCTACAGAGGTGTGCTTTTGAAGTTGGTTTCTATCTAATATTCTCTCTGCATAGGGGCCTGTATGTTATGTAGATATCTGCTATCTTATTTTTTGTGAATAAATTCTGTATTTTCAGTGCTATATCCTGTACTTTCTTCTTTTTGTCTATCTATTAGGAGGGGTGTTGAAGCATTCTGATAGTACTGATGCTCTCAGGTTAAATTACAATATAAGACTTTGGGCCGGCGTGCACAATTGCTGGATTTTTTAGTTATGTTGTCTCATGTTGCATGAATCTGAATATGGATCCATGAGAAGTTGTAATTTGTCTAAAGTTGTGCTCCATTCTTCAGAATTTATCCTCAGATTGAGATCATTGAAGTGAAAAATCTTTTACTTGTATGATTATGGTGAGGTTTCTCTAAGACAAAATTCATGGAATATTTTCTTGTGGCATGGGGTGGATGGTGAACAGACATTAGTCATATAATCCCTCCGTCCCTGAATTTTGGGGTCGAGTTTGATCCACCATGTAGTTTTAAATGAGGGTTGAAAAAGTGCAAGTTTTGTACTTTTACACTATTGCCTTTAAAAGTAGTGGTTGGCTGGTAGTGGTGTCACATCATTACTTTAATTGAGAGGGTAGTTTTGAAAAAAGAATTCAAATTTCGGAAACTGTCTTATTTTTTGGGACATTTGAAAAAGGAAATGGGAGTATAAATATAGGATAGAGGGTATGTAGCAGCCATCTATTGATGTTGCTGCTATTGTCATTAGGTTTTTTGGGTTGTCTCTTTGGTAACCTTGTCAAAGAGATTGCTTTCTGTGAATGTCTGATATTACTCCTAATTTCAAATGGACAAAAGGAAGAAAGAAATAACAAACTCCAAAAGCAAAATGGGAACCTTGATTTCAAATTCATGAAATATTTTCTCATATAGTTGAACTTTATAATTGATCCCAGCCTCTGGAGGAGCTCAAGTGTTTTTTTGGTTTTTTGTTTACCATTAGAAACGAGGCACTTCGTGTTGCTTTCATACACATAGAAGAAAGTGGTGCAGCTGATGGAATGGTCAAGAAGGAATTTTATTCAAAGCTTGTTAAAGCCGATGCACACGGAAAGGATCAGGTAATGGATTTGGAAAGTCATGCTCACTCCTGTGGGTTTGTTGTTGTATCTGTAATTTTCGTTATTTTCTTTCCTTGGTGAATCTGGAAACCAAATTTTGTTTTCTTTTGCATGCTTATTGGCACTTGGCTTCATGCTTATAGGTTTATGATGTCAGAAATATATATTATGTAAATGATAAATTAGTGGCTTCGTGTTTCTTAATCTGTCTGTAACTTCTCATACCAGCCACCTGTATGAAGCTCATGTTATCAACGAAAGAGAAAACGGCTCTTTGGCCTTTCTGCTTGTACCACAATATTCTCTAATGGTATTTAACAGTTGGGTGAATATATGATTTCAAAGTTATTGCTGGGGGACCGTGCAATTACAAGATGATGGGGAGTGGTCCTCTACAATAGACAACCTCAATGGAGGTGGATATACTTTTTTCTTTGTTGTGCTTTACTTTAGCTGGAAAATTTTAATTGCCAGAATAAAAAAGAAAGAATTTTTTTTACCTATTCCCAGGACAATCACGTCCGGTGCCATACACGGACAGTTGTGATAGTTCCAAGACCTTAGAAATCCTATTTATGAGGTATAGCGAGGAGGCCACATGGCCCACATCTTTTTCCCCATATCTATTAGTTGGTGTAACTGAATTTCATAAATTTGGTATCTTTTTCATCTATAAATCATTTTGATGACCTGACTTTTCAAACCGAAGCAGTATATTTTTCGGCCTTGCAACTTCACTGAATTAGCAAGCTTACATTCTCTTTATTTCTCTTAGTTTTGGCGTTCTTGTTTAACTTCTTCATGTTTGATCTTTTTTATTTAGGATGAGTAGAACTTCAATTTGCATGTGGGGTTGAAAATGATGGATTATCACTGAACTTTTGAATTGTATGCATTATTCCTTGTCTATTCTTGTCAATAGTTGTCATGGAAACTTTATGACAAATTTTGCTGATACATGGTTATGCTCGTTGGTGCAATCAAGCCAAGCTGTGTTCAACATCACCATGCTTGAGCTAAATTTAGACCTCAAAGCAGGTTTAAATATCTATTTGGGCTCTAGTATTTGGTGTTGGAGCTTTCCTTTCTTATATAAAGGATTAGCTGAAAGCAGGGATTGAGCCAAACTCAGAAAATAACATGAGCTTAAACACCTTGGAGGCCTGTTCTTTTGGCCTATTTGCGCCCTCAGCAAGCAGAAATATGTTCAACAGAAGCTTTCCTTCCTTATTTTCCGCTATAACTAATACTACGAATTATGATTTGCTTGATGGTTTTGATTTTGCTTTTATTTTTTTTTAACCTTATATTTCCTTGTTACATCTATGTAATTGTACAAGTTCAATTCTCTACTTCTGCCTAATGGAGTTTAGGTGCATCCTATACAATTTGGTTGTTTTTATCTCAGTGTTATCCTGTTCTGGATTTTAATCTTTCCTTTGCTTGTACAGGAAATATTTTCTATTAAACTTCCTGGAGATCCTAAGCTTGGAGAAGGGAAACCTGAAAATCAAAACCATGCAATAATTTTTACTCGTGGAGAAGCTGTTCAAACAATTGACATGAATCAGGTAACTTATGTGATCCTTTTTCGAAATTGACGCCTTCATTATGTTTATCATATGAATATTATCTGGGTTTAGGTATGCTTTCAAAGCTCAAGCACTATTGCACAACCTTCGGGCATTTGAATTATTTACTGTTGTTAAACTTGAGTCTATAAGTATGCTGATGAGATGGGAAATGTTTGGCATATTAAATACTTTCCTTCGAGGTGTCAGTAACTGAGTATTGACCTGCTCTGATTAAGAACTATTGAAGCGAGGAATGAAGAACATAAACAAAGAAGGAAAATCAAGGATCACAATTTCAAGGCTGTAATTTTTCCAGAATAATTAACCTTACAGGTAAACTTTGCAGAAGTTGTCTTTCTGGAACTACAACCTTGTATTTTTGGAAATTGAATGATATAAATCTTAGCCCTAGACTAAGATTAAAGCTCGCTCGTTCAAAAGTAAGATAAGTAAAAGACAGAAAGGACCCACAAGCTACAGTAATGCATGAGCAGTATATCTATAACTGAATTCTACCCCTCTATAATAGCTATTGATTGAAACTAAATCAAAATTAATATCAAAAGACAATAGCTTTCTCATTAATTTAGGCTGCATTACAACCTTAAAATAGTTGCAGAGAATTAGTGGTTTACTATGTAATACGTGTATAGTTTGGTTATTTATATGTAATCTATGTGTTTATGGTGTAAGTTTGCACATGTATATAATTTCTGAGTTTGTGAATGTGTGGGAAAGTCTTTTACAGTTTTTGAGTATTTATTTGTGTAAATCCATACAATTACGCGTATATGATTAATTTTGAAAATGCACAAGCAGTTGTGATGGATGGGTGGCGGCAGTGGCAGCATTTCTTTGTGCTTGTGGGAGTAGCAATAGATTGTGGAGGCGGGTGCCATTGATAGTTGGAGGTGGTCTAGGGTGATTATGGTGGGCTGATGAGTTGATGTGTGTAAATCAATCAAAATTGAGTCTTTCTGGATTCTAGAGTGATTTAATTCATAAAAATCCTAAGAGTTTATGTGAAACTTTATTCATTGTCTCGACCTAGATCACATAATTCGCGCAAGGGAGATACTCCTTTGTCCCTCCGGTCACGAAGCAATTTGGGAGCAGGAGTAACACTTTTAGGCCCATGAAAATTTTCTAATTCACACTTTAATAATTAATATTCACTGACTTAGAAACGAAAAATACAGAAGGAAAATGATGATTGTTTGTGTTGTGGATGACATGAATGACTGGCGATTTTGCCTCTGTTTGCCTGTTGGGTTATTGAACGCCATTGGTGAAGAGCTACTCGAGCAGTGATGATTTTTACTGTTTATTTTAAAGAGAAAGAGTTAAGAGGAACTGGTATGGGTAATGGTGAGAAGGTTAGATAAATATGGACTAGGGAAGGAAAATAAATGAAATAAAAAAAGGCATGTTGCGAAGGACAAAATTTCAGGTAAATTGTGAGAGAGGCACAAAGGAAGAAAGTGGAATTAAAAGTCAAATTGTACGTAATGGCTGATGAGACTGAGGGTTGATAATCAAGGATGAAAGTTACTAAGCTCACCAACGAGCCACAGCTATAAAATTTGTTGGATAATTAATATAACATGTTATTGCCTCTGTAACATGTTCCCACTCTTGTAGTTTTCAATTTTGACGCACTCACGCTCCTGCCCTTACTCTCCTACCCGCTTTATGACTTAGGTCTTGACACAATGATTAAATATTTATAGCACCAAATTCAATTCTACTACATTAAAAATCTTGCTGTAATTCGGAATTGGTATTATTTATTTGATGCAAGTCTTCTTTAATAAAAAATGCTAAGGGTCATAACTAAGTCAACTATTTGAATCAGTCTTCCTCTTTATTGCTTGGATGACTCAGTTGTGTTCACTTAGTTCTCTTTCTTTTGTTGTGTGATTATTCTTCCTTCTGATATCTTTTTCCTGGCTGCCTGTTCTAGGACAACTACCTTGAGGAGGCAATGAAAATGAGAAATCTCCTTGAGGAATTTCGGGGAAATCATGGTCTTCGATCTCCCACAATTCTTGGTGTAAGAGAGCACGTGTTCACCGGAAGGTTGGGTGTCCTCTCTCTCTTGCCTACTCACATGCTACTGTTCTTTCCTTTCAGTTCACTTGCAATCTCTGGTACATGTTAATTGTATGTTTAAATCATGCAGTGTTTCCTCCTTGGCCTGGTTCATGTCCAACCAAGAGACTAGTTTTGTGACCTTGGGTCAACGTGTTTTGGCGAAACCTCTTAAGTAAGTATATTTAATTTTTATTATATTGTAGACTCATGCAAGCCTCCTCACTTATTTTTCATGTGTGCCTATAGACCATAATTGTTAGTCGGGTGATTTTGTATGCATTTTATTTCTAGTGTTTCCTTGTCTTTGATTTTTATTTTGCATGATGTACTTGTTTGCTCCAGATATTCTTATATCTCATGTAATGACTATCTTATATAACAATTATTTCTTTCCTGGCTGTAAGTATTAAAATTAATGTGGGGGACTGTATCTAACTGTACAATATGAAATCTTGCAGAGTCCGTATGCACTATGGGCATCCAGATGTCTTCGACCGAATTTTTCATGTTACTCGAGGTGGCATTAGTAAAGCATCGCGTGTTATTAATATTAGTGAAGATATTTATGCAGGTAAGTTTGAACAATTTTGTAACTTATGGTTGCAAAAATTAGTTTCATCATCCAACCATATTCAAATATGAAGTGTTTATATTCCTGACAATGGGCCCTTGCTCAAGTTGTCAGATTTTGGCCACATTGCAAAAAAGGATACTAGGCAATGACGTCAAGGAGTTGGGTCTACGCATAGAAACCTGGTGTTTTTCTTCAAAATAGAGGGTGTATGATGCTATCTGTAACATAATAGGGTTTTTTTTTTTTTTCTCCTTTAAAAATCATGAGGGCTTTTGCTTTTCCTATGACACGGTAAATAGGATATATGATGTATTTAATGCCTCCTACCTGAAAAATTATTGTTGCATTCATCATTATGTGCACTTCACAATCTTTTATGGCTATATCTGCTACTGTTGTCCACTTTCCCGTTGTCCAGTCAATATTTTTTTGTGTTTTCAGTTCAAATATGTGGATTTATGATAGAAAGGTATACCTGAGTTATGCTAGGAGTTCGAGAAATATTTTGGTAAAGCACAAGTTGCTGTTTTCTCTAGATGCTGTAGATCTGTTCCCATTCATTATTTGGTGCTCTTAATGACACAAAGTTCTCACATTCAACCATGAAGAGTTTGTCTAGTTTGTCTACTTTCTAAGAGTATCACCATGAGATGCCTGTGAGAATATGGTTGTCACACCTATCAGCAATATTAGCATCCTTTGGATATATACTTTTGCCAGTCCTGTAAAATCTAGTGTATGAACTAGCATCTCTGTACTTATTCTTCTGAATTTGCAGGGTTCAATTCTACACTGAGGCAGGGAAACATCACTCACCATGAATATATTCAGGTTTGCAGGAATTTACATAATGC
This sequence comes from Paulownia fortunei, assembly GCA_019321725.1. Taxonomy (NCBI): domain Eukaryota; kingdom Viridiplantae; phylum Streptophyta; class Magnoliopsida; order Lamiales; family Paulowniaceae; genus Paulownia; species Paulownia fortunei. Next base: position 14,864,353 of record CM033112.1, on the reverse strand, counting down.
ATCAAATAGAAGGATCTCTTCTTATTAACCTCATAGTGTTCTTATTGTTTAGGTTGGAAAGGGGAGAGATGTTGGCTTGAACCAAATTGCGTTGTTTGAAGGCAAAGTCGCTGGGGGAATGGAGAACAAGTATTGAGCCGAGATGTGTACAGGCTTGGACAACTTTTTGATTTCTTCAGAATGCTATCCTTCTTTTTCACTACTGTTGGTTACTATGTTTGCACAATGGTATGAATGTTGATGCATTATTCTATTTGCGGAGTAGAGCTATTGGTGTGGAAGTTTGCTTAACTATCTTGTAAATCTCCTCTTTCAATGCAGATGACCGTTCTTACTGTATATGTTTTCCTATATGGAAGAGCATATCTGGTAACTTCTCATTGACTCCTCAATTTCTTCTATTTGCTTCTTCAGTGATTTATCCTTACATGCATGCCTTTCTAATAAATATAAAAGAGGCCATTATTTGAGTTGGTCCTTCCAAGTGTCTGACTTTTATGGTTAAACAAAAGTCAAAACAGCTAATGGAGGCATATCAGTAAAATCATGACTGTTAAATCTAAACCTGGGATCATGGTGTATTGCTATAAAACATATATTCAATGCTAAGAAATATGTTAGATTTAGAAGTGCGAGTATAATGTACAGTTGACACTAGGGCAGAAAAAAACCGACCTAGCTACTTAATATTTGATTCGAAATTGATAGTCAGAAGCTTGTTTGATCTCAGTTCATTACATATTGCTAACCAAGCTTGAACACCTTTTATTGTTTGATAATTTCTTAAGCTCGCCTCGAGTTCAACGTAATAAGCATCATGTAAAATTCCCTACCTACTTGAGCTTGAGTTGTATTCAGTTCGGTTAAAACTAGTTGGAGCTTGGTGTTCAAAAATCAAACCCCATAAACATTGTCAAATGGATAGGTATAATGGAAAAGGTTGAGGGGAGGGGGAGCGAGCAAGATAAGTAAGAATGAATTACAGGTTTCTTGAAGGTCTGATTCTCCACACTCTATAATTTAAAGGAGAGTGAAATCAGGAGCTTGTATTAGAATTGTAATGCCACTAGCTTCATCATTTATGTCCTTGTAAAAGTGAAATTTCAAAGAACAAAGTAAGCCTAAATGAACAGAAGAAATGGGGGCTTTATGGACAAGAGAAAGACATGATAGTTGTGGAAAAACTAAATGTAGTGGTCTAGCTTGTAGCCAACTATCCTCCCAAAAAGTGGCCATTGCCTTTCATATACATCAGAGGAAATAACGAAGAATATACCTGAGAAACAAATTTCTAAGGACTGGAGTAAGAGGCACTCATATCTTGCCATATGAAGTTTTTTTACGGTGAGCCCAATATGTCGTGCAAAAACACTCTTCTGAACCCTCAAATTTTTGTTCCATGTGGAGAAAATGAGTCTCTTTACTCATTTCAGGGCAACGTGCTTAATTATAAAGCTACTTTTCCACATGGTAGGATGTGTATATCTACATGAACCTCCGTAACCATATCTAGGCTGTTTTATGACCATCACGATCTACATTATATACTAACCTTTCACCCGTTCTCTCTTTTAATTTCTCAGGCATTCTCTGGACTTGATCAAGGAATTTCACGGGAAGCCAGATTGTTGGGTAATACTGCATTGGATGCTGCTCTGAATGCTCAGTTTTTGGTCCAAATTGGAGTTTTCACTGCAGTTCCCATGATCGTGGGTTTTATACTTGAACTGGGATTACTGCAGGTATGTTCTAATATTCTTTAGAATCTATTGATGTTATATTTTGACCATTTGGTGTGGAGCAGCATGATTGTTCATTTTGCTTCATATTCTTTTACTATCTGTTGGGATAATGCTTTAGGATGATAACAAAACTTTTTTGTTATTATATTCATTGTAAGTGTGTGCTAATCCATTACACGTTGTTTTGTATTTGCAAAGATAAGTTATATTTATTATGCCCCAACTTTTTGTATTTGCAGGCAATTTTCAGTTTTATCACGATGCAGCTTCAGCTTTGTTCTGTCTTCTTTACATTTTCATTAGGGACAAGAACTCATTATTTTGGGCGTACTATCCTCCATGGAGGTGCAAAGGTATTTGAAGTTCTGGCTGTTGCATTCGACAAGCTTTATGTCTATGAAGGTCGATATTTTAATCTGGTGTTGAATATGCTTTTGCAGTATCGAGCAACTGGAAGAGGTTTTGTTGTTCGGCATATCAAGTTTGCAGAGAATTATCGGCTTTACTCAAGAAGTCATTTTGTGAAGGCGTAAGTCACATGTTCAACAGAAATACCCTCTATCTGTCTCTGTGTGTGTGTCTGAGTGCAACTGCACGATTTGTGTACTTGTGCTGTGCATGTCTGTTGTGGGAGTATTTCTGTCTGTTCATTCACTGACACATGTATTTACATGCTTATGAATGCAACTGTTCTAAATATTCACAGGCTATGAATATTTGTTTTCAGGCTGGAAGTAGCATTGCTTCTTATTGTTTACATGGCATATGGTTACTCGGAGGGAGGTGCTGTTTCCTTTGTTCTATTAACTCTAAGCAGTTGGTTTCTTGTCATCTCTTGGCTCTTTGCACCTTATATATTCAATCCATCTGGATTTGAATGGCAGAAGTAAGTTATAATTTTAACCCCTTAAAACGTTGTTTTAGTTATTTTCTGCTTTGTTTGTGAACTTTCTTTTTATTTTGTGAATTTGCTTCATGCTTAGCGTCCAAGTATTAGCAATTCTGCCAATTGAGGCCTCCAAGTATAAGCAATTCTGCCATTTGAGGTGCCTATATTTTTCATGCTAGTGTTAAGATACTTAACCTGTATTGTGCAGGACTGTAGAGGATTTTGATGATTGGACCAATTGGCTTATGTATAAAGGTGGAGTTGGTGTCAAAGGGGATAACAGCTGGGAGTCTTGGTGGGATGAAGAACAGGTTTGTTCCTAGGATAATCTGCTTGATGGGTTGTTTTAAGTATCTAATTACATATATTAACTGTTGAGCTGGGATTCCCTATATCGTGCAACATTTAATGACAAGCCTTTATCAATAAGCATGGGGTTTCAATCATGTCTTTGGTACTTTTCTAAAAGGAGGATCAATTTTATAATTTTTTTTAGAGCAATATTTGCCCTACGGGACCTACAATGCATATGCACGAGGGTGGTTTTCTTTAACCTGTTACAAGTTAAGAGTTTGTTCCAGTAGTTTACTTAACCGCTGTTCCTTCTCACCAGAAGTTTATTTCTTTTTTGCAGATGCATATTCAGACTTTGAGAGGCCGTATACTTGAAACAATTTTGAGCTTTAGATTTATAATGTTTCAGTATGGCATTGTCTACAAACTCCATCTTACTGGCAAGGATACATCAATTGCGGTATACTTTTCTCCATTTGCTTTGCTATGACAGCACGTTCTTCATTTAGTTCCAAGTTATAACTCAATATATTGTGTTTGGTCTCTCGAGGATGAACCCTAAGCTATTAGCACAAATAAATGTTGTGAAATCTTGTTACAATGAACAGCCCCGGCCTTGCCAGTTCTCAATTTTAAGCTCTATGATTTAGTAGAAAGAAATGTTTTTCCCTCTGTTCAAAATTTCTTTGTTATCTGGTGAGGAAATTTTTGTAGGAGTGTCATCAGACCTGTGATGTTGCGTGGGACTAAATGCTGGGCTATGAGGAATAATGTCTACATAAAAAGAATGTAGTGAGATGAGAATATAAAGATGGTTATGTGGTAACACGATAAGGAAGGAGTAAGAAACAAGCATTGAAAGAGGTTTTTTGTGCTTTCATGATAAATCTGATTGCTTAGGAAAAAGTGTTCCAGCAGTGCCGGTAGAGGATGCTATAATTACCATGGTATATTCATGTCATAGTATGTGGACTGTAATAACTAACATTACGACTGAAATATATGGTTTTATTCTTTGTATTTCAGAAATAATTCTTGTCTTTGTTTTATGAAACGTTAATTGCTTTCACTTAATATCTATTTGCAGCCTGGCCTTTTCGTTTTTGTCCCCAATTTTTATTTTAAGCTCATCTAAAGTTTTTAATTTGGGAAAGTATATCATATTATGAGATGTATATGGTACCATATTTACAAGACACATTATCATTTCTTCAACATGTAGGGAGTACTATGAAGAGCTGTCTTCAACAGTTGGTGCTGTTGTCTATTTCGAATAACAATTGATGTTTATACAGACACAATAAAATCTGCCTGATTTTGTGGTCTCTACTATTAAGATTGTCGGCATAAATGATTCCATATACTAATTTGTTGTTTCTTTACGATTTTTTTCTTGTGCCCTCCTCCGGCCTGGAGAAAAGCTGGGGAAAGTCTTTTTTCCATTTTATATGTTAAAGCTGAAGCCTGCTAAATTACTGGCTTTTGCTGCTATCTTTTGGTACTGGCCTTCTGTATTTCTCTTATACTCCAAAATTTCACCGTTTAATCTGTTTGACTTTTGTTTCTCCAGGTCTATGGCTTCTCTTGGGTTGTACTGGTTGGAATAGTTATGATTTTTAAGGTTTGTCATTTTTCTTTTGCTTGTTGATTAAGTTTAGGCATAATGATATGTAACTATCATCACGATAATTTCTTCGTCTTCCTTTTATTTCAGATCTTCACATTTAGCCCCAACAAGTCCACTAATTTCCAGTTAATGCTACGGTTTATGCAAGGAGTTACAGCCATTGGACTTATTGTAGCCCTTTGTCTGGTCGTTCTGTTCACAGACCTATCGGTTGCAGACTTGTTTGCTAGCATCCTTGCATTTATTCCCACTGGATGGCTCATTCTTTGTGTAAGTAAACATCATGAGGGGGTGCTAGTTTTTCACCTATTTTTGGATTAACATGAGCTAGTATAATTCTTAGTAACGATAACAGGATTATTACCAACTGATGACAGTTAGAAGCTTGGCTAATCCCCTGCATGTGCACGCTCCTTAAGCTATTTTCTTATTTATTGCATAGACTTCGTTCTGCTATTTTACCAATGTACACCCTGCAGTTTTATGTCCTATACTGTCAATATGGTACCTATAGATTTTGCCATAAAATGTTATGACATGTTGCATGGGTTGAATAAAGTGTAATTTATTGCCTCATATATTTTGCTGAATAAGGAAGATTTGCTGTTGCTCCAGTGAGTGGTGCGATGGCTTTCTAAAACATACAATGTTTGGTATTAGACGGAATAGTGTGATGTTATATTTCTTTTCTGCACTCCCTTTTCTTTGTTATCTTCCATTGTTTTCATGCATTTTAACTTTATGACTAATCATGCAGTTGGCAATTACGTGGAAGAAGATAGTAAGGAGTTTAGGCCTTTGGGATTCTGTAAAAGAGTTTGCTCGAATGTATGATGCTGGAATGGGTATAATCATCTTTGCCCCAATTGCTGTGTTGTCTTGGTTCCCATTTGTCTCCACCTTCCAGTCCCGCCTGCTCTTTAACCAAGCATTCAGTCGTGGTTTGGAGATCTCTCTCATTCTTGCTGGAAATAAAGCTAATGTTGAGGCCTCCTCTTTTTAGCCGGACAATTTGTAGACTTTGTAGCATTAAGCACTGAAGTCATCACTTTCGTCTTATCAATAGTTTTTGTTTTTTTTCATTTCATGGTACCTGCTTATATGAATATTGTGGATGGGCTTGTGATTAGTTCTGGAAATGTGACAAAACTTGATATCAATTTTGTAAACATCTCATGTATTATTGTATATATGTTAATCTTCGGTGAAATCGTCATTCTTCTTCTATTAAGTTCTTACCGTAAAACGAACTTAGCATTGTGCAGTGTCCTGAGTAAAATTTAGTTGTCCTTAAACCGTCGTTTTAATGCTATGGTTTGGATATCAAGCGATATCATTGAAGGTTGTCATTGTTGTGCTTTAGTATCTGAGCTGTCAAACAATAATAATGAATGAACATAGCATTGTGTTGGAAATCAATTACAGTATAATTCTACCCAAACAATTTTCTGTTTTTCATTTAAATCATTACCATGGTACAGTGACTGGACCTTGGATGACGTCCTAAAACGGGCTATAAGCATTGTGCTAGGGAAGTTCCTAAACAAATCAGTCAGGCCTAAAAAGCACGAGGGATTGTTTTGCTCTTTAATTAGTTTCTGCCCTATCAACCTTTTAAGAGTGCAGATTTGACTACTTTACTCTCTATCAAGTGTTGTTTAGGTTAAGTTGCAAATATTTTGGTCAAACTACTTCCCTGCTTCGGTTAAAGACAAACTACTTTGAACCAAGAATTCACAAGGAAACTTCTTGCAGCCAAAAATAAAAATAACAAGGATTAGAACTTTGTAAGCCAGACTTGGTTGAATGAATTAATCCATAACAAATAGTGAAGTCTTTATTTTCCTATTGGTTAGCTAGTGTAGTTCAGAAAAAATGAAAATATATGTGCTATAAGAATTACATAAGAAAATTCTAGGAAAATCCCAAACTGGTCAAGGAAACCTTGTTTGCTATGCACATAAGGAGGTACAATTCTATGTAAATTCAAAATTTTTAGATACAAAAGAGTCGAAGCATCCAAGACCCAACAGTTTGAGTCGTCCAAGTTCATCAACTTTTAAAGTGGTCTAAATTTTGCAAATGATCCAATTTCTCTTAACTTTTATACTCCCTCAGCTCAATTTTTTAACAATCTATTTTGACTCAAGACAACACAGAATTTCAAAATTATCTTCACACTATTGCCTTCGAAAGTAATGGTTGAGGGTCAAAATTAGCATTGATCCTCATCACAAAGAGAAGGTTATAATTTATAAGACAAAACTTACACATCCTATTTTGCTTGCGCTTACGCTTACAATAACGCATAACTAAGATAAAACATTATGTCTGACTATCCAAAAAGCAGTAGCTCAGCTCACAAGAAAGTCATGCAGAACTTCCATGTTTCAAGTTTCAATCCTGATGACTTTCAACCAAAACCGAGGAATTTTTATGCTAATCTTAGGCTGCTATGCTGAAGATTCAGTTTCATTTCCTTGCCCCAACTTTTCAGCCCCATCAACAACTTTGGAGTTGCCAATTGGTGGCTGATCAAAAGGAGGTGGTAAGACCGCAAACTTTGAGGGATGATCATATTTACAAGCAGGTCCGTACTTGCAAATGCCATAGCGGTGATAGTGTGTACATATGGGCTGATCCTGCATTATCAAGAACAGGATTTACAGGAACTCACGAAAATTATCAGGTCAATAATTTTGTCCATTTTCTAAAAGAATGTTTAAGAACACTGCATAACCATGGGCCATCTGTCTACTGAAGACTAATTATACCAAAAAAGACCAACAAAATCCACACAAAAATAAAAAAGAAAAAGAAAACCTCGAATTGAACCATGACTATAAAAGATACGTCAGAATCTGCTCGTGTATATACTAAAAGAAAAATAGCTGGATATACATGGTTTAATTTAACAAAGAAGAGTTCAACTTAAAAGCAACAGGCACCATAAATAACTATGCTGAAAAAAACTTACAGGTCTAAGCGGCAAGCCTTCTTCATTGAGAGCAAACGAGTTCGCCTCAGCCTTGGGGTTACGATTCTTCGGATGGTGAAATTTGCATTTAGACTTGAATTTGCAGTCTCCAGTTTTTAAGAAAAAACTGCATTCCGGTTCACCAGGACGTTCTGGATATTCTTCAACTACCATATCATGTTGCTGTTGCATTGGGAAGTTGATCTCAGTTGGTAGATTGTTTATGGCAAATGCTGGAGGTGCAGGTAGGCTTCTCTCAGATGTTGGATAAGCCGCAGCCTCAAATAAGTTAATAAAAAAAAAAAAAAAAAAGAAACTGATAAGACACAGCAGAAGAGGCATTTATCTAATAAATCAAGTGAATTTTGAGGAAAATAGAAAAAGAAAAGAAATCTCAGTCAGCATTGCCTCGAAAGATGAGGAGAACCACAATAGCAAATAACAAATCAAAGCATCACCTAAAACCATACATGTAATTAGTTTTACAGTTAATTACAAGGACCTCCCCAAACTATAACTCTCCCACTTTTGAAGTCACCAAAACCTCCCCTAAGTTTTTCCGTCAAAAAACCCAAAGGGGAGTTACTAAATGACTTAATTAAAGGCTTATATTTTATAGGAAGTAACAAGAGATGTATGCTTGAAAAACAATATAAACATATACATGCATAAGCAAACACACCAACACACATGCACACAGAGGAAGAGAGAGGAGTGGGGACCAGAGGTAATATCCCAGATTATTTAGAATAATGCATATGTAATTAATCACTACCTTGAAACTTAGATCCTACTCATTACAAAATTAGTTTGCATTTGCCATAAACAAAGAAAAATAGGTTAGTATGGAACACAAATCATCAACAAGGGTTGCAGGTCACACCTTAACTTTTGTGAATTTCATACAAACCATAACTCCAGAAAATAATTAAAAAAAAAAACTCGGATATTTCCAGTGCAATCCCTGTCCTGCCTATCTTTCCATCCTCCATAAGAAGAAAAAGAAATGGAGAAGAAAAGAAAATCCCAAAATCAAAATGGAACAAGACAATATCCCCTAACCCCTTGCTTGACTTAGTGTCGGGAGATCAGATCAAAGTGGAATCTTTCCCACTTGATAGTGTGAGGCTTGTTCAACTGATTCGAGAAATGTATCAAGGAGTAACTGATAACCTTAAAGGATAATGAAAGAAGTATAATATTGAGAGCATTAGGTAAAGAAAACACTCCAAAGAGTTATAAACTACCTGATATCCATTCCATTCTGGATTTGGAGTAGGGGTGCCTTGAGTTGGAGGAAACATTACAGGTACAAATGGAGAAGTATCAGTATATGCCCTTGGCGAAGCCCACGAAGAGATGGATGATGAGGAAATAAGTTGAGATGGAAGAGATCCACCATTGTCATATCCAGAAGAGGAGCCACCTCCAGCCACGGTGGTAGGATCAGGATGATGAAACCTGCAGATTGACCCATACTTGCAGGACCCAGTGCGCATGTAGTATGGACAATCTCTTTCTCCCTGTGATGAATATAACCTTTAGTATTTTGGACAAACTAAACAAATTTTGGATAATGAGAGCTACTCAAAGCTATGCTTGGATTTTTTCCAAAAGTTCTCCAATATTTAATGCTTTGTTAAATGTTCACCCAAAAGGCAAAACTTCTGTGAACAGCTATAGTTGTCAAAATTATTACCTATTTTCAAGGTGGATTCTCTGTATTACGTGTCGAATTTCATGAAATTAAATATACATAGCTAAAAATAAATTTGTTTCCCCTTTCAATTCTATGAGAAACAATAACATCTAGATGTTTATAGTCAATCAAAACCCGTTGGCTAGTTTAATTTGAATGGAGAATATGTTATATAGAATTGAATCAAACCAGCCCAGATCAGAAAATACATAAGAAAAACTTCAAATTATAAAGAGAGGCTATACTGGTCGAATTGGCAGTCCTAAAAAGTTAAATTCCGGATTATGGGATGTGGAGCTTTTCTCTGAACCATGAGAGTATTTACAATCCTTTCCATATCTGCATCCCCCTGATGTCAAGTAATACTGCAAAGAATTCAAGTCAATTGGTGCATCAGATAAACAGCGAACACTACAACGGTTAAAGCTCAAATGACACATCCACAGGAAACACCAAGAAGGATCACATAAATAACAAAACATTAGCAGAAAATGCACATGTGCACCCTCCACAAACATACTGTCCAAATACTCTCAGTAGGGGTTAAGTATCGAGAGCAGAAGACATAACGGTCTGAATTATCACGGCGTATCTTACAGTCATATACCAAGAAGATATTGACGAGACAAAAGCAGACAATCCACATTGTGTTATCAGTGTACTAACAAAATCATCAGCTAGGAGAAATTAAGACATCATCTAATCATAAAGCAATTAAGTAAATGATTCAAAAAAGAAAAACAAATTAATCAACCTTGCATTCAGTCTGCCCTGCCTTTTCAGAATTTTCCTCCCTGTGCTTCACTTTCTCTTTAACACCCTGTAAAATAAAATTCATATTCAGAGGAAAGAAAATAGCTTGTAGAGGTAAATAAACCCAAAGTACTTCTAAGGATTTGAAACAATAAACAAAATCAATACAATATGCAGAACTTGGGATGAAGCCTTATTGATAACTAAGCAATCAATTACCTTTTTCAGTAACAAAAGCCCTACTTCTACAATGTGATGTTGGTACATATGACAGCAAGTACAGATGCATTCTGTAATAATGAAGAAAACTGCATTATGCATAAAATTATTGGAATCAAAAAATATACACACAATCCGTTTCCTCTAGCAGAGTGACCAAACTCAAAATTGAACCACCAGACCTTCAGCCGTCTCAAGGCCAAGTAAGAGCAACCATTTGATCAAGATCTCTCCTGGTTATGACATCTTTCAATAGCAAAGGGAAACATTTTTACTGGCTTACTGATTACCAACCATATAGCAACAAAAATGGGGAAGAAAAATTTGAGACATTAAAGATACAATTTACTGATGGGCAAAATATTTTCCATGATAATGACATTTTAAGAAAATCAGGACCTTCTGAGAAAACAGAGTGTACGCACAAATCTAGATTCATGCACTAGATTATTTATGCCATCTGATTCAATCAAGTAATCAACAGACTGAATAAATGCTAAATCCCACATCAACAAGGCAGTATAGTGCTATGTAAGCAATCGAAGGGTTCCCTTATTTTCTTCATAATTCATTTGTTAAAGCACACACCTTTAATTAACCACAAAATATCAACCTGTAAACTGATGAAATAATACTCTGTAAATCATATCCAATGCCCTAAAAGAAAAGAAACCATAAGCAATACTTCCCAAAATAACTCATAAGCAATGCCCTAAAAAATTAATACCTACTTGAGATCAGTCAAATTGCTAAAGTTCATGTATGTGCACCGGACACATTCGAAAAAATTAATAAACCAACTTCAAATTTATAAATTTCCACATTGGTATGCACAAACACATGCGACACGCACAACCTAAATTTATACACAAACCTGAATTTTTCTCCTAGGCGGGTGATTAAACTTGCAATGCAATCCAAATTTACAAGACCCAAATTTCATATAATATGCACAATCCTCTACATCAGGTCGCTTCGGATAATTAATCCTCCTTTGGTTATTACTATGATTATGTCTCCCTGATATCACCGCTTCTCCCAACTTCCCTCCTACCTTCCTCTCATCCTCAGTACCGCCCTCATTCTCATTTTCTTCTTCAACACTCTCTGCATCTTTGTCATTCTTTTCATCATCAAGATGATCGCTTTTCACCATTTTCATATCATTTCCCTCCTCATCACCCCCATTCTCTTCTTCAACACTCTCTGAAGCTTTTTCATTCTTCTCTTCGTCAAGATTTTCCTTTTTCACATCCTTCCCTTCCTCCTCAACATCAACGGCCTCTAATCTCTCACAGGCCGCCTCGATTTCAGCCTGCACAATAGTAAGCTGAAACAACTCTCTTTCAATAGAATTCCCAAATTCCGCTTCCTCATAGGTTGTGACAATTTCCAGCCGCACCCCCTCCGCTGCACCCTCTGGCGGTGAATCATTCCCTGCATCAGGGGCATTCTGGGATGACCCAGAAAGCTGGGTCTTGAAACCCTGATCGGTGGTGATTGATTCAAACGGCGCATTATGAGGGATCAAAAGCTCCAACCCTAGTTTTTCAATTGGGGGTTTATCAGAGGTTGATGAAGCTGGTGATTCAGCCATTTTGGTCCCTCCGCATTTCAAACCCAAATAAACCCTACCTTAATGCTTTTATTATTATATATTTGGGTTTTAAAGGTGTTAAAATTGATCGACTGTGTGTGTGTGTGTGAAATGTTAGTATTTGCTGACAGAAAGAGCCTTCTTGTGTGTGTGAAATTAGTTTCTCTTTTTTCTTTTACAGTGAGAGATTAATTTCTAAATAGTTGTTTTGATTTTGTGTTTTTACAACTCTGATCGTCGATTTTGCTATTGGTTTGAATAAAAAATAATTATATTTTTTATTATATTATAAAAAAATAATATTATAATAAAATAATTATTATATATTAAATTTTAAAATTCAAAAAATAATAATTAATTAAAAAATATATTTAATAAAATTTAAAATTTAAAACTCAAATAACCACATATACAAATACAAATATCAAATTTAAGTTTTTTTAAAAATTAAAATAAAAATAAATTTTTTAATTGATTTTAATTATTTTTTTATTATTATTAAATAAATCAATCCGATGATTAATTCTAAATTGAATCGCCCGAGTCCAATTTTGAAAAGACAGGTTTGATGTTTGCTAAGATGTTTGTGTTTTTTCCCAACCTTTTTCTTGCTTTTTGGCCTCTGTTTTCTTCACTTTTTTTAACTAATTTTAATATTGGTGTCCGAATGGGTTGAAACATAAAACTAAAGGGAAAGGGATTTTGCTTGGACCTCCGAGGACTAATGGGTTCATCTCAAGAATTCAAATTTAGAACTTTGAACACTCAGGTCACATCGAAAATAGAAAATATATTACTTTCTTCCAATATATTATTTATTATTTAAAACTGTAGGTAAGAGTTGCAAAATTAAAATTTAATTAAAAATTAGTGATATCATATTAAAATGAGATGGTCGTTTTAAAAAATATATGTGTATCTATTTTAAAAAATTAAATTTTATTTTAAGATATTCGAGAAAAAAAAAAGAATTATAAATTTGACATGAAATGAGTAATTGTTATTAGGTTCTTGTGAATTGAGAAAATAGTCGAGATGAAAATGCAATTATAATTATTTTTAAAAAAAATAATCGTAAAAAAATATAATTATTTATTTACAAAATAATTTTTTTAAATTTAGATCTTTCATATTTTGAATTTCGCCAACGAAATAAGATTTTTCTTTTCTCACAACCTAAAAGTAATGCCCCAATATTTTCCTCGCTTTCTAATTCAAGTAAATAACTTTATCTTTCTAATTCAAGTAAATAACTTTATCTTTTCTCTTTTTAAGTGTGCATTCACTATTATTTTCACAATTTCCACCAAACCAAAACAAGATGTAATTCTTCTAGTTATTATATTATGGTATAGTTATAGAAATTTTCTCTAAGATTTGGTCTATAAAAGAAAATCTTCTCATAATTTTGAAATTAAATCCACCTCCCCAACGCTTGTTTCCATCTTATATATATATAAGCGCGATTTCATAATGGAAGTAGTTTAATGTCAGTAAAACATTTACTAAAATCTCAATTTTATTCTCCACGTTATTGTTTTGTAAAAATGGCATGTTTTAAACTCCTTGAGGTTTTGTCCAAAAATACAAAAATCTACCCTGAAATTTGTCCAACTATAGTCAATTCCCCTTGATATTTATCTTACTTTAAGCATACCCTAAAATCTCAAAATTATATTCTACAACATAAATAAATACATAGCAAATAATTTAAGTTAGTAAATATTAGTATTTAAAAATTATTTAAACATATCTCTTATATTTTATTTTTGTCTCAACTTATTTAAATATTTATGACCAAGACAGTGTAATTGTTGCCATGAACAATTGACCTACTACTCATATGCAAGAGCCCCACTCGGATAGGGCATACCTAAACTCTTTTTTCAAATTTTATATTATTCATAAAATTAGAATCATGATTATTTAATTAAATTTAATTAGAAATAACGTATTTTCATATCTCCTCTTCTCACTCAAAATAATCCTATACTCCCACTCTATCTTTTCCCAACCCTACTCTAACACACCTCCGTAACGGGTCGGTCACTCAACTCACTTCAATGATGCACCCACCCACTTTTCAGATGGGTTTCTTCAACAACATTTCCTCCATCTCCTCACAACCCGCAAAACTCTTTTCACCTCTCCACAATACAGTGACTCCACCATGGGTGGGAGCTGCGAAGAGTTCAATTGAGGATTCCAACTGGCGATATTTGGGACCTACATTACAAGTGTTTTATTCAGAAGGGACCATGTAAAAAATAAAAAAACAGCTGTAGATGAAAGAAGAAAACGTATGGTCAATATTCAAATGACCAAATACGCTGTAAATGAGGAAGAAGGAGAAGAGCAATCATTTCTCCTTGTTTGCTTAGGGAAATGGACGAAGCAAATCGTGGGTCGGGTGTGTGTGTGTGTGTGACATGAAAGAACCAATATAATTTGCATATAGAAATGCCCTTGAACTTTCTGAAAATCACATCATCATAGTGGATATGTCTAAAGTTGGCAATAAAGAAATTATAGTGAATCCCACCATTAACTTATAAAAATATTTTAATTAATATAAAATTTTAAAATTGTACTGCAAACACTCAACCAAATATATTTTCAATATCGAACATATATACAATTTTCTTTTTATTCACTCATCTAAATATAATCCCAATTTTCAAACGAAAATCAATACAAACACAAATTCTCAATATAAATGATATAGATAAAAAAAATTCATTCAAAATATAATCATATATAAATGTTTTGCAAAGCGAGAATATATTTATATATTTTGCAAGGATATGAAAGAGACAATAGCTCAAATGTAGGTCTAAAGTCAACTATAGTGTAATAGAACCTGAATTTGGATTTACATAATTTGCTTTGTGTATGGTTAAAAGTATTTTTAAATATTAAGAATATTTCATGATTTTCTTAGATAAAGGTGGTAACTATTATTTAATAAACTTTATGGGAGGTGCTTGAAATTTGAACAAACCTCAAAAAGGCTTGTGCAATTTTTAACAAATGACAAGATAGTCATTTCATAAATATGTTGGGGTTTTCCAAGGAACGAAAAGTGGAAGTAATAGAGATCTATATATAATTAACAAAACTTGACGGGAGGTTTTTGTACTTATCCCTTGTACTAATACAAAGGAAGGGCTTGTTTGTCACAACTTAAATTCTGAATATCATATTTGGCTAGGTGTAACATCAGTATTCAAGTCCAAACAAGTATCATACTGCTCGACTTTCCTCCCTTCACACTTTAGGCATGAAAAAACTTTACTATGCCCCCAACTGCCAGTGGCAAAAACATTCAGTTTGACCTCATAAGGTGGTCGAATTGGTGAAGGAGGATTGAATGGGGTATCATATCTCAAATTCGAATTTTTTTTTAATATTTTATCGGTTGAGTCTGTTGCACCAAACTTGTGTAGTGCGATTTACCTGACTGATATGATTTGTAGGGTCGAATCTGTTATATCGGATTTGTCTAGGACAATTTATCTGACTAAAGTGTTTGCAGGCTATTGCATTAATCCGATAATTTACCAAATGCGCATTTAAAAAATAGCAATTACAGATTTTTCGTTTAAAAAACACACACAAAAAAACGAGTTTGCTAGTTTCAACTTATAACCACACAAGAGGTTCCACATGAATTGATTGTGAGTTCAGGTTCAACTTTTAAAATGTTGCTTTATAGTGAGAGAACCATCAGCAGAAATCTTACGCGAGCGTATAGACCTACGGACTTTCAAAGGATTGGACAAATGGCGTGGATAGATTTCAGTAATTCACACAAGACCTTAGTGAAAAGCTCAATTCCGACAATCTAACCACAATCAGTTTTGGCTCTAAAGTGCAACATTAAGTAGAAAACCCATATCAGATGAACAAAAATACACCCAGAAAACGATTTGTCCTGCTGAAAATAAATTGACGTTAAATTTCTGCTTTTGCAGACAATAGAATACTTTTTCGAAGCAATGGCCGAGTTAAGTTGATGAATTGGCCCAATGAGGAACCGTGACATAATCATCCGTACCCCCAATGAAAAGTTACAAGATTAAGCTAAGTCTAGACCTACATCTTTTTTCTGTTAATCGAACATGCTCACCAGCCATGTTAAATGAATCTCTAAGATTATCCTCTGGCTTTCTTTGGAGAATGACCAGTCTTGCGCTTGTGACGACTGAAATCAGACACAAACCGAAATGTCTGGCCACATCCAGCCTCAGTGCAAACATAAGGACGAGCCCCTGTATGAACTCGAATGTGTTCAGTTCTAGCCCATGCCCACTTGAATGTCATCTTGCAGCCTTTCCAAGGACATTTCAGAGGACGATCATCCATGTGAACACGTCGATGCTGCACCAGATACTTGTGAGAGAAGAATTTCTTTCCACATCCCTTGACTGGGCAGATATTTCTTTTATGCAAAGCAAGCTCCTGTTTCGAGCCAAAACTCATTGTGCATCCCTCCATGTCACATAGGTACTCTGCTTCCTCATCTCTAATTTTTGCCTTGTTACAACTAGCGGGAATCTTGATGGCTGGACCTTTCTTTGTCGTCATCTCTCTTTGCTGCTTCTTAAGTACTGGTTTTACTCTAGCCAATCTGGGTCCTGAATCTTTACAAGGTTTTGTTGTTCTTTTTCTCAGTCGTGTGCTAGGCCCACCTTCCAGCTCATCTTCAATGAGTGAGTTGAACTGTTTTTTGCTTCTCTGTTGATTTTTCAGAGGCTCAGGAGTCTCCTTTTTCATTTGCCTTGCTGCACGCTTGCTCTTAATTTGCTTCCAAGAGTTACTGAGAGGAAATTCTTCTGAAGACTCGTCTAAATTTTCGGCCTCAAAAGTCTCTTTCTTCGTCTCTTTCTTCAATCGCTTGGTTCCACACCTACTCTTAATTTGCTTGCAAGAGTCACTGAGTTGAAATTCTTCAGAAGATTCATCTAAATTTTCAGACTCAGGATTCTCTTCCTTCAATCTTTGGAATCCACGCTTTCTCTTAATTTGCTTATTGCAGTTACTGAGTGAAAAACCTAGAGAAGATTCATCCATTTGTCCAGCCTCAAGAGATTTTTCTTTCATGTGTGAGCTATTTCCTGCATTATTCTTCCTCTTTCTACGAGTTTTACAAGTTGTAGATGCTATTCCCGCAGCTTGGCTGCCTTCTGACGGTCTTTCACACTTCAAATCAGGCTTGATCAAGGCAGCAATGTCCAACTCCTGCTCCTGTTCTTGCAAATCATTGTTAACCAGCAGTGGATGAGCCTGACTAGACATCCAGACTTTGCCACACCATTTTCCAGCAACAACAATCTTCTTTTGCCTGCCTAAACCCTTTCCTTCCAGCTCACCCTTGGTCGCAGAGCTATCAGTTGGAGAGCTGCGTCCAAAGGCACTGTATATAACAAAGTTGTAATGCATCTGCTTACAGTAGAGAGGAGAGCGGCTAAGATTGGCACTATAGAAGAGGTTGATGCCCAGTTTCACAGCCCAGTCTCCAATGCCATGTATGGCATTTTCACTCTCTAAAGCTAGTCGTATAATTTCTTCATCCTCTTCAGCGGCCTCCCGGAATGAAATTTCACTCCAGAGACGATCACTTTCCAATTCTTCTGCAACTTTCTTTGCTTGGGTTTCTAACTTGGGATAATCTGCATATATTACCCAAAAAATCATTTTGTGGAGATGATGCTAAAAAGAAAATTTACATACATCATGGGAAGCTTATAAAGATTGATGACAGAAAAATATAAAAGAAAAATCTCGTGGGATCTTGTTTTCTTCTTTTTTTCCCATTTCTTGTAATGGTGGTTTTAAGCTAAAGGTAATTGATATACAGCAGCCAAAGGAAGCTCCTCCGTCACCAAATTCACTATTGTATTTATCTTGTTTACGAAACCCAGATATGCCCACTCAAGGAGCCTATTGTTCTGTGTGGCCTGGACACCAGATCAATAAACAAATAATAAAACCACATGTTGCCAGTTGGCTACCTCCACTGCCCTAACAATTAGCTAAGGATTGACCATGAAAAATGTTTTTTCCCATTCTATGATTGTTTGCCAAGTTCAGTTAACAACCATGAATCACCAAAGGTCAAATTCACATGCTATTGAGATAAGATAGTTTATGCTCTATAATTTTAATTGGTGCAGCAGATCTCATTGTTCTCAAGGAATATATGTTCACTTTCTTCAAGTTCACTAAAGATTATATTACCACTTAAGGGAAAGGGAAGTTTATTCAGGATAAACATTTATTTCAACTTTCAAAAATAAAACATCAGAAAATATATAGGGAAGGTATAAGAATATTTGTTCACACAAGTGATGTACAAAAATCTAACCTGGATGACAGACAAGAAACACATGGGCCCCACCAACCTGACTGAGCCGCTTTTCTACTTGCATAGCATGCTGAAGACAGAAGACATGCAGTCGAGAAGAATCTTCATCAGATCTCGAGGAAAAAGGCATAGTTGTGTCCTCTAATGGTGTCAAACCAGTGCTAGGTGTTGCTTCGGTCTTATGGGTCAAAGAATCTGAGGTATCATATTGTGATTTGATTTGATGTCTAAACCTATGGGTTAAAGAATTTGACTCAGAACAATCAAAATTTGGGGGTTCTCCATCCTTGCATGTTGCTATAGGTAGGCCAAACTTTGCACTAGAATCAGAAATTTGCAAAGAAATTTCCTTCCCGCAGTTAATCTTTGAATCAGTGTTATCACAAGCATGCCCATTTTCAGGGCTATCAATTTTACTAGTGCCACAGCCTTTGACAGGAATATCAGCTTCAGTCTCGTCCTCCTCGGAGTCCGAGGAATTACCATATGTTAAAGCTAATAGACCAAGCGATGAGGGCTCTTTACGTGCCTTACTATCAGAAACCATAGCCACACTCTTCTCATCCGCAGATTGAAACTGATCAGCAGATATTGGGAGATCAAAAAGTCCATTCTGTGTCTTTCTAAGCACCTTTGCTGCAATGAACGCATGAAGTTCAAATCATAAGTCACAGCCATATCTTTTCATCCTAAATGCTAAAGCAAAAAATAAAGCAACATGTTCTTATGCACTATATCCTAAAATGAATGTTGCACCAGAAAATTGTAATTAGTAACTAGGCTTACTTAACACTAGTATTCTGCAAAATAAAAAGTTAGCATTGTCTTGCCCTTCCATTTTTATTACTATTTCCATATCAAATGCAATACAAAAGAGAAAAAGCCTTCAAATCTATTTAATGTATGTTAAATAAGCAATAAATTTTGTAGTAGTGAAGTCTTATTGGATGGTTGCACAGCCAACACTATCATTTTTAGCTTATGGCATACACTAGTCATGGAATAGATGCTATTAGATCTAACAGTAAAATAAATCTGAACCGCATCCATAGTCGCAAACAACCACTACACTAACAAATGTAACACTTACCTACTGAATTAAATGAGACAAAATATGTTATATCCCCTGGACTATACCCATGGTCGCATCGCCCCCTTAACTAACAAATATAATACTTACCCCCTTGAATTTTGGACAAAATTGCCCTTATGCCACATGAATTTATACAATTCCCAATATATTTTGAGCTTTTTTCACTCTTAATTCAATTTAAACTCTTTTCTTAATTAGAAAAGTATTTTTTAATATAATATAGAAAAAGTAAAGAGTAACTTAAGTAATTCAAATTTTAAAAACTAAAGTAATAAATGAGTATAATAAATATACAAAAATGTTAAACATTAAAAATTCATTTTGATTATTTGAATTCACATCAAAGTTATTAACTATTTAATCTAAATGAATTTTGTATTCTTTTGGATGCAGATGAATAAGTATATTTTCATAAACTTAATTTAGAGATATATATATATATATATAAATTGAACAAAGAGATATTTATGTATTTTTATTCAAAAGAGTCAAATTTGTTGAAATATATCTTTGTTCAAGTTTTAAAAAAATAATATATCTAAATATCAATGGACACTTATTTTATGCTTAACATTTGTTTGTGTATTTATTATACTATTTCTAACATTACTTTTAAATTTTAATTATTTAAGTTATTAGTTACTTTTTTATTATAATTAAAAAAATTCTAATGAAGAAAGAATTCAGGGTGCAAAGAGAACTATATAAATTCACTTGACATAAAAACAGTTTAGTCCAAACATTAATTCAAGATGATAAGTGTTACATTTGTTAATTCAGCGGGATAAGTGTCTATTTATTAGTTAAGGGGGGTGTTTGCGACCATGGGTATAGTTTAGGAGGATATAATGTATTTAACCCTAGATCTATTTCTAATGAAAGATATGTATGTGTATCCAATAAAGATTATAAATACTACTTACATATTGATATATTCACATATACAAAGCATAGATATCCCATATGCAAGTATGTAATTTGAGAAAGAGATCATAGTGTGGTATTAACTACGAGACCAGCAAACAAAAGAGAGCAGAAATCTACAACTAAAGAATACAGTACAATGTAGACTGTCACTATACCTGAACAAAAATTTGTGTTAGGAGCCTTTGCATCTCTGATGTGATTGTGGTTATCATCACTTACTCCCCAATTATTAAATATGCTGCAATCAGCTGATATTAGGTAATGAGCAGCTGCTTCTGTTGGTTGAACAATAGCAACACATGCAAAACACAAAATCCCACAAGTCACACATGAAAACAGTCCCTGCTCACATTGAGAAGCTTTCTTTATTTCAGAGTCCATTTGCTCTACAGGAGGAGCCAGAGAAGGAACCTCACTACTACTACACAAAGAAGAGACTGTTCTTCTATTCACAGCATAACCCTTCGCTTGTTTCATGCCCTGCTTCCTGTCTAGTATAAATTCATCATGAGCATTGTAGCTTGTGGTCTTCAACTCAAGATCAGGACTGCATAAACTGGGAAACAACCTAGATTTGGCTGTCGACTGGAATCCAGCTGGTCTGTTGGAGCAAATTGAGCGACTAAGAGAATTTTGGGGAAGAAGCACAATAGATGATCCTTTCCCAAGAATATGAAGCATATCATTATTCTGCATCATGTCCTGGAAAAATAGTTCTTTGATCAACATTTCTCCTTCACCTTTCTTTCTATCCTTTAATCGAGAACTCCGGGGTTCTGTAGCAATGCTCTTCGGTACTCTGCATAAACATATGTACAAAATGATGAAGGAACCTAATTCAAATATCATAACTACAATGCATAACTTTATGGGCATTTTGACATATGAAATTGTGGTCACGTGGGAGGACCCTGTGAGATGGAACTGGAATGCAGTGTAGCATGCCAGAACTGAAGGGTCGATGTTCATCAAGGAGTTCAATGGTAAATGGAAAACAAAAAATGATATCAGTCTCTTTCATAAGACCAAGGGATCTCAACTCAAATCTTAAGGATGAATTAAAGCCCTAATTGATTGATATTTAAGTAGCTATTTTAAATTGGCCATAGTAAATGAGAACCTTCTACACTAGAAACAAGAATAAACAGGTGGTGAATAATGAAGATTGAATCAATGCTTCCCACTAGTCGGTATGATTCGCAAAAAGAACGGAAATGCAGTTAGTTCTTTATAAAAGCTCGTAGGTTTCTTACGCTTACATTTTCAGTAAATTTCCAAGAATTTTTTATGATGCTGGAAGGGAGCCAGAGCACGAATATTTTGATTGCAAATTTAGAATTCCAAATCATTAAAGATTCAAATATTGGAGTGGCCTTATCCATTTGGAATTCAATAAGGTCCCAATGTCGATGAATGATATAATTATGGAAAGATCACTTTTCCAATACCGATTCAATTATCCACATTAAGATACCAACCGCATTCTATTTATAGGGAAAAGTCTTGACTCAGGAGAATGTTTTTCTAGCATGCATGACAAATTGTAAAGCTATAACACAGGTTCCCCATGTTCCTAGACTCCTAAAATGTATAAATGGAAACTTAGACATTCTCAGAATAAGTAAGAATTATCTACAAATTATGAGGAAGAACACTGAGGAAATGGATTTAACTTGGACTGAGATGGTATGAAAGAAAATGTGACTATGAATCGACTGTGCACTTAGTGGACCTGGATATGATAACTGACAATAAAACCCAGCATACATAGGAAAGGGATTAAAAGTATGATGGCTTCTTCAATTTCAACCAAATTATATAGATGAGAAGACTGCACCAGTGTCTGTGGGAATAAGTAGAAGTGCTAAAGTAGCTAATGCTAGTCAAATGAGATAAATTTGATTCCCTAACATGATTGCTTCAGGATTACTGCATTTGCTAAAGTTTCAAAACCTTTGAAATATGAACTTGAATTAGTTACTGAAAAATAAACCAATTGGAAAGCCTGTAAAATAAAAAATTTCCATGAGACTATTTCCCAACTGAAACAAAAAGACATTCGCATACATGGAGAAAACAAACCTTGAACATAACGAAAGTGCTAGATCATATAGTAACTGGAAGTGAGACACCATCGGAGGACAATTGATAGCTGCCCTACGAATTGCAGCTTCTTTTGCAACCCTCAACCATTCAGGAGTAGCAATATTAGCAGCCTCTCCACAATTAAATCCTGCAATCACAACATCATATAAACCAAATAAGCACCTTCTTTATCAAAGACATTGATATTAAATAACTTACCTAGATAGATCAACCTTGATATGTAAATATTGGAAGGGATTAAGCTGTTATAACTGCCTTACCATGACTGAACCCCGAGTGATAAGCTCTTGGGAAAGTGACAACAAACTCTCCAGCATTTTGGACCAGCCTAAGTCAAGAATAGAATGGAGATAAGGGTTTGATTTGATATGCAACAAAAGACTAAAGAACTAAAGATGCAAAGACAACAACAAAAAAGAACCGGAAAACCTAAACAATATTAACTACTGATGGTATCAATTGATTTTTCGCAACCAAATCAATGTCTAGTTGCATTCCAAGCCCTTAAAAAGTACTTAACAGATTCTTACTGCATACCTACACTCCATATATTCTTCTAAAAGTGTCTACTTTCAAAAAACACCTCACTGAAAGTGCTTAACTCAATACCATCCAATCCCATGCCCAAATATGAACTTGAATTATGGTCCCCCAACCAGTAAAGAACATAAAAAGATTAAAGATGAGGACTACCCTGCCTGTCCCCTCAAAAGAGTAGCTAGCACTACCAATTAACTAATGAGCTGCGGTTCTTTATAAGAACCCAGCAAATACTATTCTGTGGAGGACAAATGATACACAGGAATATGATAGCATATCAATAGTCACCTGCAGCATGGAACACCAGCACTAAGAAGCACTTCGGGGGACATGACTGTGGTCTTCTCACCAAGTGTAGCAAATGTAACTGAAAAAAAATGCACTGATAAAGTTCATTGGGAGAGTTTAAAACAGAGCTCCGGAACACAAAAAGAATCTCAGTTTATTTTTAATTGTTAGTTAACCATGATTTCCAACTTCACACACCTGCAGAGAAAATCAACAAAAGGCATTCATGGGCCAAGAGAAATAGCAATGAAGAACTTATGATACTTGTCTATATGCAGCATGAAAGACTTCTGTAATTCCTATCGTGAAGCATAAATCCTACATTTTCTTATTTGTTTTTCTTTTGCCCTTGTGGGGAGGAGGATCCATGTAAAAAGCAACACTCCTATAAACCAATTTCTGTAATCATATCACTTGAAAATTTCTGCAGTGCCGAACATGTGTTCCAAATTTAAGATGTTCTGACTAATAAACCAATAAGAAAAAAATCCACTGTCCTTGTAAAGCAAATTACATTAAAGAAAAACAATTAAGGATTTTACTTGGTATTTTAAATTTGATATTTCAC
The DNA here is from genome assembly GCA_019321725.1 of Paulownia fortunei. Lineage (NCBI taxonomy): Eukaryota > Viridiplantae > Streptophyta > Magnoliopsida > Lamiales > Paulowniaceae > Paulownia > Paulownia fortunei. The sequence goes on along the minus strand of CM033112.1, from coordinate 14,840,667 downwards.
ATAACAATTAGCACCAACAGTCACATATAGGCATTAAGCTTTTGTTCTAGCATTATTTAAACATGGGAACACATTCATTTTTATATACCAACAAAGAATCTTCTTAATGCATCTTGTTCATGCCTGAACTTGGAAAACAAACTGGTATAATTCTTGAATAGGCTAAATAACAAAAATCAGAGACAGTTGTATCTCTGCAACCAATCCTTTATTGTATGTACTAACCTATTCAATCTCTTTTCTTTATGAACTTGTGGTTGTTCATTGGTTCTCTTCCATGGAATTATAATAGAAAGAATATGAAGTCTGCTAAAAGAACAGAAATTTTAATGGTAGACATCATAAATAATAGTGAGATAAGGCAAAGCATCTCTAAAGTAAAGGCTTCTACAGAGAACACTTTTCAGATTTAGCCCCCAAGAAATGAGTGACATTTTCTTAACAAGCCAAAATTAGAAAAGAAAGGACTACTGCAAATGCCTTACTATTACTGCCTTCCAAACATGGGCATTTTATAATGCAAGTCTCATCTAGATTAAACAAGACAAGGCAGTTTTCAGATTATGCGTCATAATATTATATGAAAGGCGGGATGCAGAGCATAGAACGCCTGCTGATTTTTCATAGGTACGAAGGATTGAAAAGGAATACAGGATTCCAGCAAAACTGTTTTTTCAGAAGAACAACACAGGATTTATTTTCTTTTGTAACTGCAGATAAGGATATTGATCAAGAACTGGATGCAATGGGTATGGATCTAGCAACTAGGATGGACAAAACATAATAGATAACAGCCACCAAGCTGCTGCCATTTGGAGTAATAGTAGCTGAAAATGAAGATGCAGCAGCAAAGTGATCCCCAGAATGGCCAACAGGCTATTCCTACAGTGGCTCCAGAGCAAGGGAGGGGTATTTCTTTTTTAAACCATAATTGTAGCCAATGGAAAAAGTATTTATTCTGGTTCTAACCAGCCTCAGGGGAATGTTGCTTCAGCTACTAGCTCTAAGAAAGATAGTAATTAACAGCCACTGTATGGAGATTTGAACAAATTTGTTTTAAGGCCTCTTTTATCACTTTAAGAATCATGGAGTAAGAATTAACTATTAAATGTGATGAGCTATTTGGGAATTAGAGAAAAGCTTGGCACCTAAATATGATGAGCACGCATTGCTTGAGGATAAGATTTCAAATATGTCAAAGAATCCAAAAGTTCAGAAAGGGAGTTTGTGGAATGACTATCAGAGCTCAAGAAAATGTTGTTAATATGAAGCTTGGAGCGTGGCTGCTCAACCAAGATGCAAGCATCCTTACTAACCAGTCTCAGTTTTCAATACTCAAGGATGATGATGATCCTTTTGGTGATGATAGAGTGGGATCATTTAACCAGCATAGCACAGAGGAGTTGAGTAGTCTGAAGAAATGGCTCTCTCAATGTAAGCAACTATTGCATGGTATGGGTTTTGAAGGCACACAAAATAGAAACTTGGCAAAATATCTTATGCTTCTCACAAACCCAAGGACGACTAGGAGTATTTTGAGATATCTTTGGTGTTTTTAAGTTTTGGGTTTCCGTTATGTTCTTTCTATCTAAAATTTTACTTATACTGCTCTCTGGTTTTATTTGTAATAATGGACAGGGGTCAAGGCCTGAACACTATTTAAAAGAGGGTTGGGGGGGGGCATACAAATTCTCAAATTGAGCCCCTAACTTTTTTCCAGATGGGGAATGACCTGACTAGTTATTTCAAATTTCCAGATCCTTTAGCATGTTCAAAAAATTTAAGTGCAAGTTGCATTATTCTTTATTGGGAAATACAATAAAGAGTTGTGATCTAGCTGATCCAAACAATGTCAACTAGCATCTGATTCAGGTATTCGTTAAGCTGCACAACTCGACACATTAACAAATGAAACAATAATTGAGTAAAAGTTCATTCACTTTCTATCTGACGTAAACTGATTAAGCTTTATAAAGAACATCACAAGAAGTGTGTACATGAAACCTACCATTTGAACATTATCCTGAAAGTAGTATCTAACATGTAACATCCCACAGCAACTGGATGGAGAAGCTTACTCATTTGTCCAAATAGCTAGATGCAGCATTCCTAGAGATGTGATATGCCTACTCTTCTACCCAATTTCAACATATTATATGCCAATTTGTGGCCTAACATACGTTGTGAAGGGAAGATGAAAAGCATATGTGGACAGTATGCTACTATTGTACCCAATTTCAGCATATTATCATTATTCTACTCAAACCAAAACATCAAAAGCTATCCCATATATAAGACTATCCTAATCAGTCATCCTCTAAAATGCTTCAATATTTTATATTTAGAGAAATCCACTAAATTATCCTGCATTTAGCTTAAACTTACATGCAGCACTCAAGGGCACAATGTCACATAGAGCATTTCAATTCTACTAAAGCATACATCAAATCATTGAGCTATTATTTGCATATATCTCAACCTTAATGTGGTAATTACTATCTTACCTAGAGGGTTGATCTCTCCACTATATCCATGCTCCCTTATTACTTCTTCAAATGCAACAGCTGCCTCCCGTGGCACACCATACCATGTCTTCCCTGCACCCATGTGTAAATAATTCATGCTATGCAAGTCATGATCCTCCACATGCCAAGCAAACCAACTAAACATCATTGCAACATAAACCATAGGTGAAGTCACTCCCGGTATCTCCTCCTTCATGAACCTCAACAACGATAAATTCTCCCTCGACACTCTCCTCATATTCCACTCAGTCTCCCCCACCGTCACTGTACCCTCATTCTTCTTCCCGCCACTCTTCTGTACCACAAAAGCTGATCCCGGCATGTCATTTGCATACTCCACCGGAAAGGGCTTATCAGCCATGGCATTCCAATAAAGGGTCTCCATTTCCAAAGCATTCAACCCCTTTTTCGCATACTTCTTGAGATAACTCTTCTCAAAATTCTTGGCCTTTGCTTCAAATTCTGTAAGGGAGTATTTTTCCCCGCTCTGCCACACGGGTTTCTGTACCGGGCGGTGCTTTCTCGGGCAAAACCCGATCTGCTGCTGCCGTGTGGTGAAAGTCGGGCTTGATTCCGGGTCATTGGACCGGACCAAAAGGGACTTATTCAAATTAGCCACAACAGTTTTCTTGGAAGCTGCAGGCACAGGGGGGACTATTTTGCAAATACCATACTTTGAGGCCTCTTTCTCAATCTTGAAAATGTATGCAATTGGATCTTGAAACTCAGCCAAAGTGGGGTAATACTCTGGCGCCACTGGCATAGATTTCAGCCATGGAGAAACCTCAATATTCCCACCACCACTTACCTCAGCAGCCATTAATGAGCAAAATAAACCAACTAGAAAACCTCAGAAATCATACATACTCATCCATACACATATACAAACAAGTATTTACTAAACATTTGTATATGCATGTATCTACATGTGAGATCTGAAGGGTTCATGAAGGAAGCATTGTAAACAACAGAGAGAACAGAGTAGTCAAAGAATAGTTCTAGAGAATCTCTTTTGCTCTATTCTTTCATTTTCTGAGGTGGGTTTTCGTTATATTTTAGTGGGGTTTTCATTTTTTTTTTTCTCTTTTCTCTGTTTTTCTTGGTTTTTCTTTCCTCTGTTTTTTGGGTGAGAAATGAACAGAGGAAAGGGGAAGTGACGGTGAGAGGGTGAAAACATGTGTGTGTTGGTAGGGGGGTTTTGTTTGGGGGTGGGGGGTTTGGTTAAAGGATGGGAAGAGGACAGTGGTTTTGGGGTCAAATGACTGTTTTACCAGTGGGGTTTTTCTCTGGTTTTTTATGTGTTTTATTTATTATTTATTTGTCGCTAATAACAAGGAACCAAACCAGAGTAATGCAGACGTGGATGGGTTGGGGATTTGGAGATGGGCATCTTCTAGGATTTTAGTGCCCTTGTATTTCCTTTTATTTCAGATTCTGCCCCTGCATTTTGGGTTTATGACCATATAATTGTAGAGAATATTGTAACTGATCATGAATTAATTGTGGATTTTATATCTATCAAGAAAGGTACATTGTGGCTTTAAATTTTTCATTGTATAACAAAAATTTGTGAAGAAAATACTCTTGCATTGTCTTTTTTAGGTATGGAATTGGAGTTAATTGTGTATTTGACTAGCAATATTGTAGTATATGTAATTCTATTATATTCTGATTCTTTAGTTTGATAAAATTATAAATTTTATTAAGAATTGTTTTTGGATTATAAATATGTTGCTTCGAATAGACGGATGAAATTATAAAAGTATCTAAATTTCTAAATTATAGCAATCTTCAATAATTTTCAACACCTTCTATAATATCATAGAAAAAATGCCTAAACAATAAACTAGAGAAAAATAAATAGATTTGCATATGACGAAGAATTGAGACTATTGAAAATTAAAAATAGGAAAAGAAGGAAAAAAAAAGGTTGAAAATGTACCAAACACATTTTACATGTAATCTTTAATCAAAATATAACAAAAAAAAAATCATGTATAATTTTTTTTCTAGATTTTTGTGTGCAATGAAAACTTATAAATGCAAAAGATGTTTTAAATCCATTAAAATGAATAATCACTAAAAAATAAATGCCAAACCCAAATACATTTCTTAATTTCTCATTGTTAAGTATCATTTTTGCTATTACATTGTTGGTTTGGATTCCCTAAAAAATAAACGTAGAACCCACTAGTGTCATTGTATCCAACAATTTGTGCTTGTGTTTTTATCTTGTAGTGCTGAACGAGCAGATGAGCGAGGCAACTAGGGAGGCTAAGCATGTGGTTGGAGCCCTTGGGAAAAGGTGACTTTTACGAAGGAGCCAGGGGTTTGCGGCGGTGGCTTGAGAATTCTAATATTGTAAATTTTTTAAATTAATATAAATTTTATATATAAAATTATGAAATTTAAAATTTATCCCTCTTAAAAAAATAAAAATACTTATTTTGTCTATTATTTTTTAAAAAATTAATTTTTCTAATTTTCATTTTCTAACTTCGTTCCTATGAAATTAAAATGATAGTAATTTCATTAGCAATGAATTTAAAATTACAGGAAAAAAAGAAGTTGGAAGAAGAAGTAAACAATTCAATCCAACAACTCAATAACCAAATCTTGAGAGCACATTGATATAATTAAAATATGACCTCACACCTTTTATAAGTGATTTTAAGGTAAATTTGGTTCATGAATAAGATTAAGTCAAATAATATTGTGGGGACTGGGGATGAGTAAGTAAGTAATCTTTATAATATCTATCTTCTATACTATTATTTATTTGAATTGGATAGAAATTCAAGCAAATTTCGCAAAATAGGATAAAACTACACATTAAGTTTTAACAAGATAAAAAAAAATTATTATGCATTTTCGTTGTTGATATAGTAGATAAAGCATCGAGAAGCTCTTATTTAAGTGTCCAACACTCCAAGACAAAGGTATTGAGTTTAAGTATCACATATTTATTGGTATAATATGAGCATCATTATTGCATTATTAATTATAATTAGTTGGTTACGAATAATTATATTGACTTGAATATTAATTTATTTTACGATTAAACAATATAATAATCGCTTTTTTTCTAAAAGATTATATATGTGTGTGTGTAATGGCCTGATTTCTAATATTCATTGATGTTTTTTTTTTTTGGGTATCATATGTATACACATATATAGAAAGAAACTTATTGACGTCACATTGTCTACTTAAATTTATTAGATGTCACAAGACATTATTATATACATGGAAGTTGGGTACTTTTGTATGTGCAATAAATAGCAACTAACATGTTTACATATTTATCATTATTTCTTTAATATATAGTACTTTATATTATTTAAGAATTATACTATGTATGTAGCTTGAACTCACTGAAACAAAACATTATAATTTCAATTTTATTTTATTTTACAGGCGATTTTTATATGTGAGAGTAATATAAAAAGGGATATTTAATCCAAAGGAAGCCTTTTCCTAGTACTATTAGCACTACACCTCACACCATATTATATAATCCGGAATCTTATTCTAAACAAGTGACCATTGTATTTTTTTTATTTTTTTTCTTCGTTCAAAACGTAACCAAACATGACACAAAGGATTAATTAATAATTCATCTTTATCCTACTTAATACCTCGAACCAAATACACCATCAATCCCTTTTCATGGTGGCCAAAGTAGGGTAAGTTGAGACATAGATGATATTGTTTTTTTTTTTTCTCAATGGAAAAAGAAGAGCATAATCTCCATTTGAAACCACTACTTTTTTTCATACTTGCCCACAAACTATTCCATGCGAATACCATTTCAAGCTCTTCGAAGTTGCTTTTAGGGTTCCGATTTTTCTTGTAAGTTTGATATTTGATTGTAGATCTAGGTATCAATATATTTGTCATTTCAAACGCTTTTATTGCATATATATATATTGTTATTCATTTTTTTTGTTTGAATAACAGTGTCTCCTTAAAAATATTTATCGAATAATACTCTGTACTCTTCAATTCTTAATATAGACACTTTGTCCTCTTTTATCCACCAACTATTGTGATAGCCAATAATACTTGCTACCATGTCATAGCTCTTGCCACATGACTGATGGCATAGCTTCAATGAATCCCACAAATATTACCGTATGTCTCTTATATAGGAGGTGGGTAACTGAATTTTTCACAGTGAGGGGAAAAGATGAAAATGTATGTAGAGTTCTCTTTATATACGTATTATGTAGGATAATATCCCTCTATTTTTAGGGATAATATTCCTCTACAATATTTTTAGGGATAACATTGGTATTTAGTTTTTCATGTACATGTGTAGTAATTTCTAGTCAATTTCAAGTATTGCAACAAACTATATATGTCATTTTGTTTCCAAAGTTTAACATGTCTATGTTTTTTATATTCATAGGGATAAAAGTATCTAACTGAAAAGTTGTAGGCGGGGGGGGGGGTATTACATGAAGCATAATTTAAGAAGGCTATTTACTTAAAACATAATTCAAGGGGACAAAAATCCTTTTATGATTAGTTAGCATTTGAAATTTCCCTAATTCTTTCTCCTAAAATAATCATGTTTGTTTTATATCTTTTTCCAATACAATTTCTTCTTCTCCTAAATAAAATAGGACCCACTATAAAACAACATCATTGCAATATTTATTTTTATATTTTTTATGTTAAATAATACAACATATAATATTAAAAAAACCTAATATGACATCATTAACCAATAAAACCTTACAAAAAATGAATCCTCAAAACAAACCAAAAATTACTTTCATTTCAAATTATTTCCCCTATACACCTTCCCCAGTAACTCCCAAATGCTAACCAAACATTGCCTTTATTTCCCTACAAAGAATAGATGCAGAAGCAGAATATCATACATAAGCATATGTTAATCTCGATTTATGGTGGGCCAACCATCTCATTATATAATGTTAAAATGATTTGTTTATTTAATTTTTTAGAGAATGGAATTACTTTTGTATCCTAAAAATTGTTGTAGCCATTCTATCGACAATTTTAGCCTTCAGACAAGGTTCAGGGGAACTGCGAGAAACAATGAAGTTCATGATTTCACCACTGATAAGCATGTATTTCTGGTACACTAAATAGGGGGTACAACATGAGAAGGTCACCTAAGGTTTTCAATTAATCCATTCACAAAATGGAAATCATGCCAGAAAAACTTAATCAATCAGGACAAATGTAGTGTTTGAATGCATGACAGAAAGAACTAGCTTTCATTGGAAGTAGGACTCGCATCAGAAAGCTCGAGAGATACTGGGCAATGGTCACTCCCATAGAAACCTGTAACCAGTTTAAAATCAAAAGCGACAAACTCAGACATGGATTACGGAAGTAAATGTAAATTCATAGAATAAACATGCTAGACATATGGCAAGTTTAATACACAGTTCACATCATGAATTTGGGTTCATGTTGGCATGGGGACAGCATTTTTGTTACCATCCTTAACCCCACCCAACACAGAACCACACTGGCGCTCATGGCCAGGACCGACTCTGGATTTTACAAGAGAGAAAGTAAGCTTGCTGTTCATTGCAGTAACCAGTGAATGCCTGTGAGGTAACAGCTAAAATACTTGAGCTGCCAAAGGGAGGTTGAGGACAAGAAAATTAACAGTTGCATAATATCAGAACATGTGTCATTTCCGGGAAAGGATTAGAATGTGATGCTCTGGCCGTGGAACCATCCAACGACGAACTGAAAAGGACTTAATATCTATAACACTAAGGCTTGAATTCATGTTATTTTTCCTGGTTTCTGCTAGGCTTGACTTACACAGACTTCAAACTATTTAAACATGACTTTTTCTGCAGCTAGTGCTAAAGCAATTGTAGCAGCGAAAGTAGGATCAGAATAGCACATATACAAGGAGTTAGATATCCAGTACATGTTACCTTCTAGTTCAATACCATGTCCATGCATTTCACAAGCAACAATTCTTTCCCTCAGTTTCTCTGCAACAATGAAATAGTCAATTCTCATCCTTTTCCCACGATATCTGCAACAGATTTTAGTTGGCCTGCATGAGCTCCAATACAAACTGAAATTCTACAAAGAGCGAGATTCATCTTTTTGTATCAATCAGGTTCTCCCAACAAAATTTTGCCAAGGAGATCTATCTTTTTAAATCAATTGTCAACAGTAATGAAATTAACTTCTTACTTCCCAACAGGATTTCCTGACCAGGAGAAACCACGCTCCATGTCTTTATCCTTGTGTAGATACCTATATGCATCCACTAGCTTCCCTCTGGGTAGACAAAAGTTAAAACCAATGAGTTTGAGATATTCAAGAAAGCACATATACTTGGCACAAAAAGAGCATCTAATAACTATGGGATCTATACAAGCTTCATTTTTTAAAGTACCAACTCATGCAATACAAATATGGTAAGCTTGCTAACGCTTCAGAATTAATTTATGAAGCAAGTAGATTACTTCCCCTGGATTTTCCATTATAACTTCCCTCTCTAGATGGGGGAGCTGGAATGTGAATCCATACTTCGATACAAATACATAACAAGATCAAAATATCCCATGAATAATATCACCATAAATTACACACATTGGCACTTTGTGATGCATGCAGTAAACAGCAAGACCAAATTCTCCAAGCAACTTTATGAAGAATTTACAGCCATTCAAGTTTACTGCTGGAAAGTATTTCATTTGTTTTAGCACCTTCAGAAAGACTCCAGAATTGGGAAAAAGAAAAAACAATACCATTATATAGAATCATGTTCTTTAGTATTGATTATCAATTACATGGAAGGTTAGATTATAGCTGGGGTCATTTATTCAAATTAGGCTCGTTTTTAGCACAGATATTCATTTCCTGGGGAAAGCAACAAAGATTCTGAAGTAGTACAGGTCAACCAATAAGATTAGGCTCCAACATCACATGTTACCGCTTTGTTAAAAGTAATCAAGAATACATGTGGGACATTGTTGATGGTATTCTATGTAAGTATTACATCAATCTGCTTAGCACAGATCAAATAAGCATTTATTGCATCTCATTCACTTTGCACATTAAAATCTTAAAGTATTCCTAATTCCAATCAAATAATTAAAATGAACAATACAGTCTATCTGTCAAAAGTACATGGTCCGCGTGTGCGCACACAAGATCTTACTTGCCTATCACTCAACATACTTTTTAAGTGTAAAAATGTATCATCAAGTAGCTCATGAGTCAAGGGTCCAGAATTCAATGCCAAGACCAAATGTTAAAGTCATACAACTACCTAGTTGGCTTCTACCACCAAAACTATTGTTCTTTGATCAGTTCTGTCCAAGCACATGTTAAACTTCTGCATATTCTTATTTGTATACGAGATAGTTGCAGAACTGCTACTCAGGCAGATTAGCTGACAGCAAAGAGCAGTAGCAGCAATATTGCTATCATAAAATGAACAAAAGAGAAAAGATAAAAGAAAATACAACACCTAATTATTAGAGAAAAAGTAAAATGGACAGGGATGTGTGATGACCGTGACTTTGATGCTATGAGGATCTATAACCCTTTCCCAGCGACGCGAATTAGTAATTAAAGTGAGCTGAAGAGAATAGAAACAAGCCTTTGGTGCATACTGGTCTATACTTTACACTTTTAAAACTCTAACAGAATTACTGGAGCAAAACAACAGGAATTATCAACTAGATACTTGACACGTACTCTTTTAGAATGGAACCAAAACGCTTCCTCTCAGACAATGTAAACCCAGGTTGCCCACAATCCTGCATCATATTAGTTGGTTGATGTCAGCATCATTAGCTTTAGAGAATGGAGAACATATATAAAGATATATTAGACAGTTCTTAATAATGGACGTTTCATTTAATGCTTTAAATTTAAAATTTTCTACTATCTTTTTCTCATTTGTAAGTGTAAACAAGAATGCACATAAAAGTTCACTGCCAAAGCAAGAGCACAATGGGCAATAGCAGCAGATCATAAAAATTAGCAAAAATAACAGATGAAGTCTTTCTTCTACATGCTCTAACATCCTTGCATTATCTCAAAATAGAAAATTGAGTTCAGATGACAGAATTTAAGGGTACGAAAGGTTGATTCATATGTATGTATGTTTAGAACCATCCATACGCATAGTTGCAAAAAATACTACTGCACATGAACCCATGAGTACACAATCGATAAGCTCAACAAGAAGAATATAATGTAAAACTGTCCTTATGCTCATAGCCAATTTCTCAACTATAGTTGGTACTATTATTTCCTTCACAAGACATGTCTAAATTTTATTTAAATATCAGACTTTTTAATGAACATGGAACTCAACAGGCCATAAAGCACCACCTCTTTGTTGGGCGGAACATAACCATTGAGCTTTGCTGCACTGAAAAATTCTGGATGACTTACATCAATATCTTGATGACTGCATAACAGGATGAAAAAACAACAAGAGATTACCAGCACAATATCCAATTTATGAAATGCAGGAATTGACAGATAACTGAACTATTGCACACGCTTTCAAAAGGGCACATGTGCTGATAGCAGCACACTCTCCAACCAGAAACAAAGCCTGCCTACCACATTAAATGTACAAAAATCTCACACTATCATACTTTGGGTTACACAGAATTCACAAGTTTGGGATCATAAACAATATATCATGTTCACAGAACTTGCAATTTCACGTGTTTTAGAGCAGGGAAATCCATTTGCTTATATATAATCATGTCAGGTTACAAAATTTCAGAAATGAAAGAAATATTATACATAACAAAGGCACATTTAGTTCTTAAATAGTGTGCATTACTTAAAAAAATAACTTATTCAACTTAAACTGATCAGTACAAAGAGGAATGTACCAAGAGATATATTTCATACAATAGAGGTCCACCAAGAAGTCAACATATTATTAATGAGAGTTCAGCAAGAAAGCAATCTTGTTTCACATTTATTTAGGCAGATGGTTAAATTCTTTAAATTAAACTCGGAAGAAAAGAATATCAAAAGGAAGTAATTTCACAATTATAGGGCAGAGTTAGAAGGTGAAACAATTTTAAAACAAGGATTCCTTTTCCCGATGTAATCTGAGGGATCAGTTAGCTGATTCCAAACATCTAACTCACTGAGAGTTCACATAGCTAAACTATGTCTTATATAAGGAATTTTGAGCAAAAATATATAAACAAACAATGGTAATCCAGAAAACCACCCACAACGCCCACCAAAGAACACCTTTCCTCCATAAACCACCAGAAAGGGAAAACACAATAAATACAAGGGGAAGAGGAACAGAAGTGGAGTAAAGAGATAATTAAAGTAAATCAGAGATTAATTAGCAAAGAAAAAGTACCTTACGTTAAGATCACCACACCAGATAAGGGGCTTATCAGAAGTTCTGAGAACAAATTCTAACATTCTCTTATCCCATTTCCTTCTCCTCTGAAATGAGGATTCTTCCTCTTTCCATCCATTGTTAGGAACATATGTATTCAATAGACGGAATGTTTCAAATTCAGCCACAATAACCCGGCCATCTGGTTCATGCTTTGAACCTAAAAGGACGCCATTTAAGAATTGACTTCTCTCCTTGCATCAAAATCTCAAACAAAACATTGAGACCAGTGTTTTAAAAGGCACTCTCGGGGCACACCCTGAGGCGGGGCGTCATCGAAATGCCCTGGGTGATGGAAGGAGGCGCTCAGCCTCTCATACGCACAATGGCATGGGGCAATTGCCCGGGCACTTGAGGCATGCCTAGAAGCTTGCGTAAAAGCCCAATGATCCAAAGTTATATGCTCTTTTTAAATATGGTTTGGTCCATTTTAAAAATAACATATGGCCCATCACTAAATTTGTAGCCATAATTAATATAAGGCTAATAAAATAAGAGTCCAATTTTGGAATAACAAATGTACCCCCACACTGCCACACCAAGTCATTCTTGCTTTCCTGAGTTCCCCACGACACTCATCATTTTCTCCAAGGGATTTTAAAATCAATTTATGCGCTCAAGCCTTAAGGTTAGTACTATTATACCCTTTGAACTTTCATATTTTTCACACAACCTTCACATAAGAATGATGGGTTTTACTATTCTTTTAGTAAAGTCAGATGATGGTATTTAAGGAATATTCGTCTTATTTACTCTTTTTGCTCGAATGCAATATGCTATTATTATGCTACAATGGCAAAATATATCTCTTATTTATGTTTTTCTATCTTATTTTTTTTCCCACATAATTTTACCTACAAATTTTGATAATTTTACCTCATTTGTTTGATTTTTAATATTATTTTACAACTTTTAAAATATAAAACATAAAAAAGTGTGGGGTATGCTCCACATATCAGGACTTCCCCCCACCCAAGAAACATGGAATGCCTCACCCTGTGCCTTTGCCTTTGAAAACATTAATTGGGACAAACAATCAATAAGCAAGAATATTTAATAGTGAGAGCAATTCAAATACAGAGATAATTCATTTCTATATGCAAATGTCATATTGAATAATTTGCTAAAGAATATAATGCAGGCTGCTTCCCATCACCAGCAGAAGTCATTATAATACGAGCTCATCTTAAATAACGTTTCCATTCATGTACTCAGACCTTTAAATGTGTCAATATACTAGCACAACTTGTTTTGCAATTTACATAGGTTAATGTTTCTTCACCACAAGATAGGTATGTTTTCCATGCATATTCTACTATCAAGGTAATAAGAAAAAAAGAAGATGATGGGAAACTTCTCCAACTTCTCTAAACACAATAAAAATTAGCAACAATAGCATGATAATTGAGCAAATTGCTCCAAGACCTAAATGCTTAATATCAGTTATTATTCAGGGACTCAAATAAAATTGCAGGTTGCAATTGCCTCTTCAGAATAGAAGAAAGTGATGGCCACTTCTACAGCCTTTTAATCTCCTTATAGCAACTAATTATATCAAAAAACTTTAAGTATTTAAATATTTATAAATCTCCAGTCTTTCTTCTCTAAAGCCAACAAACAGTTTACTGCTTCATCTTCTATGATGATCTAATAAATTGTCTGATTCATGGGGGTCATCCTGAAACTTAATCTCTTGTTCCTTATTGGTTAGAAAGGTGGGTTTATGTGATGTTGCATCCCACATGGAATAAAAATGCAAAAAGTGAACATCTTATAAGATGTGGCTAAAGAACCCATGTGCATTGATTGATACCCCTTTTTGGGTCAAGTTGTTCACAAGCCAAATTCATGTTGCACTTGGAGGGTTTGGACGCAATTCTCACGTCCAAAAAGACCACACGCCCCGGGCGTGACAAATGGTATAAGAGCTTATTACTAGTCGGAATACTGGGAACTAAGTGCTGCGCATGTAAGAGCCATCTCTTGAACCAGCGGGACAAAGAGCTACATGCGCGTGAGCCACCTCTAAAATCCGATGCCTGACTACTAATCATGGACTGTGTCACGTTGCGACGAGGACGTTGCTTTCTTAAGAAAGGGGACTGTGATGACCTATACGCTTTGGCTAAAGAACGCATGTGCATCAACTAGATTTGGAGCAAGTTGTTCACAAACTAATTTTAAGTTGCACTAGGTGGCTATAAATGTAATTCTTGCATCCAACCAGCTCACGCATCAAGGGCATGATAATTTATATCTTCTGCAGTGATAAGAAAAAATAGATTTATACATCATCATGTATTTTATTTTCCACCATTTAGTTTTCTATCTTGTATCTCTTTCATGGTACCAAGATATATATTGGAAATCTTGACCTTACTGGTAATGTGAAAAGAGGACACTTTATAACAAATCATGGGAGGAATTTTCATCCCTCAAATTTTTGATATTATCGGCAAGGTTGATATGAGCATGCCAAATATTATAATCCAAGCTGCAGGCTCCACTTACATTACCTCACAAGATCCTGGAACAATTACAACATATTCTGCAATAAATAAATTGCATTAGTTGTATCTTTCTATTTTTAAAACTATCCACTGCACATTCATCTTTCACAAAAGACACTACTTTTCTGGTACTGCTATACAGTTGTGAAACAGAGTTCTTTAGCAGCAATGAACTGCTTTGTAAAGCAAGTTGATTTAGAGTATAACCTTAGCTGATGCACCTTGCAAGTGTGCATAACTGAATTGCCTTATCTTGTATATTTATGGACTCAGTATATATTATCCATTTTGCAAGAGTACAACTGTGTTCAAATGTTTTTCCATCTCTATGTAAGTATGCCTCCTTCATGAGTCCATACAAAATTCTGCGGAGGTATGCCCTTTTTTCCATTACACAAGAAAAAGGAAATCAAGATTAAGATTTCTAAGAGAATTTTAATTCATCCTAATTCCCTAAGATTTCATTTGCTTCAAATGGTTGACATGTAGGATAACAGAGCAAACACCTGTCATACTATCAGTTCCCTACAAGGTTATGCATAACAAGGATCAAACTAATATATGCATAAGAAAGAAAAAGACAAAGCCCATGCATAGATCGGATAGTTAGTTTAGGTCTGGACTGACACGTTTCTTCTTTCAAATGAACCTACTGGAATGGGCGAAACACATTAAAGCCCATCTATATAGTCTGAGACCAAAAACATTGTCCTCTCACAAAATTTCAGCCAGATGACAAGAATCAAAATATTGTGATTTGTTCAAGTCAGTTTCCATCCCTTGTATATTGTTAGATTTCTAGAAACCTAATCAATTAATCCATTTACAAATCAAGAAAAGAAGATCCATTAGATTACTACAAACATAAGTTACATAGCATTATAGCAGCAAAAAATTTACTCATTGAACAAAATCTTCAGTACCAATGTACTTCATCGTGTATTGTCTAGAATGATAAATGAAAACACAGAGCTTGTAGTTTCTGTTTTTTATACAAAATCAGATTCTAAAAAATATGTTCATCTCTGTTTTTTCTACGAAATTAGATATTAAGAAATATGTTCATCTTTCAGAAAATGAAGGCAAAGCTTAGAGCTACGTAACATTACAATGTGCAAGCATGAAAATATTTGAGAAAGATATTATCTCCTAATAGCAGAAGTCCTACTCACCAACTAACATAGAAAATGCAAGTACCAACACAGTCACAGATCATGCTCAATATCTATTATTTACCTGGACGAATTTAGCAACAGCACATGGAGACCACTAGCATGTCAGTAAAGGCACTACATTTTTCTTAATTAATTTTCTCTCTACACATTAGTTACTTCAGGTAACTGCATTTGAGGTAATTCTTTTCCATTTTTGTTTTATTTGATTTTCTTAGTTAACAAGGCTTTGACTAACAGCCCTCAGTTATCCTACTGATGACAGTATCCTCTATCTATAGAATGCAACAACATCAAAATAAGTTAATTGTAGAAAGATCTACATTTTAGTAAAATATGGCCGCAATACCAAAAAGAGCTCCTCCATGCGAAAGAAATTCTCAAAGCAGTCTAGAACAAACCTGCTTGATCCAGCGAGAAAAAAACCTTTTTTGGCTGGAAGCAATTTTTTATAAACAATGCAGTTCCAGCATATTTTGAATCTGAAAGAGACCACCATACATTATAGTTTTTGAATGGTGGATTTGATAAGGCACGCATCACAACCTGCACCACGAAACAAAATAGAATCACTCCACAAACTCAATTAGCAGATATGTTAGAGTAAGATTCTAAGCATCCACAATTTTATGGAAATGTTGTTGGCATAGACTCCAATACTCAAATTGAAATTCCAGAGTCAAAATTAATAAAGTCACTATGCTAGCAGAATTAATGAAGTCAAAGTATGCTAGCTATAAAAAATCAGATCATAAAAAGAACTTGCTTATCACAACAGTAGACAAGAAGTTGGAAACAGAAATAACAGTTTACCTGCTTCTCCTCACGTGAGGAGCTAGTATCATCTTTTAACTCTCTTGGGTTTTTTGGTGCACCCTTAGAACCTGCTGCAGGCATCCTAACTTCCTACGCCATTTCCAAGTCAGATAAACTCTTATCCAAGGTTTCAAGCAACATAAATTCAGAACACCATGAGAAGAGAACTGAAAGGCACAACAAGATATCTCCACAAATTCAAAGAAGAAAAGTAGGATCAAAACAAAGAAAAGGAATGCAACAATTTACTGCAAAGAAAGAGTACAAAAGAAACAGATGATCTGTAAATATTTTATGAGGAAATCTTGCATAATCACCTAAAATTTTTTATGCTAATGCAGCCCGATTCTTGTATAAATCTGTTTACTTGCAGTCCTCCCATTAAATTTATGTAGGCCATAGAAAAAGCAGATGGAGAAATTGAATGTTAATACACGAATGATCTTCCTGTATAGACCCATGCAAGGAACATATATCCCAAGATCATAATACCAGTTAAAAAATCCAATTCTAACAGCATTGCTCCGTTAATAGACAGACAGAATCTGCACCAGATATAAACCCCCCAAAACCCTCACTGATGAAGCAGCATTTGAGAGACAAGCGAAAATCTTTAATCAGTTAATCATCAATTTCATTGTAAGTAAAACTTACAACCAAAAAGGTTCATAAGAACCCAAACTAACCATTCTCAATGTGGTGCATCAAACAAAAACAAATACCACGAACAATTTTTCAGCACTTAGTAACATACAACAATAAAAAATGAAATAACATTTAGCATTTGACAAATAAAATATGCATCAACCTCCAGAAGCCCGAAATATACAAATCCATCTTCCAAAAAACAAAAACAAAAAACAAAAAACAAAAAACCAACAAACCAATAGAACAAAGACCCCAAAAATTACACTATTACACAGAACAGAGTAAAAAATTGCTGGTAACATTGTACCAATTACCTGTAATGCAATGACATCAGGATCAAGATTCTTTACGAACTTGGAGAACTCGGTCCAGTTGTTCTTGATTCTTAGCAGAAAACTATTTGCATTCCATGTCAAGAATTTCAAAGGCTCTTTCTTTGTGGTGTCGTTGTTCTCTTCATTTACAGCAGCAGAAGCATTTTCTGTTGTTTTTTCACAGTCTTTTACAGGTGAAGAGGAAGAGGAGAGAGTTGGTTTCTTGAAAGAGCCGTCTTTCTCTATTGGCTTGAAAAATCTCTTCATTTTTGTTCTCTGCTTCAGCTTGCGCTTCCGTCAATGGAGAGCATAAGGACTATTGTTTGGCTCTAGCCCGAAACAATAATAACTAGGGTGCGTGAATATTATTCAAAATTATAAAACTATGTTTAAATATATTTTGGGTGTTTTGTGGGAAGTTGTTTTGTGGCAAAGAATTTAGAAATAAAAATAATATTTAATTTTATTTTTGATAAAAAAATTTTATCTAATTATTAATATCA
This sequence comes from Paulownia fortunei, assembly GCA_019321725.1. NCBI lineage: Eukaryota > Viridiplantae > Streptophyta > Magnoliopsida > Lamiales > Paulowniaceae > Paulownia > Paulownia fortunei. The sequence goes on along the minus strand of CM033112.1, from coordinate 14,822,773 downwards.
CTTTAGCCATTTTTTATGTTATATGTTTTAAATAAAAGAAAAATAATATATATTATAATAATATAATTATTGAATAATATATTAAAATAAATGTATAGTGAGTTTTATTTATTTTTTTATTTTTTATTTAAGGAAGAATGGATTTATTTTGAAAAAGGGGGAAAATAAATTAAGTCATGTCCCGGGAATACAGAACATTCCCCAGAACATATTCGGACATAGTCTAAATAATTGATTATTTATTTTTTACAATAGCCTTTCAGTTCATGTAATTAGTTGATGTTTTCTTTAGTGATGATATTGGGTTGGAATCAAATCCCAATGAGCCTTGAGTGGATTTTAAAATCACATTAAGATCCTGAATTAATTTTCAAATCCTGACCAATCTGAGTCGTTAAAATACTAAGTATATATTTTTTATTTGTTATATACATATTTATCTGATTTATATTTATATATATAAGAAAAAAATGTTCATATTATATATACTCGCATGTAAAAAAAAAATATAATTCTTTTAAAAATTAACATAATATTATAAGATTAATAAATAGTTTATGTTTTAAATATATATAAAAAGCAACAAATATAGTTTGAAATTTTGAATTTTTTAAAAACTAAAAATGTGTACATGAATATGTAAATAATTAATTATTTGTTAATAATATTATTTTCTATATTTAGAAAGTTATGGTGATATTATATTTTAAAGTATATTTTAAAAACTAAAATATGCGCATATAAATATATAAATAATTAATTCTTTATAAATAACATTATTTTCTCATATTTAGAAAATTATGGTAATAATTTTTTTAAAAAGTAATTTAAACTATAAAATAGTTTAACGAGTCCAACCATCGGATCTCGAGGGTCCATAAAAACTTTGGTATATTGAATCCTAAATTTTGACAAACATTTCCAAACTGACCCATTATTATTCCTATTAAAAATGAATAAATTGGAATGAATATTGGAAAAAGAAGAATAATGTTTGTTATTAAAAATGAATAAATCGAAATGAATATTGGAAAAAGAAGAATAATGTTTGTGAGAGGAGAGAGAAACAAGAATCAAGGGAAAAGTAGAAGTTGGAGTGAGAAGGAGAGAAATGAAAAAAAAAAAAGGAAAAAAGCTACCATATCAAAAACACATAGGAGGTGCTTTTCAATTACTAATACGACATATTTGGTCGAATTAATGACCATTTCACCTATAATGGGATTACCCTTAGAAAATTATTTTCTAATCAATTGTTTAGCTACAAGAATGACAGAATGCAATAAACATTTTCGATCTTTTAATTTATTCACTTAAGTATTCGGTTGGTTGGACATTGATGATGCCAAAAATTCAACCAACAATTAAGAAATTTCAATTGAATGATTGAAGCTTACTCTGCATAAATTTTGTGCCGAATTGACATGCAGAATGGTGGGAGTGGTTAATATAAATACTCTTACGCTCAAGTGAATAAGAATAATAAAAAAATCAATCAATAAAGAAATTTCTATATATTAAATATGCGTGTAATCGAAAAAATCATACCTTGAATATTTATAATAATTTATTGTAATAGTAAAATTAGGAAATGATTCTATTACCTTATAAGGATATGACCAACTTTAGATGGAGATAAAATCAATCATGATATGACCAATTTTTAGATGCAAATAAAGTCAATCTCTTAAAATCTCGTTTACTGATATAAAATGATTTTCTTGCCTTTCTAGAATTCCAGTAATAACTACCTGTCTACATTCACTCTTAGCACAAATCTATCACCTCAAATTAGCTAGCTCGGACACATTAGTTTGGGTGTACCAGTTCAGATATATCCAAATACTTGGAGCAGATCTGAACTACTCTAACTCAAATATATCCAAATCCTTGGAGCAGATCTGAACTACTCCAACTCGATTATAATAATTTATTTTCTCCTATCAGATTGGTCGGTCTGTTATCAATCAATAGTCATCAAGGCCTATAAGACCTGATAGTCTTTCTAAACACAACTCAAATTTAGCCTTAAGAGACCCATTAAAAATAGGGCAATTCTATACCACATCAAACATAAATAATTTTTTTAGTTTTTATAATTGTTAGACTCTTATTCGTATTAACAAATGTAATATGCAAAACACACACACACACACACACACACACACACATATATATATATATATATATATATATATAATAAAAATGTACGCATAATACGTAGTGCACTTCTCTTTAATTGTCGATAGGGATGACAATAAGTTTGGTTTGAGTTGAGTTTGTCTGAACTTTAGATCCGACCTCGTTAAGATTTTTAAAAACTCATACTCAGACTTAGTGAATAGACTCATTTCATAATTTAAGAAATATTAAAATTTATATTTTTAAAAATAATATTATTAAAATTTTCTAAAAAATCGATTTTTCTAAAAAAATATATCATATAGGTATATATAATAAAAATTATAAAAAAATAAACAGGTCGGATCTGGGTTGGGGTGGGTTTGAAAATCAAAAATTCAAGACCCAATGTAAACCGTTTGTACTATTAAAACCCACCCAAGCAGGGCGGTCATAATTTAAACTCATCACATTATCATCTCTGATTGTTGATGAAGGTCCAAAAGCATAAGTTTGGACTCCTTAAACTTTAATATTTAGAAAATAAGTCGAAAGGCAACTCAACAATAGTTATGGTTGTTCACACTTTGATAAACTGAACTAAACTGAATTAAAATCGAACAGAAAAATTCTATTCAATATTCAATTTTGATTTTTTTAAAATTTTGGTAGTACAATTTTACTTTTTACTTTATGTTTACCGAACTGTATCAAACACCGAATTATTATTTATATATATATATATATTATTTTATATTTATATTTTATATCTATGATTTATTTTTATACTATTGTTGTTTTTCTTACTTGCCAAAAATAAAAAATAAAAAATAAAAAATAAAAAATAAAAAATAAAAAGAGAACATATAGTTATAATAATATTCAATTTTATAAATATTTTTTGTTTTGTTTAGAAAAATGGCTATCGAAATACCGAAAATATCAAAAATAAATTCTATAATTACTGAACTGAACTGATTAATTTAGTTTGGTATTCAATATGGTATTTTGGCGTACTGAAATCCAGTTTATCGAAATTTTGATTTGGTTTGATATAGTACTATCGAATGAACACCCCTAAAATAATAAGAAATAACTTCAAATTTTGTGGTCATCTATTGTTAAACAATTATTGGTGAATCGTATCTTTACTAGTAGGTATTAGGTTAGTATCCAATAAATCAGTCAGATTGAAGGTTTTTGCTCTTATAATAAATATTCTTATTCATTCAACATAAACAAAAATATAATTATTCATGTTGGTGTATTTATTTTACATGATATGAAATCTTTGTTGGGTTTCGTGCGGTCCCGGGTTGCGAAACATAACAAAAATTTAAAATTTAAAAACAACATATCATCTATGAAAAATTACATCTCGGAACCCATTTAAATAATCGAATTATGCGTTTCTAGTAACTAATGTGGGGAAGTTTCAGGAAATTTACCTAAATTACACTCTGACTGATATAGGTATTGAAACGATTCAAATCATTATCTATCACGAAAGAATTTCCAAGGTCTTTATTTAAAACCCATTTGTTTGAAAATTAATTTGGTTGATATAAGGATTGAAATGATTCAAATCGTTATGCTCACAAAAGAATCTCCAAGTTCTTCATTTGAAACCCCTTTGATTGAAAATTGATTCGCTTATAGAATCCCAATTATTATCTTTCTAACCATATCCACACTTTGGATGTCAACTTACAATCGAATCCTATACTAGTAGCTTTCATTTCAATAATTCTATCATATAATGATTTATTTAGAACATGAAAACACTAACAATTAGTGCTCATAGGTGTTTAATTTAATTCTTAATTCAACAATTGAATCAGATATTAAATTAGGTAATATGTAGGCGAACTATTAGAGATAGAAGGAAGAAGAAGGGATTTTCTAGACACGTGAAAAAATATTTTTCCCCCTAAAAAATGGGGTTGTTTTTGGCATGAGATAGAAGAAGATATCTACAGGAAAAATCCCTTAAAAAATATTCAAGAGGGTGTCCAAAGGTGCCCTAAAGTCTCTTTCTTGTGGAACTCTTCTTCCCTTTTTATCTCAAACTCTATTGGGAAGTTTCTTTATCTCATAAGGATATTCATTTTTTCTTCTTATGTCTAAGAATTGGATTCTTAATCTAACTTCATCTCGAAATTAAATTTTCATTCCAATTTTCTAATAGGTTTGCTACAATCCCACACCCAATAGACTTAGATCTAATTAATTAAATAGGCCATAATTTAACTAATCCAGTTCAGTAAATTAATTCATCCTCCATTTGAATTAATCGATCCAATCAATTAATTAAATATTCCAATTGAGCTACCTAATTTATTTAGGTCCAATTATTTGATCTTATGAATTAATTGAATTAATAAGATACTTGAATTAATTTAAGCCTCATTAATTAATCACATAAATTAATTTCTAGGCAAGAAATGAACTTGTCCAATTTTGTGTGTGATTCCTAAGGTTCACCAATAAGCTAACAGTAGGTTCATAACTCTTGTAACTTAATTGAATAAATTAATTATTATGATTAAGTAATTAATTAATTCAATTAATCAATTCTCTTGGAATTAAATCATTAATTGTAAGAACTTACAAGTCATGGGAAACACCTAACAATACATCATGACTACTTAATTTTAGGTGAAGCAGCAAACCTATTTTAATTACGAATACCAAGCAAGATGGTCCTTCCATAAACTAATATTCGGATGGAGCCTAAAGTATGAATTATTAGTCAAAATCCTAATAGGTCAATAGCTATGCAAACAAATAGAAATTATTTCTCTTGCTGACAAGGCATATAATAACAAAAGTTTAAGGGTGTCTATAACACATAAAGTTCAAGCATCCTTGCCATTCACCTTGAGCCCTAATAAAATGTTACTAAGCTTGCCATCTATAAAATTAATTAGACAAGAGGTATCTTTTCTCTAATGTCTTTCTTAGAAAACCATTTTCCACCCCTCAAGAACCTAAACCCTAATCCAAATCTTCCACCTAAACCACGTGATCCTAGTCATGATCTTATCATAAATCCTTTTGTCGGCGTTAATTGTGTGGGCTTATATTGCCCCCAATTTTTATGAAATACATATAGAAGAAAACAAGGAAGCGGATGTTTCCTTTGCAACATCTGTTAAAAAGTTTGGTCTTGAACCGCCCCATGTTCAGACCTCCAGGATGCTTAAGAAATCTTTTAAACATGAAAAAAGCTTTTTTGGGAAAATTACCACGTTCAAGGGTATGCCTACAGTTTGTTTTAACTAGGAGAATTCCACACTTGCTGCGTCTTTCAAGTACACACTCATCAGGAAACTTCCCATGGATGTTTGAGTATTCAGAACCTACATACAAAATTTACTGGCTTAGGATTGATAGGTTTTTATGATGTTGGTGTTATAAATATAAAGCATATTCAGATTCGTTTAACCAAGTAGGAAGACTATCATCGAATCTGGACACGACAATTTGGTGTCTTAACGACTTTCCATGAGGGTTTGAAGTGGTGCCTAATTTCAATCCTAAGGTTGAAATTCCGATGGCTCTAGTTTGGATCAAATTCCTAAAGTTGTCAATCCACCTATTCCATTGGAAGACTTTATATATATTGGCATCGATTGTCGAAAAACCATTAAAGATAGATGAATTTACTATGGATCTATCTCAACCTAATGTGCTTTGAATTAAATTTATTAGAATAATGGAAAGAGAAAATTTTATTGGGATTGGATAACATATATATGACTCAAAGGATTATATATGAGAATAGGCCATATTATTGTGTGGATTGTAAGCACTTAGGACATAATAAAGAAAACTATTTTGAAAATGGTTCTAAGAAAAGACGATTTGGAATGTAAACAAGAAGTAAGATGATGATGGTATTTGAAAAAATCAAGCCATAAGGAGAGAATAACATATTTATATTATAAAAATGATGGTTTAGAGAAGGGTGAAGGGCCGTAAAATAATATTGATCCTTTGATGGAATCTATAAAGGCGAAAGTCAGGGAAGTATGCTGATCAGAAAGATAGGTAGTTGTTGATGAGGTTCCGACGTCAGCAATATGCAGTATCCTTTGAAGAATAATATTGAAACTTAAAAAAAAATTCAGGCGTTACAAGATTTAGTTGATGGAAATTTAGATTCTGACGAGCATCAGATTGTTTAAGATGTTGCTGATGCTAACATAGTGGAAAGACTTTACAGGATCCCGTTCATGAAACTTTAGATTCTGATAAGCATCAGATTGTTAAAGATGTTGTTGTCGCCAACTTGAGTGCACATCAACATCTAGACCTACAGGTTATTTCAAAGATTGTAGCTGGGATATTGGCAATTTAAATAGAGTTCCTGATACTAATGAGGAGAATTTAAAGAGACTTGCAATGTTAATACTTTGGATGTTAACTTTAAATTTGTTTGATGATACAATGTGAGTGCATCAAAGAAACTAGACTAGTCTATCGCTCCCTTTAATCTTGCAATGGTAGAGGTTGAGGATGATAGACAAACATCGAATTAGTAATGCGCTTCATTGACAAGGGCAATCATTAGATGATAGTGTCTCTTCTATGAAGGGATGAATGTTTGGTTTTGAAAACAAGGGATAGGGAAGGCTGTTGTATCTTTATCAATTCAGACAAGAAGTAAGGTTAGAACATATATTGAGACTTTTGATCATCATTCTTTATGAATATTTTAGTATGATGTTAGAGGGATTGGCAACTCAACCAGCCAAAATATGGTTTGTTGATTAAAATATCAGCTTAATTTGAAATTTTTAGTTTTGTTGGAACTTAAAGTGTATCATGATAATTAGTTCTTGAGAAAGTTTGGTATCTAGGATGTTGTTTAGAACTGTAAAAATACAATTTGGTGTTTTTATAATTCAAATCTCTCATTGGATGGTTTAGAAGATAAGATCAACTCTTACATGTCTCTATGCTTAACCGTTTGCTTGGTAAGGAATTTTTTTGTTTGTTTGTTTATGCTGATGTTCTTATCAGGAGCGACGTTTACTTTAGGATAATTTGAGAATGTGTGCAACTTAGTCGCTATGGATAGTGGGTGGGGATTTTAACATAGTCGTGGATGCTCATGAGAAAAATGGTGGCCAACCTCATAATTTTTGAAAAATAGAAGAGTTTAGTGAGGCTATTATGGATAGTGGTTTTATTAGATATGGGGTTTGAGGACTTGACATTTACCTAGATAAATTTTTTGGTATGGGAATATCTAGATCAAGTGTCATATTTCAATGAATGGGCTGATGTCTTTCCTTCTACTAGATTGTGCATTTAGCCTGAGAAAAGATCATTGCATATTATTTGTTTTGGTTCCTAGTCCATTCCAAAAAGCTTAAGCTTCATTTTATTTTCAACATATGTGGTTTAAACATCATGAGTTTTTTATTGCAGTGAAGGAAAATTGGGAGTTGCTTGCGGTTAGAGATAGATGTTTTGACTTAAGGAGAAATTATTTTATTTTATATAATTTTTGAAATGGTTAAAACAAGTCGGTATTTAAGAATGTCTTTGACTGAGTGAAGGAGGCTGAATTGCAGGTTGTTGGAGCGAAAAAAGTTTTTGATGCTAACCTAACAAAACAAAATCTAATTATCGTGAAGAGGTGTAATATTATTTTATATGATAAACTTGCTATGGAGGAAGAGTTTTGGAAACAGAAAGCTTACACAAAATAGATAGTTGAGGGCAAAAGAGATACCATATATTTTCATAATCAGGTAAAGAAGAAGCGAGTAAAGTCTACAATAAATCAAATTGCAGTTAATGGGGATGAGGTGAATGATTCAGATGAGCTACGGTTTTTGGCTACCCTTTATTTTCAAAGCATTATTGCAAATGGTTGTACCATAAAATCTAATGTTAATCTTAGTGTTCTTCCAGTACTTGTTAATACTTTGGATAGTGCGGCTCTTGTTTGTGATCTGTCTATATAAAAAATTCGAGGAGCTATTTTTGGAATCAATGCGGAAAGTGCTGTTGAACACGATGGGTATACAACCTTGTTATTCCAAAATTTTTGGGATGTCCTTCAGTTTGATGTTTGGGCAGCTGTTATGGAGTACTTTTAAAGATTTCCCAATGCCGAGTAGTTTTAAAGCAACTATTTTGGTGCTAATTCTGAAGGTGTATGGCATGTATTTCGGCCAATTAGTCTTTATAATATGGTTAGTAAAACCATGAGCAAGATCTTAGTTAATAGAGTGGTGAAGCTCCTTCCATCCATTATCTCTCCTTCACAAATAGGTTTTATTCCAGAGAGGGAGATCGAAGAGAATATCCTCTTGGCTCAGGTGTTATTTCATAACATTGATAGAAAGATTAAGGAAGGTAACATTATTTTTAAATTAAATATGGTGAAGGCAAATAATTGCATATAATGGCCTTTTTATATGCAGTTTTGAATAACATGGGCTTTCATGAACTTTTTATACGTCTTTTTGCTTAGTAGTTGAAGATTGTTAATTTTCTGTCCTTATTAATGGGGAATTGGTAGGTTTTTTCGAATCTACAAAATGGGCTCCGACAAGGTGATCAATTGTCATCTTCTCTCTTTGTTTTTGCTGCTGAATTCCTTTCTAAAAGTCTGGATTATTTTTCCACACTCATCCTCGGGTATCTTGTGCAAGTCTGGGTTTATTTGTGTCCCATTTAGCATATGTTGATAACATTATGATCTTTACTAGGATTAATGAGGCTAGAATTCAAGGTTTAGTAGATGTTGTTCAGATATAAGTAGGGATCTGAGTTGCTGATTAAGTGTAAGGAGAGTGCTTTCATTGTTGGAAAGAGGACGCCTTTGGCAAATATTTGGTTTTCTTAAACAGGATACAGGTTTCACTTGAAAATTGTTGCCTATTGCTTACTTAGGTGTCCCTCTTTATCAAGATAGTTATAAAGAAATTCTCTTTGATGAAATTATCAATAAAATCTCATGATGGAATTAGGGATGAGAGCTTGTCTCGCTTTCTCATGGGGGACAACTTACATTAACTTTGTTGTCCATGCCAATTTTCATGCTTCAAGTCTTACAACCTACTAAGGGTGTTATTGCATGTATTGATCATTTATTATCTTATTTTTTTTGGGGATTGTATGGCGCTCAATAGAAAATGCATTAGACTATATGAGACATTATTTGTCAAACCTTTGAAGAGGCTGGACTTGGTATACTTAGGCTGACAAATATGGTTCAATCATTTTCGTGGAATCTCTGGTGGAAATTTTGCGAGCAGAAATCCCTTGGGGCACAATGTTTACATGCTAAATATTGTGGGAGTGTCCATCCATCTGTAATAATCAAGTCTCGCGCTACTCATTTGGCCAATATAGTTCTTTCATTTTATGCTATGTATTGATATTTCATAATACATTATATTTTATACGACACTTTTAATAATAAAACTTTTGAAGTTGTCACCGATATTAGTTTTCAAATTGTTTAGCCTAATTGGTTGAGTTGGTACTAAGATACGAGAATTTAGGTGTCAACTATCAGATACCATTACGATATACATAAGTGAAAGGTGGCATCGTTGTATTTATCGTTGTAGGATAAACTATACAAATAAATTAATTAGGGAGAAAATAGTGATAGTAATGGTAATAATAATAATAAAAGAAAATAAGGACATTATCATATTAATTAAGAGGGTGTAAATTGTTACTAGAAAATAAATTTGGGAGTTTATAAATAAATATCAAAATATTATGTATTAATTATATATATATATAAATATAAATATATATATATACATATATATATGAATGTAAGAAATATATATAGATATAAGTATATGTGTGTAGTATAATAAAATAATACCATAATATATATATACATATATGTATACACGTGTATAGCTTATGTTTTAGATAAGCAATGTTATATATATATATATATATTATATTAGAATGTTAGTTTCTTAGTCATTAAGTAATAACACACACCACAAACACACGATTAACACATCACACACATTCATGGTAGCAAAGAAAAAGAAAAAAAAAAAGAAAAAAAGAAGAAGAGATAGGGTGCTTCGACAAATTTCAACGGTAGGAATTGAATTTTTTTTGGTAAGTCTCTTCTCATTTTGTACGGATAAAAATATATATATTTATGCCGTTTATTTCTAATTTGAAAAAAAGTTTTTTTTTATTTAAATTAACTAGTTATTTACTTGTGAGACAATAATTAATATACACCTTTAATTCGAAATTAGTTACAAAGATTTTATTTTATTATCTTGTATTAATTTGATGAAAGAGCTAATTTAATTGATGGATTGGTTACGGGGATTATAACACATTAATTAAATAATACTAGAATAAATTCGAGATGAGAAATCAAGGTATTTAAAAGATTCTGATTGGGTTGAAAGATATATATATATATATATATGTTTAAGGTTTGACTGTTACTTAATTAAATTTAAATTAGGATCCCTTATGAGATTTGATATAGTAAACCTATTGATTAAGAATGAAAATTAATATGTTATACTTTTACAGGCAGTCTAATATCTAAGGGTAGGAAGAAAAATCTTGTTAACCTTCAGTAGGATATCAAAGGTGAAAGGTAAGTGAAAATTCATTTGTAACTACAATGTATGGATATAGTATTTTGTGCATTATCTATATTAAATGTGATCCTTGTGTTTTGATGTGTATATTGTGAGTATTATATATATCTTATAGTGCATATGTTACTTGGATAATGGGATATAGGATTTATTGTGTCATTGGACATGCCATTCATCAGTATTTACACGTATATGCATAACACGTGCTCACAATTGAGGTTTTGCATGCATGACATTATTTTCAGAAAGAAAATATTTTGGTTGGCCACTACTAGTGTACCGAGGCCTGTGTAGCTTATTGATATGATATTTTGGGGCACCGCGAGTATTACTTCTCGAAGGATCATAGAGGTGGATATGGGGTGTGCCTCTGGTGGTCACAAGAGAGTGAACCACTTAACTATGCACTTATCGACGCCGCTGGTGGGAAGACTTCTGGAGGGTCATAGGGGAAGATAGGGGGTGGACATCTGGTGATCTCAGGAGATGGCCCCCGGATTGTGTCAATCTATTTATGGCCATGTAATTATTGATATTGTTGAGAGCTCTATCTGGTACATAGTAGGTAGACCAAGGGCCCAGTGATGGAAAATAATTTTGAATGAATTATTTTTATGCATAAGTTTGCATTCTTGTCATGATCTCATAGAAATGCATTGCATTTATGTTGGATTATCCCTTCAGCATGCATGATTTTTATTTACTGGGTATTAGCTCACATAGTTCATGCATTCTAGGTGAGTTTGATGATACTTGAAACCATAGACTTACTGAGCGAGCGGCTGGAGCTCCTACAGGTTCTGAGGATCAGTGTATATGGATAACGACCTGTTGGGCTAGTTGTTAGCTTATTTGATTTTGAAGTCTACTGTATTACATTTTGGAACTTGTACTGTATGTTACTTTTAAAACTTTTATGCATATAAGTATGTAAATATTGTGTTTGTTATGGGTCCTTTACATGTATATATAAATTAGTTTATCAGTGAGAAAATAGTTTATTATTTATTTAGTTGCCATAGGGAGAATTTTTTTTATTATGCTTGCACACAGGTTCTATCATATCAAATTATACTATATATATATAGTTGTGTAGTAACGGGGGTGTTACACCATCTGAAGTTTCGGTAGCACCAAATGACTCTTTAATTTGGAAATGCTTGGTCTGAGTTAAATGCATGGTCGAGCCACATCTAGTTTGGTAAATTGGAGCTGGACAAATCTCTTTCTAGAAGGATGTCTGGTTGGAGGACTGTCCTTTGCAGCAAGTGCATCTCTCTATCATGAATCACTTAAAATAATTTACCATATTTGATTGGTGGGAATGAGAGTGTAATAACTTAAATCATGAATAGTTAAAGAAACATGAATAGATAAAGAAACAAAAATAAAATACACAGTTTAGTGCTTCATACTCATAAGTCCTTATTTGTCTAGTAGACAAACTCTAGATGATAAACAAACCCTTTTTTATTTTCTAGCAGACTTTTTTTGCTAGAAAAGTTTATATAGAGAAAGGTTGACCTTAGCGAGTAAGCCGAATTTTTTTTCCAACTGGCATAGTTATCCTCATAATCTCGCATACCATGATGTAATTTTAAAAATTAATATCAACGAAAGAAGTATAAAAAATACTATCTTAAGTCAATCACATCACAAAAAAAAACAAAACAACAACCTATATCCTAAAGGTCTCTTACATAAGAGATGAATAAACTAAGTTACTCAACTAATATCTTACAAGTGCTTCAATTCAAATTAGATTAGATCGGATCTAGTGCCTTTTGCATATCTTCAAAGAGTAGCTCACACTAATTGTTGAGCATAAAAAATTAGCTCATGCATATTGCTAAGCTTGAGGTGGTACTTTCTAGCTCATAATCCTCTTATTGTGTGCTATTTTAACAAACATGGTTGCAGAACACACAATAATAACTATATATTTTTCAATCTACAACCACATGTTATGACACTCAATAATATTTATATGTTTGCTCAATCTCCAACCACATGCTATGTTTCACTAATATCTATTATCCATCTAATGAGAGAATTGAGAACATTAGCAAATAAAAGAATGAGAGAGTTTTAGGTAGTAAAACTTCATCTCAATATATTTACAAGTGAAGTGACCACTCTCATGACAATCATAGCACTTGTTATTTGTTGATGTTTGGTTGCCCTATTACTAAGGTGAACATATTTGTCACTTTGGTGGATCAACTTATGGTTCTAGTTTTAACTTATTGCTCTTGTCAAGCTACATTCTGCTTGTTCCAACACTCACCTTAGGTAAAATAAGAAATATTCCCATATAATTGATAGTACATTGATAAGTTGGTTTTATACCAACAATTCATATACCTTTTGATTAACAATTGGTTTGTTTTTAAGTGTTTATATTACTTTTTATACAGTTAGTTTGAAATCTTGTAGGTAACGACAAAATAAAAAGAAAATAGAAAGAAATAAAAACTTGGTTGAAATTTTGAAGAACCCGCATTGTGGTACTACTAATGTCAGTTTTCATATTTCAATCATATCTCTTTGATCCAATATTGTATTAATTTTATTCTTGATCTATTGGAAATTAAGAGATAGATCTACAACTTTTATATTTATCATATAATCTAGTTCTTTCGATTTTAATGATAAAAACCAAGTTCAAAAGTCAATATTGGACTGAAACTTTATGTATGACATATCTTGGTATTTTAGACATAGTTTTTGTCAAAGATTTCATATCAAGTTGATTCAAGTGTCTATAGAAATCCAAGACACAAAGCTACAATTCATTAAAAGATATAAAAATATAATTCAGAATAGAAAGAGCTAAAAAATGACTTGCAAGAAAAATAATTAGACTATACGGCACCAGAGGACAGATTATTTGGTGCCGTAGCGCTAGAAATCAGAGCTGTGGTGCCAGTTTATTTTGTGCTCTGACGTATAGTTTGGGATTCCAACCCTTGAATTCAGAGCTATGGCCCCAATTCGCGAAAAATTGAAAACACAATATTTAAATTTGGTTTTGGGACTTTTTTTGGGAGGACTTTAAAAGACATCTTCCAAAACAAATTTGGGGACTTAGTTTCTTTTGGAAGATTCTTTTTTTTGGGGTGGGGTGGGGGGGAAGCTAAGAAAAGTGAAAAGATTTCAGGGGTTTTTGGAAGACTCTTAGGTGAGGAATCATCTTGAGGAGTTAAAAAGAGGAGATTGACATCAACCAAGAGAGCTATTTTTTTTTTGGTGGGGGGGCATTCTTGGAGACAAAGTGCCATTTTGGAAATAAGTAGAGCTTCAATCATTCTTCTCACTTCATAAATTGGTGAACAATGTTCATATTTTTTCTTATTCATTTCTTGAAATTGTATTCATCCATGATGAACTAAACTCTTCTTTCTAGAGGATGATGTAACTTTATTTGATCATATATTTTGAGTTCCAAATAATATTAGTTTAAGTTATTCATCTTATTTGTATTATCTTGTTTAGTATTGCATCTTGATTATTTGGTCACTAATTGAGATTATTTGATGTATGAGATTCGATACTTGAGAGATGGAAGATTATACATGATTATAAGGATAACACAACTTAGGAATCATAGAGTTGATAAGATTATGAAATCTTTGAAGTTTTGAAGAAGAATTTATGAACTTTTATAGAGTTTTATTTTTAAATTTTTATAGAAATATTGAAATTCATATTGGAACTCATAGTCAGTTCGGCACTCGAGAGAGGGAATTGATAAGTTTAGGAATTCTTAACTTATATGTGTTGTTGGCTTGAATAATAAGATTTTGAAGGAAGAACATAGGTGATAATTAGGTGAGTCATTCCTCTAGAATTTTTTGTTCATAAGGTGTTTTTTATATTGCTTCTAAGAACTCCACTACTGTCTTCGCATTTTTTTATCTTACTATACTTTGTTTACCAATCATCACTTGATTTTTTAGATAAAATTGCGATTATTTGAACTGCAGTACTTAATACAATTTTTTATTACAATCCTTGTGGATACTCAACTCAACTTACCGTTGTATAAAAACTTGACAACGTGCACTTGCGGTTTGCAAAATATTCCACGAACAAGTTTTTAGCTCTATTATCGAGGATTATTTTATCATAATTGCATTAATATTATTATGACTTATTCTTGATTTTAGTTTACATTGTTTTTATTTTCTTTCCATATTTTGATATTGTCTTACCTTGTATTGGAATATATGTATTTATATACGTAAAACTAGGAGTCTTGACTTAGGTTGTTTTGATCTAAAAATCGAGCGAACTCTTTGAGCTATTAGAGCAGCAAAAAGATTTGACAATCAAGCCATGGTGTATAACATCAATAATGCTAATTGGTGTATTTTAATGGAAGATTTCACATTAGAATTATTGATGTTATACACCATGGCTTGATTGTCATTAAAATCTTCCATTAAAATCTTCTATTAAAATACACCATCAATATAACATTAAAATGACAATCTTCCATTAAAACAACCACCACCACAACGAGCTATCTGAGATTATTTTCGACCAACCATGAACTAAAACTACTCTGTGATAGCTCAACAATCAATCAATGCCAACAATTTTGAGCTTAAACCGGCTGTCGTTAGCATGGTGCAACAGAATCAATTTGGAGGAAGTGCATTGGAAGATCCTAATGCGCACTTAGTTATATTTTTGGAGATTTGTGACACCATCAAAATGAATGGAGTACTCGACGATGCCATTAGACTTGGCTTATTTCCATTCTCACTCCAGGAGAAAACTAGGCTATAGTTATAATCTTTTGCACCAAATAGCAAACTGAGTTGTAATGACTTGACATGGAAATTTCTTGTAAAGTACTTTCCACCAAGCAAGACACTTCAACACATGAGTGAGATAGCTCAATTCTGCCAACAAGATTTGAGCCACTATATGAAGCTTGGAAGAGGTTTAAGGATTTTCTAAGAAGGTGTCCTCAACATGGTTATGATGATTGGCAGCAGGTACAACATTTCTACAATGGTTTGAACAGGTAAACTCAAACCATAATAGATGTTGCCGCATGTGGGACTTTAATGTCTAAAACTGCAGATGAATCCCATATTTTGCTTGAGGAAATGGCTACTATTAACTATCAATAGCCTGCTGAAAGGTCTTCTATTAAAAAGGTTGTCGATGTTCTTGAGGTAGATTTATTTACACAATTACCTGCACAAGTTTATGTTATTTCTAACTAATTTGCAGGTTGAACTTCTAATAGAGCTTCTCAAGGAATGGATTTTATAGCATCCACTAGCACTTCATTTATGAAAACCAAAGGTATTGAGCAAGTAAATTTTGTCAATAACCATAATTTCAATTTTAAGGGAAATCAATTACCTACTCACTACTATTCGGGGCTTAGAAATCGTGAGAATTTTTTTATGCCAACAATCGAAATATGCTTCAACTCTCATTAGGTTACAACAATCCTGTAACACCCTTTAACCTAACTACAGAACCTAAACGAGCTGATACAACTAAGTCAAGAAATATTAACTTTTCATCAATACTACAGTTATGGTTTTAATAAAAGTTCCCCTTTTTGGCTATAAGAGAAAGAACTTGAATTCATTTACTATTTTATTTTGTTTTAAACACACCATATGCATAATTCAAAATTGAGTACATCTGTTTACAAAACCATAACAGAGCGGTTTATAAAAACAAAAATAGAGTTTTCAAAATAAATTACAAAATAACTTGAAGCATGACATATGAATAAATCTCTGTCCGACTGCTCTGGAGACTCAATCAACTTTTAAACATGTACATTTCCACCTGCATCACATGAATCTAATAAGCTAAAGGCTCAGTAAGGTAAAACTGATGCAATAACAAATAGCGTACATGCAAATCACATAAATGATTGAATGCATTATTTAATTTAATAACTTTCATTCATAAATCATTCTTTATGACCATTGAAGTGTGGTACCTAACTAATAGCGTTAGACCATAGTTTTCGGAACTTGTTCATAATAATTGGCCAATAAGAGAAATAATTTGGGGTTTCTATACTTGATCTTTCAACTTCAGGTATTAGTCGTATTTCTGTCTCATTCATTGTGGCTTTCCTATACCCATTTTTCAACCTTAAGTATTTATCACCATTTGTTGGGTCCGCCGGTCCCTTTCGTGTCCCTTGCCTATCCGACCATTAATCAAGTACCATACTTTTTTTTCAAAACCTTATTATATTCTTAATATAGTATCATGCTTCATAAACCATGTATGCATCAAACATTACATCATTTGACAAATAATGATAATCACATTAAAACATAAACAACATTATATGATTCTTGTGATACAGCAAATAAAAGTTTCAACTTACCTCAAGTCCACTTTGTGTTAAGTAAAAAGGTCAATCTCTTTGAAATATAGGATGTGTTAGAGGCCTAACATAATCAAATCATGTATCTTTTAATATCTTTTTTATAAATCATATAATCTATTCCAGTTAAAATCATATATACTTTTAAATCTTTTGTAAACAATTCCATATCAATTACATAACTTCAAAACAATGTATACTCCATATTTTACTACTAATTCAAGACATTAAACATTAGGATAGCCATTAAATAACTAATAATTCAAACATAATTATTATGGCAACCCACAAAATATGAACACAGTACGAATTAAAATGACGTAAATTCGGTTCTAACTTAAATTGATTCTAACCTTCAATTAAGCAAACTAATTGCTATTGTTCACAATCATTTGTAGGCACTTCCAAATACAATACAAGTATTACAAGATTAATAGAAACAAGTAAATTAAGCATATTTCACAATACTATCAATTTTGCTAGAAACTAGATTAACTAGCTTTGTTTTGGTTTCAAGTCTATCCCACTTGAGTTTTCATTCATACAAAAACATACTAAAATATGTAACCATCCAAGATACTACAAATTCATCATAAGAAATATTGAAAAAGAATATACCTTGATTAAATTGGAATTAACCTTCACAATTAATTTCAAGCTTAAAAGGGTGAAAACTTGTTCTAGTTTGTGTTTTATGGAATTGAATTCAATTTTTATGAGTAACAAAGTGTAGAAATTTAGGAAAAACTTAGGAGAAGAAGGGCTGGTCGTTTTTGACGAAATTCCACAAGAAAATATGGATAAGAATGATTTTCTTGACATTTCAAAGAGAGATAAGTGGAGGATTATAATAGATTGACTCATGCTTGGTGTCCTCTCATTCAAAGAGCCACGTTTATGGGTTAAGGAGATGATAAAAATTGATGCTTTGGTATTATAATCAAGTGTAATGTGGTTTAGAATGATTTCATGTAACCTGGTCAACCTATCAATCAAGTTGCACCATTTTGCATACTTTTAGTTCTTAGCCAAATGTAACATATTTGAAGCAAATATTTAGGCAAATAATCACTTTAGAATGTAACAAGTGTGGATCAATACAAATAATTTATTTCATGGCCATTCAATGCATCAATTTTTCTTAATCGAGATATCGAGTCTTTCACTACAAAAAGTCACTTAAGTAATATGTTAATAAAAAAAACAAAAGTTTGATCTCATATTTCATGTACTAATGTATGTTAAAGCATAAGTGGAGCATATAGTAATAATTATTCATGTTTGTGCAATCATGCTATTTGTATGACATAATTCGATATTGCATATTGATTAGATGAATACTTATGCAAGATATTTATTATTGGTTATGTAGGAGATAATTGGACATTACTAATCCACAAAATCCCAACCCTTAAGTAAGTGAGAAAAAAAGCATCATTGGAGAATTTGCTAAGCATTTTCATTGGCGAGATAAGAGCTCGATTGAATAAAAATGAAGCAAAGACAGACAATATTCAGACTCAATTGGGGTAGCTAGCTACAAGTTTAGGAGCTCAAATAAAATCAATAAAAACTTGAATTGGACAACTTGCTAGTAAATTTAATATTAAAAAATATAGAGAAAACTCTCCCAAGCGATACGAAAATCAATCCAAGGGAGCATTGCAAAACCATTAAACTTCAAAGTGGAACCAAAATTAAGGGGCTAGAAATGAAAAATTCTAACATTGATGAACCCATGGAAAGCAATTTGAGTCAAAGTCCTATAGAGGAACAACTGAAGGAAGAAGAATGGCAATCAAATGAACAAATAGGGGCTGAGAAGCTAAAATATACTCCTAACTTTAAAACTTATCCTAAATTTAATGTTCCCATTCCTTTTTCACAAGGATCTCAAAAGAAAAAGATTGATTCACAATTTGCAAATTTTTTGGAAATCTTCTAGAAAATTCATAATCAACATTTCCTTTGCAAATGCTCTTGAGCAAATACCTAACTACGCCAAGTTCATGAGAGATGTGATGTCAAGAAAATGGCAATTGCTGAAATTTGAAATTGTAAATCTTATGGAAGAGTGTAGTTCTATTTTACAGAAAAAACTTCCTAAAAAATTAAAGGATTTAGGGAGTTTTACTATTCCATGTACCATAGGAGGATCTTTCTTTGATAAAACATTATGTGATCTTAGAGTAAGAATTAATTTGATACCACTTTCTATTTTTAGAAAATTAAGAATTGGAGAAGTCACACTATCTATTATCACCTTACAATTCGCGGATAAGTCTCTCACCTATCCAAGAGGAGTTATTGAAGATGTATTGGTAAAAGTGGATAAATTCACATTTTCTGTAGATTTTGTGGTGTTAGATATGAAAGAAGACTAATAAATTCCTTTAATTCTTAGTCGACCATTCTTTGCTACCGGGTGTGCTTTGATTGATGTGCAACGCGGTGAATTAACTCTAAGAGTTAATGAGGATGAAGTGATGTTTAACATTTATCATGCATTGAAGTTTTAAAAGGAACCACATACTTGCAATAAGATTGAAATGTTAGAAACTTGCTTGCATGATCATTTTCTCAAATAAATTCCTACCAAACCTTTAGAGCAATGCATTGTTCACTCCATAATGCAAGGTAATGACCCTGATAGTGATAATGAGGATTTAATGCATTACTTTCTCTTTCTTGAATCAGGAGAAGTGGAGTTGAATGAGGATAAATACAAATAAACACCACAATCAAGGAACAAACAATATCACTAGAGTTGAAAGCACTTCCTGCGCATTTGCAGTATGAATTTATAGGTGTTAACAATACTTATTCGGTAATCGTTTCAGCATCCCTATCTCATTTAGAGGTTGAAAAGTTGTTTCGTGTTTTAAGAGAGCATAAATCTACTATTGGTTGGTTAATTTCTGACTTAAAAGGTATTAGTCCTTCAATTGTTAAGCATAAAATATTATTGGAAGAATCTTACAAACCCATCTATTGAACATAATAGTAGACTAAATCCTACAATGAAAAGGGTTGTAAAAAATGAAATCTTGAAATGGTTGAATGTCAAAATTATATATGTAAGTTTTGATAGTTCTTGGGTGAGTTCGGTTTAAGTAGTTCTAAAAAAATGTGGCATAACCATAATTCAAATTGTCATAGCACCTGAAGACCAAAAGAAAACAACATTCACATGCCTTTATAGTACCTTTGCTTGTTAAAGAATGTCATTTGGAGTATGCAATGCCCCAACCACATTTCAAAGATGCATAATGGTAGTTTTTCATGATATGGTGGAGAACATAATGGAAATTTTTATGGATGATTTTTTAGTATTTGGCTCCTAATTTGATATTTGTCTACATAATCTTTCTCTTGTTTTGCAGAGATGTGAAGAGACTAACCTTGTTTTAAATTAGGAAAAGTGCCATTTTTTGGTAAAAAAAAGTATTTTTTTAGGTCACAGAGTGTCATCCAAAGGACTTGAGGTAAACCAAGCAAAAATTATTGCTATTGAAAAACTTTCATCACCAATCAATGTGAAAGTAGATTTTTAGGACATGTCGAGTTTTATAGAAGATTCATTAAAGATTTTTCAAAAATTGTAAAACATTTGTGCAATCTTTGGAAAAAAGATAAGCTATTTGATTTTAATGATAATTGCTTACAGGCCTTTGATCACATCAAGAAGGCTTTCATTTCATCTCCTATTATGGTAGTATTGGATTGGATTTAAGCTTATGTGTGATGCTAGTGGTTATGCGGTTGGAGTGGTGTTAGGATAAAGAAGAGATAAAATTTTCAGGGCCATTTACTATGCAAGCCGAACACTTGATGATGCCCAACAAAATTATACCACCACTGAACAAGAATTGTTAGCCGTTGTTTTTGCATTTGATATATTTTGTGCTTATCTTGTAGGTACCAAGGTGATAGTGTGTATCGATCATGCTACTATTAGGTATCTCTTTGCTAAAAAGATTCCAAACCAAGGCTAATCCGGTGGATACTCATTTTTTAAAAATTTGATCTCGAAATCAAAGATAAGAAGGAAAGTGAAAATGTGGTGGCTGACCACTTATCGAGGTTGGAGCAAAAATATGAGAATTTTGAAAGGTCAATTAAAGAATTTTTCCAAGATAAGTTTATTTTGGCAATTAAAGATAATTTACCTTGGTATGCAGATTTTGTGAATTATCTTGCAGGTGGATTATTGCCTTTAGACCTCACATATCATTAAAAGAAAAAATTCTTACATGATGTGAAATCATATTTATGGGATGATCCATTACTCTTCAAAAGGTGTCCAGATTCTGTGATTTGGAGATGCATTCCAGTGGAGGAAACAAATGATATTCTAAAGCATTGCCATTCATCCCCATGTGATGGTTATTTTGGACCTACAAGGACAACTTCTAAGGCATTTCAATCTGATTTTTATTGGCCAACTTAGTTTAAGGATTGTTATGCTTTTGTTCAAATATGTGATCGGTGTCAAATGGCTGAAACAATTACTAGACATCATGAGCTTCCTTTGACTAACATAATGACAGTTGAACTCTTTGATGTTTGGGGGATTGACTTCATGGGATCATTTCCTCCATCAAATGGCCTATCATACATTCTGCTTATTGTAGATTATCTCTCCAAATGGATAGAAGCAATTGCCATACCTACGAATGATACTAAAGTAGTGCCTCAATTTTTGCACAAACATATTTTCACTCGTTTTGGCACACCTAGAGCAATTGTAAGTAATGAAGCTTCTCATTTTCGCAATAAAATATTTAATAACCTTTTGGCCAAGCTCTCTGTTCTTGTTTTTGTGTGTGTTGTTTTATTTTTTGTTATTCTTGTGTTGTTTCATACCATGATGATTGTTCCTTGATATTTTACTTATTGTTAGGATAGAAAATCTCAAGTCCTTCCTGCATACTCATCATCTTCGTTTGATGATGCTCCTTCGACCTAGGATTGAACGCCACCTATTTTTAAGAAAGTCCTCTTATTTTCTAATTCTCTCAATTTTTGAGGACAATGCTTATATTAAGTTTGGGAGGGGGGAGTTCATGATTTTAGGATAACTGTTTGTTGCTTAAGAAGTTTAATGCTTGTTTTGGCTTATTGAGTCTAATTCATTGACTTGTTTAGTTTATTGATTATCAAGTTTAGTGATGAACTATGTGCATGTTTGAAAAAATTAAATATTAGAATATGTACGTTTGTTTACGTATTTAAACATCAAAATTTATTTTTATTTACTTGATGCACTAGTTTGTTGAGTTACATTTAATTGTTTAGAGACAGTTTATAAGGTCTAATTATTTTATAAATGATCCCACCAACCTCTAGAACTTGTTGATCACTAGTCAAGGCGAAATCCTAGGTGGCATAGCATTAGAGAAATGATTTAGGCCATTTTCGAACCGTTTGATCCTTTGAAGCCAACCTATGCTTGAAATATTCCCTAGTGCCCCCTCTTGATCCTACTGATCGGTTGTCGTAGACCTACCAAATTTAAACCTTACTTCAATAAATGTTTAACGAGTATAGAGCGAGTAAGAGTCGATCCTATGAGGATCAAGACTAATTGATTTACTATCGACTCAACTAACTAAAAAACTTCAAAATTACTAACTTAAAACTAAAACTTCAACAAGCAAACTCTAGAAATAAACAACAAATGTTTGGGGAGGGGGGGATTGAGTTGATTAACTAAGTCACAAAAATTAAAACTAATTAAAATATAAATCAATCAAAATCAAAACAACAATCAGCAATCGATTAAAATAGGTTGAGGTTTCATTCGCCGCCACTAGATAATGAGTTCTAATTTTATATCAATATTATGAATAATTTGCCAATGAAATTATCAACCGTAGGTAATAACAAGCTCTACTACCCCAATCTTTTATTAGTTTCTCGTTAGATAGAACAAGCTCTCTATCCAATTCTCTACCCACCAAACAACCTAGAACAAGCCCTCTAAATTTAATCCAATAGATGCATTAAAATAAGAAAGATAGATTAATCTAAGTAACAACCACACAAGCTCAGGTCATTTAATTTAGGTTATGTTTTCCATTGCAATTAAAAAAAATATCCTTTAATCATTAATCACAATTTACTACACATAATTAGAAATTAAAGACAATTACAGATCTAAAATCTCTAATCTAGTTGTAGGAAATTCTTAAACAATAGTTGTAATGGGGCCAAAGGGTAGTGTGTGGTATAAGAAAGAAAGGGATAGGATGCAACAAAAATTCTAAAAACTTTATGGAATGAGAGACATAAATTTCATCAAGGAATGATTCTCATAATTCACAAGTTTCAACATTGGGGCCTAATATTATTGTTTTAGACCATTTTTCATCATTCTCATCAATTTTGCAATATCCCATTTGTAGTTGCAACTCACAATAAGTTTTTTTTTTTGCAACTTTCTTCTTTCTTTTATTTCTTTCTTTTTTTAGCTCCCCCACACTTATCTTCTATTTTAACCCAAATTTCTTTTACAAGCTCACCTTGTCATTGAAGTGTCTCTCAAGTTCCAATTCAATTTTAAACAAGGGTAGGATAATAGTATATTTAGGCTAGGTAAGAAGATATGACTACCAATGAAATAGCTTATTCAATAAAAGGCTCAAAGTGGCTCACTATTGGAGATGTTCTTCTTGAAACATCATAAGGGAAACAAGTTGATTTGGCCATGGTGCTAGAAAACCTTGTGCCTTAATCATTTTTCAAGTGATGCTCAATCAGTTGTTAACCTCGATAGACCTCTGAAAGAGTTCTAATATTCAACTTCCACATGTCGAAACCTAAGTGATAATTAAAGTGAGGGTATAAGAACTACCTATTTTGACATGCTTGTTTTCATACCAAAGAACATAGCTATTTGTGCAAAAAGAGTTGAGTATGATCATCACAAAAAATAAATCAACCAAAGAATAACATCAAGGTTTAAAACAACACCTATCGTCAAACAAACCATGTCATTCATGCTCAATTCTCATCATAGAAATTGGAAGAAGACTTAGGATTCAAAAATTAAAAATAAAAAAAAATGTAAGTCTAAATCCTTCCCCCCAAACTTAATTCTTACATTGTCCTCAGTGTAAGCCTAAGCTACTAAAATAAAGTATTAAATGCAATATGGTTGGATTATTCACAAACAAAGCAAAATAAAAGAACAATATAAAATAAAATGGATAGAAAGAAAAGAGAATGAGAGTTAGAGAAATCAAATCTGTGGTTGTAAACTCTCAATGACTTCTTTTCCCTCCGTTGGGTTGCCTCCCAATAAGCGCTTGGTTTAACGTCCTCAGCCCGACAACGTCTTTTTTTTCACTCATCAACATATGTTGGCTCATAAATGAGGGTCTCATCTACATTCTCCGATTGAAAATCCTCATAGTAAGGTTTCAACCTATGGCCATTAACTTTGAATATCTTGTCCGTCTTCAAACTTCGTATTTCAACTGCACCATGAGGAAAGATATTAGAAACAATAAAGGACCAACCCAACGAGAGTGCAATTTACCCAGAAATAACTTACGACGTGAATGAAATAGAAGAACTTTTTGACCAATGACAAAGTCTTTTCTAGAAATCATCTTATCATGAAATGCCTTAGTCTTCTCTTTATAGATCCGAGAATTTTCATAGGCATCATTACGAATCTCCTCAAGCTCTTGGAGTTGTAACTTCCTTTGTTTCCCTGCTGCATCCATCTCCATGTTGCATTGTTTCACTGCCCACCATGCTTTATGCTCTAGCTCCACCGGGAGGTGACAAGGTTTTCCATAAACTAACCGATAGGGGGACGTGCCAATGGGAGTTTTGTAAGCTGTTCGATATGCCCATAAGGCATCATCAAGGTTAATGCTCCAAACTTTCCTATTCATTTTAACTATTTTCTCAAGGATAGACTTGATCTCCCTATTGGACACCACCACTTGTCCACTCGTTTGTGGATGGTATGATGTGGAGACTCGAATGTGATGTTATACTTCTTGAAAAGAGCTTCCACTGACCTATTGTAAAAGTGGGTACCTCTATCGCTAATCATGGCCCGAGGCATGCCCAACCTTGTAAAAATGTGGGACTTGACAAAATGTACAACAGTTTTTGAATCATTAGTCCGAGTGGCTTTGGTTTCCACCCGCTTTGAGACATAATCGACAGCAAGTATAATGTAAAGATTATCAAAAGAAGGAGAAAATGGGCCCATGAAATCAATGCCCCAAACATAAAAAATTTCAACAATAAGTATAGGAGTTTGTGGCATTTAATTCCTAGGTCCCAAGTTACCTGTCCTTTGACACCGATCACAAGACTTGCAATGGCGACAGGCATCCTTGAATAATGAGGGCCAATAGAAACCACTTTCAAGCACCTTAAGGGTAGTCCATTTTGGTCCAAAATGTCCACCACATGCAAGGGAATGACAAAATTTTAGAATGGAAATAAAATCACTTTCATGCACGCACCTCCTTATCACTTGATCGGAACAATGCTTCCAAAGGTATGGATAATCCCAAATATAGTATTTAGCATCACTCTTGATCTTCTCTTTTTGTGCCTTAGTCAATTCATCCGACAATTTCCTAGTGACTAAGAAATTAACAATGTCGGCATACCAAGGGGCTGTCACACTCATTGCTAGAAGTTGCTCATCCGGGAAACCTTCGTTTAATGGCAATGCATCTTACTCATGTACCAACCTACTAAGATGGTCTTCAACCAAGTTCTCGGACCCCTTTTTGTCCTTGATTTCCAAGTTAAACTCTTGCATAAGAAGATCCATCGAATGAGTCGTGGCTTGGCATCCTTCTTGGTGAGCAAGTACCTAAGGGCTGCATGATCGAAATAAATAATTACTTTTGCACCAATCAAATATGAACGAAATTTTTCTAAAGCAAAAATAACCGCCAAAAGTTCCTTTTCAGTGGTAGAATAGTTGAGTTGGGCATCATTTAAAGTACGTGATGCATAGTAAGTGGCATGAGGAGTTCGCCCTACTCGTTGCCCCAATACGACACCAATTGCGTAGTCACTGGCATCTCACATAAGTTCAAAAGGAAGTTCTCAATTTGGTGGTTAGATGATAGGTGCTGAGGTGAGAAGTTCATTGAGCTTGCTAAAAGCTGTCATGCAATTGTCATCAAACTCAAAAGTCACATCTTTTTTAAGCAATGTACATAAGGGAAGTGCTATTTTGGAAAAATCTTTAATAAACCTGCGATAAAAACCTGCATGACCAAGAAAAGAGCGAATCTCCCTAACACTTGAGGGTGGGGGTAAGGAACACACAAGATCAATGTTAGATTTATCAACCTCAATCCCTCTAGCAGAGATTACATGCCCCAACACTATCCCTTGATCAACTATAAAATAATATTTCTCCCAATTGAGCACAAGATTAGTTTCAATGCATCTTTGAAGTACAAGTATAAGGTTCTCTAGGCATTTGTCAAATAAATCACCATAAATACTGAAATCATCCATGAATACCTCTATGATGTTCTCAATGTACTCGGAGAAAATGTTCACCATACACCTTTAAAATATGGCCGGTGCATTGCAAAGTCCGAATGGCATGCGCCAGTAGGCAAATGTACTGAATGGGCAAGTAAAGGTAGTCTTCTCTTGATCCTCCGGAGCAATGACGATTTGATTATACCCTGAGTAGCCATCAAGAAAGCAATAATAAGTATGACCGGGTAATCGTTCAAGCATTTGATCAATAAAAGGTAAAGGAAAATGATCTTTGCGAGTAGAAGAGTTAAGCTTCCTATAATCAATGCAAACTCGTCATTCGATTTGAACTCTTTGAGGTACTAACTCTTGACAATCATTTTATACTACAGTGATGCCGAACTTCTTAGGAACCACTTGGATCGGGCTTACCCACTTGCTATCCGAAATAGGGTAGAAGACCCCAACATCAAGAAGTTTTAATATCTCTTTCTTCACAACTTCCATCATGGGTGGGTTCAATCGCCTTTAGGCATTCCTCATGGGTTTGGATCTTTCTTCTAGTAAAATTCGGTGCATGCACATAGACGGGCTAATTCCTTTAATATCGGCAATGGTCCATCCATTAGCCGTCTTGTACTAACGGAGCACCCTAACAAGCTTAGCCTCTTGTGTATCGGTGAGATCTTTAGCAATAATAACTGGACGTGTTTCTTTATCACCCAAATACACATATTTAAGATGCTCCGGAGTGGTTTGAGCTCCAATATAGGTGTCTGCATCATAGAAGGTAAAAGTCTCTCATTAGTCAATGGAAAAGCAATGTAAGAGATATCATACTTTGTATTTCGTGAAAATAAGTCCAATCTTTCCACTGCTTCCTCCACATTTTCCAATAGTTCCACATTTGATTCTCCAAATTGGGAGCAGCTAACTCCTTCAATGTTCTATGATTATGTGTCATTTCAATAGTTTTGGGTTGATGAGGAGTTTCAAAATTTGGAGAAAGAGTTTCAAACTCGAGCTTGGGTGGTGAATTGATTTGAGGTATAGGTGGAAGTGGTGGTAATAATGGCAGCGATGTATTCAAGTTAATACGAATTTGCTCAAGTCTCAACCTCAAGTCCTCCGATGACATAAAATCTGAAAATAACAAGAAAACAAACTAAGATAAACTAACAAAAAAAGTAAGTAAAGTAAAATGAAAAACTGAAACAGATAATGAATTAATTAGACGCTTGGTCCCAGACAACGACGCCAAAAACTTGATCGGTTGTCGTAGGCCTACCAAATTTAAACCTTACTTCGATAAATGTTTAACGAGTATAGAGCGAGTAAGAGTCGATCCCATGAGGATCAAGGCTAATTGATTTACTATCGACTCAACTAACTAAGAATTTTAACTTCAAAATTATTAACTTAAAACTAAGACTTCAACAAGCAAACTCTAAAAATAAACAACAAATGTTTGGGGGGGGATTAAGTTAATTAACTAAGTCACAAAAATTAAAACTAATTAAAATATAAATCAATCAAAATCAAAACAACAATCAACAATTGATTAAAGTAGGTTGAGGTTTCATTCGCCGCCACTAGATAATGAGTTCTAATTTTATATCAATATTATGAACAATTTGCCAATGAAATTATCAACCGTAGGTAATAACATGCTCTACTACCCCAATCTTTCCTTAGTTTCTCGTTAGATAGAACAAGCTCTCTATTTAATTCTCTACCCACCAAACAACCTAGAACAAGCTCTCTAGATTTAATCCAATGAATGCATTAAAATAAGAAAGATAGATTGATCTAAGCAACAACCACACAAGTTCGGGTCATTTAACTTAGGTTATGTTTTCCATTGCAATTAACAAAAATATCCCATAATCATTAATTATAATTTACTATAC
This sequence comes from Paulownia fortunei, assembly GCA_019321725.1. NCBI lineage: Eukaryota > Viridiplantae > Streptophyta > Magnoliopsida > Lamiales > Paulowniaceae > Paulownia > Paulownia fortunei. Next base: position 14,794,259 of record CM033112.1, on the reverse strand, counting down.
ATGATTAGAAATTCAAGATAATTACGGATCTAAAATCTCTAATCTAGTTGTAGGGAATTCTCAAACCCGATTTTGTTGCGCACCCAAACAAAGCAAGAAAATACCCATAAAACATTAAGTATAGAAAAACATAAACAACCTCAATTGGAAAATTGATCAATAATATCAAACATTCAATTACAAAAACTCATGTCTTGGGCTTTGAAATCAACCTCAACCAATAAATAAGTTTAGCCTAACATGATAAGAAATGACAAGAGAATAAAAATTAGCAATATTGGGAATCAAAGAAACTTATTGGTTGAAGAAGATAGTTGAGGTTGATGGTAGATTATGGATGTCTCCTCCTCCAAGCCTCTTCCATTTTTTCTTCCTTGAAGCTCCAAAATTCCAAGAGTGCTTTCAAAATGTGAATGATGTAAAGAGTGAGTGAATTTGAAAATTGATGTTTTTGTTGAGATGATAGTGCCCTATTATAAAGTGTGAGATGGTGATGTGATTTGGTGTAAAGTGTGTAAGATGTGTTGTATATTTTATGTAAAGTGAGGAATATGTGTTGTAAAGTATGTAATGTGTGTGGTTTGATATATGTATCTAGTGCATACATATCACAAACATGTCCTAAAAGGTGTAAAGGATCGCCACTTGTCACCACTCCAAACAAAAACATCACTTTTGTCACATGGATGGCGCCTAGGCGCCCTGTTTTGGCACTTAGGCACCATTTTCTATGTTTCCAGCACCTAGGCGCCCTGTTTTGGTGCTTAGGCGCCGTTCTCTCTGTTCTGTTTGGCGCCTAGGCACCGTTCCTGCTGTTTTTGTTCCTTCAGTTTAATTTCTGATATGGTTTAGCCTCTTTCAACTGATGTTTGACCTCTTTATAAATTGAATTAGCTTTTTGGTGTCTTCATAACAATTGTAACCCTATCTATTATCTTTCTGTAACCACTTGAATTAGATCAATATCACATTTTTGGAGAGAGTTATGTAAAATATAGCATGACTGCCATATCTGGACATTTCAGTGTATGTTTGACTTTTAAACTAAATTTTACTCTTTGAAATCAATTGAATTAGGACAAGTTTCCAACATGAAAGTTGTATATAAATCTCTTATCTTTCCAATAAGCCAAGAATCAGGTCAATAGAGCTTTGGATCAGACATTTATACCCAAAATACAAACACTGCCGCAGTGGAAACGTGTCAATTTGGCCCAAGAATGCTTCTTTCAACTTCGTTTTGGCTCATTTTCGATCTTTTCATTCTCAAACTCCTATCATACACAAAACATTAATAAAAACCTATTATTAACAAGAACAAAGCAAATAAGACATAGAAGAATTGATACAAATAAATATAAAAATTTGCATTTATCAAATTCCTCCACACTTAACCTTTGCTCGTCTTCGAGCAAACCTAAAACAAGACATAAACACAAACTAAGCTAATCCACTTTCGTAGGAAATTATAATTGCATTTAGCACATGCAATAAACCTTTAAACCCCTAAGTGGACCATAGAGGACGAGTTGTAGTCTCGTGAGGGCTTCCAGTGGTGATACCCACAAACACCTATGATCTCTAACTTCTAATGATTAATTCTCAGAGAGCAACGAAATAATATGATAATGAAATCAAAAAAGTGTTGAAGTTAACCCTTAGTTATTCAAAAGTTAATAAATTTCCACAACAATCATACTCAAGTGTGTGTATGAATAGCCATTGTCAATAGTGATGAAACTATACATGATTCAAATAAGTGAATTCCCGTAGAACCTCACAAAAGCTATCACCCAGATTCTAATGAAAGAGTCAAACATCATAGGCTCTTACTTTAGCACATATCTCCACTACACCGAAGGCACCACATGAAATCAAAAGGTCTTAAACAATGGTTGTAATGGGGCCAAAGGGTAGTGTGTGGTATAAGAAAGAAAGGGATAGGATGCAACAAAAATTCTAAAAATTTCATGGAATGAGAGACATAAATTTCATCAAGAAATGATTCTCATAATTCACAAGTTTCAACATTGGGGCCTAATATTATTGTGTTAGACCCTTTTTCATCACTCGTCAACTTTGCAATATCCCATTTGTAGTTGCAACTTTGTAATATCCCATTTGAAATAATTCTTTGGACACCCTATACATATTATCGAGCTTTACCAAAAAATTTAATTTTTGACCCTTTTTCTTCTCATTTACACAATCATTTTTTAATGAAATATTGTAATAAAAAAATAATAATAAAGAGGAAAAATTTGAAAAAGGATGAAAATGAAGAAAATTTGAATTGAGGTGTATGATTTGAACTCCATGAAACAAATAGACCCCCATTGCATACAACAAAAGAAATAAATTTGGGGTAATCCAAGATAAAAAAAAATGGGATGTTCAGTAAAGAAAAATAAAGAGATTGATGAAGAAGTTGGTGCTTATTCATAAAGGTTGTAGTATGATTGTGTAAAATAGGTAATTTTTTACTACAATTTTCTATATTTTCCCACCATTACCCAATCCTCACAATACAAGCTTTGGAAGTCCTTTTAATGTTTGATGCTATGATCTACCTACATTAGTGGAGATTAATGTAAAAAATAAGCCTATAGAGTTTGGTAAACACTTCAACAGTGGATCAAATAGGAGTAGTAAATGCAAGTTGATAAACTATTACTTTTACACTCACACACACAAGACCATAAAGTTAAGTGAAAGTTAACATGTAAACTTGGTATATTTTTCTAATCTTTTAAGATGAGATGTTAGAAAAAAATTTCTTAACTTTGGTAACCTGATTCATAGAGAGGTTGTTGTTGAGAATTTATGTTTGATGCTTGAGGACAAGCAAATCTTCAAGTTTGAGGGTATTTGATAAGTTGGTTTTATACCAATAATTCATATACATTTTGATTAATATTTGATTTGTTTTTAAGTGTTTATGCTACTTTTTATGTATTTAGTTTGAAATCTTGTAAGTAATAGCAAAATGAGAAGAAAATATAATGAAACAAAAACTTGATTGAAATTTTGAAGAACCCACATTGTGGTGCTATTGATGATAATTTTCGTATTTTAATCATATTGTTGTGCTCCAATAATGTATTGACTTTATTCTTAATCCATTGAAAATTCAAGATATAGATCTACAACTTTTATGTTTATCATAAAATCCAGTTTTTTGGAGTTTAATGAGAAAAATCGAGTTTAGGAGTCAACATTAGATTGAACTTTCTGGTATGACATATTTTGGACTTTTAGGCATAACTCTCTCTAAAGATTTCATATTAGCATCTATGAAAAACCAAGACACAGAGCTACAATTTATTAAAAGTCACAAAAAGCTAATTCAGACTAGAAAGAACTTAAAAACGACTGGCAAGAAGAATGATTAGACTACGTGGCACCACAGGATAAATTATTTGGCACCGCGGCACCAGTTCATTTTGTACTCTGACAGACAGTTTAGGGCCACAACCCTTGAATTCAGAGCCACGGCCCAGTTCGCGAAAAATTGAAAACACAATTTTTAAGTTCGATTTTGAGACTTCTTTTTGGAGGACTTTAAAAAGCATATTCCAAGACAAATTTGGGGAATTATTTTAGCCCAAAAACATGGAGGAAAATGAGAGAAAAAAAGGGAAAAAAGCCAAGAAAAGGGAAATAATTTCAGGTTTATTTTGGAAGATTCTTTTGGGAAGAAAACCCAAGAAAAGTGGAAGGATTTTAAGGGTTTTTGGAAGACTCTTGAGGAGAAATCACCTTGAGTAGTTAAAAAGAGGAGATTGACATCAACCAAGTGAGCCATTTTCTGGGGGAGGGGGCATTATTGGAGAGAAACAGGCTATTCTTAGAGACAATGAGCCATTCTTGGAGATAAGGAGAGCTTCAACCATTTTTCTCACTTCATAAATTGCTGAATAATTTTTATATTCTTTTTTTTTATTTCTTGAAGTTGTATTCATCTATGACAAACTAAACTCTTTTTCTAGAGGACGATGTAACCTTATTTGTTCATATATTTTGAGTTCCAAATAATATTACTTGAATTGGTATGTTTTGGAAGGAAGACATTAGGTGATAATTAGGTGAATCATTCCTCTAGAATTTTTTGCTCATATGGTGTTTGTTGTATTACTTCTAAAAACTCCACTATTGTCATTGCATTTTTTATCTTGCTCTACTTTATTTACCAGTTATCACTTGATTTTCTAGATAAAGTTGGGACTATTTGAACTACAATACTTGATGCAATTTTTGATTATAATCCTTGTGGATACTCAACTCAAATCACTATTATATTAAAACTTAACAGCGTACACTTATGGTTTGCAAAATATTTTACGAACATGCATCGTCTCCCAAAAAATAGCCTAAGAAATACATGCCTCGAAAAAAATACTACAAACTAGAAGTACATTAATTCAAGAAATACTATATATCTATTTAAGCAAAAATAAAATTGGAGATATTGTATTACTACCATCGCTATATTTATCTCTCACAAGATAATAATAAAAAAATAAACATTCAACTAATAGAAGCACTCAAATGTCAATGTTAATCCATTCACAAGACATATTTATTCATATCGCATCAACTTAATATTAATTGCATAAAAAAATTATCTAAAATTATTATTAATAAAACATTCAATCTCTAAACACATGTAGAACATTTTAGTCATTTAACTAACCACAAAGGAAGGTAGAGAATATTTTATATATATGCGGAAATTTTTTGACCCATAATATTAATTTTGTATCTACTTTGATGCGCAAAAATATTTTACTTTTTTTATAATAATGTAAAAAATCCCAAGTAAATTTTATTGGGTCAAAATAATTCAATTCACAAAATAATAAAAAATATTATTAAAACTAGCCACTTATATGCCGGAGAAGCATGCACGAACAAAATCGCGCTATCGCCAAGTTCTTTTTTTTTTTTTTCAATTTTTCAATTTTTTTCCAAAACAAACACTTAGCCACTTGCTAGCTACTCCTGAGCCGCTACCGAGCTACAGCTCAGCCAAGCCCATGGTTACCCCTCCCTTTTTTTGTGTTTTCAGAATTTTCAAATCTAAATGTGCCCTTACTATTTGGCAGCCACATGCACGAAACAAAGTGCAGTTAAGTGACCACTTGCCATGTCAGCCAGGTCGGTAGTCAATTCTCGCGTCTTCTCTGGCATCGGTGAATTTTCAATGCAACATTCTAGTAAAAATTTAATTTTCGGATCAAAATTTAAAAAATTCATATCTCACTCATTTTAAGTTCGTTTTTGATGAAATATACGTGGTTTCAAACCTCTTTATACTCTACAACATGGTATAAAAACTATGTAGCAAAATTGACAAAAATATGTTCTATTTGAGCCCAAAGAAAATGAATCTCAAATTTAAATTGATTTTTCTCTCAAACCACTCATCTATTTTTCACCAAACTTTAACCATGTGATCGTGAAAAATTTATGGTAAAATTATATGCTTGAAAAAAATAATTTTTTTTATTAAGGCATACAATTATATTCGTATATTCTATCGTGTGAAAGGACGAGAACAAACTCTATTGACTCTGATGCTACTACTCAAAAAAAAAAAGAAGATATTATGGAATATCACATATCATCATGAATAATTTAGAGGGTGAATCGAGTATAACTACATGCAGCGGAATTGGTGATTCACATATCTTGGATTTAGCTCGCCTACAAGCCTCGTTTTATCGAACCATAAATATACGTCTACTCGCGGTAGCGGATAGCTATTATAACTACCCATTCAATTACACACCTCAAATCCATTATATTGAGTTCTTCGATAATGCTCCAATGAAAAACTTAGAGAGAAATTTTATGAAGAGATGTGTAGATAAAAAAATTAGGGGAGAGGTTTTAGGAGACTACATTAACTCTTCCATCTTCCATTAGGATGTGGATTTAATATATATATATATCTCTTAAATCCCAATTCAATTAGAAATTATAACCTGACTCAAATTGAGGAATTAACATTTCCAATTGGATGATGAGTCTAAACCTAACCTTATTTCCAGTAGATACAAATATTATTTGAAAAAGATTTGGCAAAGGACAGCAGAGCTTGGGGAATGAGGACCTTCAAGTTGGAATTGTCACTAGAAAATCAATCTTGGTGATTGAGGGAATTCAAGGACAGTCGAGGTACAAAAATACAATTTCTTGGCATGTATACTTTTACCATCTGTTTCTATCCCTTTAATTTTCTTTTTGTTTGGTTTTGTAAATTCTGAAAGCTTATTGTCCGACTTCTTATCATCAAATAAAGCCTTCAAATATTAGTTGTCTTCAATTGTGAATTTGTAATATTATGGTATAGATATTTTACCAAAAAAACTTCCTCTCGTGTCCAAATCAGATTAATTACACGTCCTTAATTTTATTTTTAATTTGGTTAAATTAAACAGAGAAGATTTTTTTGTAAAGTTTAAATTGTAGAGAAACAAATTTTCTCGTTCAGAAAAAGGGTGATTTATTAGAAATACATACCATTAAAATGGTTGGATAACCTGAAATAGGCCGAAATGATTTAGCCAATTATTTTTATTTCGTGACCTTCGTTGCATGTAGGGGTGTCATTGGACCACAGTCAATTTAGAATTAAATTTTGTAGGTCTGAATCCAATCTATAGTTTTTTTTTTTTAAGAGGATATTGATATTGATTAGTTTCACAATTTTCCTTTTGTGATTCGAACCCATGAATCCAACCTAGATGAGGACATTTGAGTACGATCCAGACATTACCGAATGTATGGGGGACTAGTCCTCCAATACTTTTTGTACTATAAATATACACCCCCTATAAGTTTTCACATTTTAGGTCTTTCCAATCCAAGCCCAATAATTTCCCAAATTTCAACTTATATGCTTTATTACTTTTTAATGCTCTAGTGATTTTAGAAAACAGGTGAAATGGTAGGACTACAAAATTCGACTTTCTTTCATCTGCAAAAGATTAAAATAAGTATCACATACTTCCATTCTCTTTCTAAAATTCACCAAAAAAAACTAATCAAAAAGTTGCCGAAGAAAGAAAAAACAAACTTTTTACTTATCAGCTCCTTATCCACCCAAATAATAGTTGCGAGAATTTTTTTGTGTATGCTGATTGATTCAATAATTAAATTAAGAAAAGAAATTTTCATAAATATAAGTTTCCTTAAACTCAAAGTTATATATCAATTACTATTGGTCCACTGCCTAAGTCACAAAAGTCATTAGAACTTCAGGAAGGTTTTTGTCATGGAAACTTCCGATGCTCAAATCAAATTCGAAGCAAATAGATAAAAGTTTGAAAATTTGAAAGTAGTAATGTGCGTAATAACTTACATACATTAAAATAATTGAAAAATGTGGTATTTATAGTGCTCTGATGGAGGGTTGTTATCCGATATTATATGATGCGTGGACCACCTGAACTTAGTGAGCAATGAATTTGAGTCGTATGGTGAATTTTTTGGACTTAACTTTTGGATCTTTTGTCGGGTCATGACCTATCACTTGTTACGAAGAGTATCGTTGCAATTTGATACCTCCAATACTTCATTCCTGCAATTCTTTCCTAGTGGAGTAATACTATTCACCAAGAGGAAGAAAGCTAAAATGACTGAATATGCCCCTGGTGTGGGTGAAAGTGCGAGGACCCATATTTATCAAATAGTAAGATAAGTGGTTTATACCTTGATTTGAAGGATGAAGTGCAGCTTAGTTTTTATAATATTTATAGGGCCAATTGAGGTACAACATATTATCTTGGTTCAATTGCACGGGAGAGATTATTTAGGGACTTCGGTGATATTTTTGACCTTTCCTTGGGTCATTGTGTAATTTACTTTTCAAAGTTTACAAAATTTTCTTGGTTCAATTTCATAGACTATCATTAGGTAGTAACAATTATAAATTTACTAATTAAGCAAACATTTAACTGACTATTTCGTAATTAAATTTGCTCGTTATGAGTAAGTTTGAAAAATATTATTAAGGGTAAATTATCTGTACATTTATGGAGTTTTACCTAATTATAAATATTTATTGTTGTTTGGAAAATTAGATCCATGCCAAATGATCCATCCAATATATACACCCTTATGTTAGTTGTCGTTAGGGTTTTTGACTAACGTCAACCAAAAAGTCAAAGTAGTTCTCCATTAATGCCCTTTCGCAATTTTTTTGAGTATTTTTTTTTATCAATTTTTAAAGGAGGATAATGTCCTTTGGGCCTAAATGTTAGCTCCTTCACATGCATAGGGGTTAATTGTAATTTATGAAAAATAATAAGGAGTGTCATTGTAATAATATTAATTTTTGTTTAAATGTGATCATTTATAGCCATGGCAATTTTTGCTATATGCATCCTTTATTTCCAACATTTACATGACTTTATCATGGAGCACTTCAAAAAGTAGTATTATTGTGTCAAAATATAGAAAGAGAGATGTATGCGCCACAAATGTGGAAAGAAAATTACAATCATAATTTAAGAAATAAGTAGCCATCCGGATGAACTTTTTAATTGTTGTTTATATCATGATTTCTTGCATTGGTGTTTATTTTCTGCTATTTTATCATGATCATTATAGCCGTTAAAATTAGCTTTTCATATAGCCATTTTTTTAAAATTTATTTGTAACGTGTACATGGCTTCATCATAGAGCACTTTTTATGGTAATACTGATTGGTTAAAATTTAGGAAAGATGACAATGTGCACCATAATAAATTAAATCATATATCTAAATAAGTGAATTGTAAGAATTATCGACGATGATAAATTAAAAATAATTTTTTTGTGAGAGCAATATTTGGGGGCAATAGTCAATAAAATAAGTTTCATAACAATTAAAAAGAGTATTTATTTTTCTTTTCAGAATTGTTAATCTATCATAAAAACAAGATCAATTCAGTACCTGAATTTTATTAAAAATCAATACTGAAAACGAAAAATAAAATTTTTTGGCCAACCTTTTCAATTTGGTTCAAATTATAATTTCGATTTCGTATTTCTTTCGGTTAACCAAATAATAAACGCCTTTTGAAGTGATTGCGGCAAAGAGGACCTATATAAACAGAAATTGTCCATGGCAAAAATAGGAGATGCGGAACGACAACATATTGTGGAGTTTTTGAAAAGGATGCTCATATTTGGAGGAATTTTATTGTTATATATATATATATATATATATATATATATAATAGAGATAGTAAAACGAGAGCTTTATAATTTAAAGAAAACTTCATAAAAGTACCGACATGATTTTAAAATATAGTAAAAATCATATCATTCATAGATTACAACAACATCCCTTTTATAATATAAGAGTATATATATTTCCATGTTTCTTATCAATACATTATAATAGAACCCTTGTGATATATAGTATTACATACCCCAATGTATAGTGAGGGAGAAAAATGTCAAACGTCTATTTTACAAACAAGGGTAAGAAAAGTGAAAAAAATTATATTTTTGATACATTATATTAGTGCCACTTATAGTATTAAAATATCCCCTATATGGTTAGGGGTGCAAAAGTATATTTACTTTTTAAGTTATTTTTTTAATTTTTTTAATCACAAAATCCGTAAAAGTAAATTTTAATTTTGTGGATTCCATTTGGGTTTCTTAAACAAAGTAAAAGTCATGGGCATAGATATAATTTTCAAATAATGGGGAGTTATTTATAATTAAATCAAATTTAAGAGGGTATTATAGTTGTAATTTACCCTATAATATAATATAATATAATATAATGTTACATAATATAATATTATACTAGTACTTATACAAATACACTATTCACATATACTTAGCAAAAAAATATTTCAAGTGAAATAGCACACATCAAATTAATGCTTAAATATGTATATCAAATAAATTAATCAAAAGGTCAAATGATCAAAAAATCAAAATAAAATAAGAGATCTCAAAAAAAAAAAATTATTATGATTTTAATTTGAACACGATTTCCATAAAACGTTAGTATGCACATAACACGTCAAGTCCATTACTTTTGATCAAATTGAATAATTGCATATGCTAAGCATGGATAAGAAAGTATTAACCACTATTTATTGTGGGTACATAATTTTTTTAATTAATATAACGCTCATAGTTAATCAAAAGAAAAGTTAAATAAACAAACCCTAGATTGTTACATTTAATAAAAAACCATCAATTAAACTAAATATTTATTTACTAAAATCAGCACAACATGATAAGATTATTCATAAGTACTACGGATTAATTTTAAAAAACATAATTCTAATTTTGTCAATCCACTTACCATCTCTTCCCAACAAATAAATACGACAAAAAAAATAAATTTAACCAAAAAAAAAAAATGTAGTATGAAGAATCTACGAAAAAAAAAATCACCTTTTCCTATTAGTAACTATGTTGATATTCTATATATATACATTGTAACACATTATCATTTTTATTGTAACAATTGACTTTTAAATTATAAACATAGTAATTATTATTAACATCTTAATTGACATCTTATCATTTTTATATTATTCAAAGAAGAGCTGAAATTAAACTCAAGCCTTATTTTGTGAAATATGTTTTAAAAATTATTTTTTATTTTTTCAAATCATTATTTAAATCTTTAGATTGTGAAAATTACTTTATTTAAAAAATTCCTCACATCCATTTATAGAGTGGGCAGATCAGACAAAAACAAACAAGGAGATCCATGCAAAATGTTTGACTCATTCTTCTATATTTTTATCGTCTCATAGAACTTATAGCGAATTAATATATATTCTATACTACATATAATCGTTTTTTATGATACTAATAGCTTTATACTATTTATATATTAGTTAATCAAACAAATCTCTTGTTTAACTGAATATGCTCGATTATATAATAAAAACAAAAATAGTCAGAAGATCAGAAGAAACTAAATAAAAGAATATATTATAAAATCACAATTTATCAATTTATTTCTGGAGTTTACATATACTCATTTGTTTTGTTGTAATTTGAAATTGAGAAGATTTTTTCATTTTAAAAAATAGGGTCTCCCACAATATTTAACTTGGATATAAATAGAAGTTTTTGTAAATGGCTAACAAATGATTTTGATGACAACTCATTTCTATTTCTAGAAAAAAAAAAAAAAAACCTAATTTCTTGGTGTCAAAATATGATATGTGGTAGAAAAATGAAAGATCAATTGTCCTCTTTTTCCCCTTAAAAAAAAATCATCTTACTCTGAAACTCATGTTTATATGTAGTGATATTTTTTGTTTCTTTCTTTAACTTTGGATTCCTATATTGCACAGACGTGAAGAATAAAATTCAAATTTTTTTTGCAACACAATTTATCTGATCCATTTTTTTTTTTAAATTCATTGTTCTTTTACCATAGAATTGGAATAGTTGTACGATGAGAAAAACATGTAGATAAATTCGTAGTTGTACAAAAGAGTTTACTTAAACAATTATAAATCTCTCATATGAAGTCCGTCAAAATCTAGTTTTATATAAAATTATTTTCAATTGAAAATCAAAGTATTCAAAAGAAATATAAGAGAAATGAAGCATATTGCCAGCTTTGAAAAAGAGTTTGAAATCTAAAGAAAGCATGATTTTATAATCAAACTAGGTCAATTAAAAACACATAAAATTCGATTATTGCATCTTTTTAGCTAATTAATAGCTTCAAATTAGAATTATTATAATACCTATAACAAAAAGGAAAATAAATTTCTAAACTATTTTTTTCAAAATAGGTCCGAACCGGTCAGTTCAACCGGCAATTAGTGGTCGATATGAACATTTGACTATAAAAACTGAAAATTAGTATTTTTTTTGAATTTTTTTGTTTTTTGTTTTTTGTTTTCCGTTTATTTTCTTTTGTTTTTATTTTGAATAAGTTTAAACTTAATATTTGGTTATATGTATATGATTATTATAATTTTGAATTTTGTTAAATATATTTTTTGATTAATTATTTTTTTAAAATTTAATATACAACGTAATTACCATTTCACATAATATAATAAAAAATTATAAACAACTGATCGGTCGAAAGATTCGACGATTGAACCAGTGCCGGATCAATTGGCTTATAAAATACTGTTTAGAACTTGAGGCGGTTGCCATGAACATAATCTCTAAAGCAGATGATCTTTGGAAGGAAGATCAAATTGAGTAGTTAGTAATTCATCAAAAGCCTTTGATGTGTAAATTATTCCACAAAACATTCCCTTGCATCAAAAGCCGCAAAATTCAGAGAATAAAAGATAAAGCTGGGGAAAAATTAAAGCATTCATATATGTAATGTTCGCACCACAATCTCACGAAGAACAAGCACATCTTCTTTGTAGAAAGTAACGAATCAAATCAAATAATGAAAGCATATGCAATTATAAAGAATGTTAAATTTAACTCCAGTTTATGTATATTATTGACTAATTAAACTGACATTTTTATATTGTACTAGAAATTTTCATGCACTTTAAGCACCTAATAACTTTGTTAAACACAACATTTAACTGAATGAATATTTAGTTAAGTGTGCAAAGTAGAATAGATGAATATGAATGTTCAAAAATCAACAAAGGAAAAAGCAAAAGCAATACTAGTCTTCTCAATTCATCTTTGGCTTTATCTTTACAGCTTTCGTTTGCTCATCCCTCAAAGAGTGGCTTTTATCCCCACCACCATCCTCATAACTGATCTCCACTGTCCACATCTCTTCTTGTCTTCTTCTTTCTATATATACAAGTTCAAAACTTCCCAATAACACAAAGAGAGACTTATTAGAAAGAAATGGCGGCTTATGCAGCTCTAGTTTCTCTTGTGCATCTTCTACACCAGATCCCACATTCTCCAGCTCGACATTTGTTTCTTATGGTCAAAAAACAGATTGAATTGCTCCGCGATATAGTTAGTATGTTGCAACATTTTCTTGAACATTATTCCAAATCAGTAACCAAAGAGTTAGAAGATTTGGAAGCCCAAATCGCTGATGCAGCCTATGCGGCTGAAGATATCATTGAATCTCATATAGTGGATCAAATTCTTTCAAAATCTACTAATCATGGGGAAAATGACGCCACTCTCATCTGTCAAGATATCCAGAAACTGATTGAAAACATGGATTCCATCAAGAAAGAGGCGATGAAGATGAAAGGCAATAATGATCAGCAGCCCATAAACCATATGGCAGCTGATTTATTCAAACCTACTTCAAGTGACAAGAATTGTACTGTAGTGGGATTTGATGAAAGATCAGTTCAACTAATGGAGGTACTAACTGGCAAGCAATCTAATCTCCAGATCATCTCAATTGTTGGTATGGGTGGTATTGGTAAGACTACTCTTGTTAGATATATTTATGACAATCCATTAATTATGCAATACTTTGACATTCGTGCTTGGGTTACAATATCTCAAGAATATACTGTGTTAGAAATTCTCTTAGGCCTTCTGCATGATATTGGTGTTCTTGCTGATAAAAAGAGTCAACAGGGTGAAGATCAGTTAGCAGAACAACTATACAAAATTTTATCGGGGAGGAGATATTTGATTGTCATGGATGATTTGTGGAGTACTCAGGCATGGGATAAGATAAAGAACTTCTTTCCAAATAATAGCAGTGGAAGTAGAATCATGGTAACTACTAGGCAATCGAATATAGCAGAACAATTTTTGTCTCATACCCCTTACAAAATGGATCTGCTAGATGAGAATCAAAGCTGGAACATGCTCCATGAAAAGGTGTTTGCACAAGAAGGTTGTCCTCCTGAATTGGTGGAAATTGGTAAAAGTATTGCCAGAAATTGCAAGGGACTTCCTTTAGCAATATCTGTGATTGGTGGAGTCCTTGCTAACTCCAAGGGAACTAGACAATACTGGGAGTATATTGCAGAAAATGTACGGTCGTTCATAAAGTTAGAAAATGATGGGCACTGCTTGAAACTTTTATATTTAAGTTATAGCCACTTGCCTACTCATTTGAAACCATATTTTCTGTATATGGGAATTTTTTCAGAAGATTCTAATATTCGTGTCTCCAGACTCATTAGGTTATGGGTTGCAGAGGGATTTCTAAAACCAATTGGAGGACAAACTATAGAAAAGGTTGCCGAGAAATACTTGAAAGAACTTATAGACAGAAATCTCATTATGGTAAATGAGCGAGAGTACACTGGAAATCCAAAAAGTTGCAGCATCCATGATATGCTAAGGGACCTATGCCTGCTTGAAGGTAAAAAAGAGAAGTTTCTTTGGGTCACAAGGGTGTCTAGCCTCAACCCAAACGACATAACAACCCAGCGTCGCTTTGGTGTTCATGACCGCCCAATTCTACCGAAACACCAACGTTACCAGCTTCTTCATGCCTTGCAATCAGCGCCACCAGCCCACCGTTCTCTAGTAAGCAACTGCGGATGGATTTTGCCATGGAATACTGCTAGATTTAAATTGCTAAGAGTATTGGATGATGGTGATGCACACACATTAGAGGAGATTTCGCAGCTAGTTAACTCCCGTTACCTGGCTTTCACGGTTTATATGGAATTACAAGTTAGATGTCCTTCTTCAATATCCCTACTCTGGAATCTACAAACCATAATTGTTACACCCTATGGAGATAACATTATGGTTCTACCATCACAAATCTGGGAGATGCCTCAACTTAGGCATATTGAGATCAAAACAGCAGTTATCTCTGAGCCTCCAACTTCCCCAGTTGGTGAAGGAGGTTGTGTTGTTCTTGAAAACCTACAGACTCTGCTGGCTTTAAGAAACTTTAGGTTTACTACGGAGTTCCTCAAGAAAACTCCCAACTTAAACAAATTAGCACTTAGTTATGCACACAACTGGAGTGATGAATTTCTATCCGAGCAAGAGTTGAGGTATTTAGAATGGCTATCCGAGCATGACTTGGAGGAAGCAAAATGGTCATACTACAATCTCAACAATCTTTTTCACCTACAGGCACTTGAGTCACTGAGTCTCAAAGGGCACGACACAGGTTTCCATGCGGGTCAATTTGCCTTACCCCATTCGCTCAAGAAGCTCACTTTATTTGGGTGCGAGATTCCTGGGGAAGATGTTACCATGATTGGGTCACTACCAAATCTTGAAGTGCTCAAATTGAAAACCGTGGCCTTCCAAGGTTGTGAGTGGCATCCTGTTGAAGGCGAATATCAGCAACTAAAGTTCCTTTTGCTTGATTATTCTGATCCTTTCGTCTGGACAGCAGACAGCGTCCACTTTCCCAGGCTTGAGACACTTGTTATTCGATGCGCGTATAATTTGGAGGAGATCCCTTCTGGCATTGGCGAAATACCAACGCTTCGATCAATTGAGTTGGAATTACTGCCTTGATTCTGCTGCTGCATCCGCAAAGCAAATACTGGAGGAGCAACGGAGCTTGGGGAATGAGGACCTTCAATTTCGAGTTGTCACCTGGAAGGAGCTAGAAATTGAGCTGGATGATTGAGACAGTCTCTACAATAATAGTGCGAGTTATTTTTGTCTCTCTTTTTGTTTTCCTCTTTATCACTGCAGGTCTTTTTTTGAATATGTTGTTGGAATAAGATATGATATGGAAATAAAAGATCAATTATTTCTGCACTTATTATAAGTAAGGGCGTTACTGAATTACATTCAAATTCGAATTCAATCTATAACTGAGCATATTCGAATTCAATTAATTTTTCAATTTCAGTGTTCTAATAATTTGAAAAAGCATGGTTAAATGATATTACTAATAGAGCAACAAATTTCAACTATCTTTCATCTGCCATGATTAAAGCATCATTCACTTCCATTCTCCATCGCTCTCTCCGAAATTCAAAAGCTATTCAGAAAATTTTCAAAAAGAGAGATGAAACTTGTTAACTTGTCTGCTGCTTATTCACCCACATAAGAGTTTCCAGAGATTTCCTTTGTGGAATGTTTGACTAATTATGTGTTAAGAGAAGAATTAAAGAGCCTACTTAATTAAATATGGAATTAAAAAAATTGGTATTTAATATATACGTCTACATATGTTAAAAGTTATGGCGAAAAAATCGATAAAAAAATATAAAAAAACGGTTAATATACGGATTTATAGACCTACACATAAAATATAAATGTAAAAAAATTATTCAGAAACAAAAATACAGCTTATTTTGATACAAATAAGTATTTTTATATTATTTAATATATAATTATGACATAACATAAGAATATTATTTAATATCTATTATATATTCATAAATTATTAGAATTTATATTTTTCATTCATATGATATTCCATTTAAATTTATAAATAATTTTAGATTATTTATAATATTATAAATATTTATTAATATAAAATATTAATATATAATTATGACATAACATAAGAATAATTATTTAATATCTATTATATATTCATATATTATTAGAATTTATATTTTTCATTCATATGATATTCCATTTAAATTTATAAATAATTTTAAATAATTTTAGATTATTTTAGATTATTTATAATATTATAAATATTTATTAATATAAAAAATTATTCGTCAAATATTAAACAAGTAAATATGATGTATGTACTAAAAGTTTCACATCAAAAGTATGAACTATTATTCGTTAGTGTAGAATGTGTATGGAAAGTAAAAGTATTTTTTAATTATTTATATATACGTGTACTATGTGAATTTTAACAAATAGATTGAAGGAAAACACAATATAATTCATTACAGATAAAATAGAATGAACTTCATAAAAACTATCTATGTAGTTTGATTAATTATAAAAACTACCCTCTTAGGTTTTAAAGTTACAAATCCCCCCTACAACTAACTGACTCCAAAAAAAAGCACCAACGGAAATTGGAAAATATCTTTCTTACACCTACCATTAAATTAAATTAAAAAATAAAAATAAAAACTAAAAAGAGTGAACAGAATATTTTACTGCCATAGTTCTTTCAAAATAAATTTGAGTCATTGATCTTCTCCTCATCATCTAACGGTCCATACTTTTGTGTTTTGGAAAGAAAAAATTAAAACTAGCCCCAACCCACTTTGTACATTGGATGAATTAATTTAATTAATATGATAAAATTAAATTGGATCAAGGCCCATAGGTGTGGGCTTGCAGGAAGCCCATGAAAAAAATTAAGTCTTGAATTTGGAATAAAAGACTTACCAATATACAAGTTTGACTTGGAAATGGATCAAAAACTTACCTCTTGGATTTCATTTAAGACTTGGAAAGAGATCTCACATGATGGAAACTATGGGGCTATATATATAGTCCCCATAGGGATCGAAAATTATAAGTTAATGCTTGTAGAATTTGCGGTCCTCTCTCCTCCAAGAAATTTATTTCTTGCATTCCAACATTTTGAAGAGTTCGAGAAAGCTAATGACTTGAAATGTTTCTAAGTCCTCTTCATCAATAGGAAGCTTTATGTATAAATTTTGATAAAACCTGAAACTTCTGAATGAATTTAAAAGGATATCAAATTTATTTTATATGCATAATCGATTATCGTACCAAATCTGGGATATCTTTATTAAGTGTTTGATACATATTTTTACGATTTTAATTTTTTGCTGCATTTAGTATCTCATGATTTTGCGAACCCAAAAAAATCAGTGCCTCAATCTTGACTTTTAGGTGTCGCGGTCCGAAACTCATTGAATTGAAAATTGGCGTTCGAGTTGTGGCACCGCGGCACCAATCACTCTGTCCGCCAGAATTAATCTAATGTGGTGGTCTTCACTTTCATACACCATGGCGCCCAACATGGGTTTCGCCATAATTTTGTTTATGTGAATTTTTGCTGATTTTCCTTCTTCTTTTCCACCATCTTCATATCTTTATCATTTAAGGTGTTGGAATATAACAAATTACAGATCTATACCCATAATATAAGATTTATAAATTTTAATCTAATCAAAACAAATTATATTCATCCATAACCAAACAATAACAACTAAGGACACCATGCAATTTTCACATGATTTGATCATTCATTAAGAAAATGCATTCAACAATGCACAGACCACTCATGCATACTTAAAATTAAAATTACATATTTATACAACTTAACTCTGATACTAGTTGTTAGTTTCACGCAACAAAAATGCAAAGGATCAGACACAATGAAAATTTAGTAAAAAATTTGAAGTAATAGAAAGAAAAACAGGTCAATTGCATAAAGCCCGTGATAGCAATGGGACCGGGGAGCCAAATTCTAAATAAAAATTATTATCGATGATCATATAAATAAAAGTGTTTAGAAAAACATAATCATCCATTCTAATCTTTTTAGAAACCATAGAGATTCCACTCCAATAAGAATGAGTGGTCGTTCTAAACATCAAAATTAAGTTTTTCACTGTATATATATTTTGTGATATTTTCAACACATGAAATCACAAGACTAGATTGAGTGAGATAGATGAAAAAAATCAGCTAAAATTTAAGAGAACGGGAGAGCATAAAAAAACTCTTTAGGGGGAGGGGGAGGGGGAGGAGTTATCCTTTTATATTGTTGAATTTTCAGTCTCCTATTCTACTCTAATTCTCTCGTTGATATAACTATAACTCTAATTCATAATTCTAGATAATACTAGAAATAATAAATTCAAAACAAACATCCTCGTTTTTATTTAATACTCAGAGCAAACAATTCTACTTATCACATATTTCTAGTATTATTTGATATTTATATTTAACACCCAGTCAAGAAATAATTTTCAAGAAATATTAAATATAATTAATTTGCTGCAAGAGTATCCATCATCATGTTTGTGAAGGTGGATTGGGACCTATAGACCTATAATTACAAGCTCCAACAAATTCAGAGTTAAAGTCTTTTATGAATTAATTCAATTTATTAATTCCAAGATTACTCCATTAAAAAATTAAAATTACACTCTTGTAATTATAGAACTAATTTACTTTAAAAAATCAACGAACAGTCCATTAATATAATCATTATATATGGTGTGACCCTAAATAGATGATTTATAATTAGAGCTAGGTTTGTATTCCGTTAACCTGTTTAATTATCTGTTCATCCTTGTTTGCTATTAATTCACTAATGATGAGTTAATTTATAACCAACTCATAAATTGAGCATTCAAACTGTTCAGTTCTACAATTAACTACCAAGGGAACCGTTTCTTTACTTACTGTGGAAATGTATAAATTTCATATCTGTAAGTTATATTCCCACCTATCTATTACATTGTGATCCCGAAATGCGAGTGTTAAGAATACTGACCAACAAAATTTTAATGAGCAAATAAAAAATTACACTAAGATAAATATGAGTCTATAACTACTCAACATTAAGATCAATCCATACAATCATCTTTTGATGTTATTTCAATCTTCCAAAAATAACAGAATTAGGTGAAAATTCAAATTACATCTGGTTCAGTTCTATATAATCCAATTATATAAAATGTCTCCATTATAATATCACTGCATCAATAGTCCAGATAAGATTATCATATTCTTAATGCTAATAGATCACACTAATAATAGTTTAACTAAAGATCCCATCCTTAATTCATTATGGACTATTTTGATTTATTATCCATAATCTTAATTCTCACTAAGATTATGATCACATTAATACATACGAATTTTCTAATATCATAAGCATATCAATAAATCAAGTATGAAATATTATTTTATTAATGAAGCAAATAACGTACAAATACATGCTTTTAGGGCTAACAGGAAGTCATTTGTGCCTACTCTGTTTAATTAAAATACCAAAAAAATCAACCATATGTTAATATGAAAATTGCTCAACAAATTACCACATATAACTGAAGTGAGAATTATAAGAGACTACACCTCAAAGAATAAATTGTTATATCAATCAATCAAATGTTTGATTAAAATACATGCATGCATTTGATAGTTCTCAATCCCCAAAAGATTATGGCAACCAACAATGTAGTTATAAACTCAAAATACTAATTACATGCATTTGATAATTGCCAACCTACATTGTTTGGTTACTTATTTCAACTATTATCTTTGTGGCCTACTTTTGCATTCACAATTAATATCATGATAGTCTTAAGAACAATGTCCTCAAAAAGAATTATTTTTTTCATTGCAACATATGTTTTCCATTTACATATTATATATCTTATGCTTTGTTTATTACTTAATCATTTGCCAAAATCTATATTAATTCGTATGATTCGTAGATTTTACAACATAAGATGTTTGTTTACTTATAACTGTTATTTCATGACATTATTTTAAATTGAGAACTAAAACATTGGTCACTTTAAAAATTTCAGACAGAACATGAGTAGGAGCTGAAAAATAACTTATTCTTCAGTGCTTGCTTTCTACAAGAAACACTAGAATATACAATAACTATTCAAAAAATATGGATTTCAAGCATTATATTCAAATTGTCTGGAGCACTTCCTTCTATACCTTCTTTTAGTATTTCAAAATGCAACATTACTTTTGCCAAATGATTTAATAGAATACCTTCATACTATATAAAATAAAATTTTTATGAGAGCTAAGATGAGTAAGCTATTGGTCCTTCGACCCAATGTAGACTTTTTTTGTAAATTAATTATATGGTTCGCGATGTAGACTCTTAAATATTAGTCGTATACAATATGAGAGTTGGAAAGGCCAAGGTAATGAGAATAAGATAAGTTTCTTTGAGAACCATAAAAAGCATGGGGCCAAGTAGAAGAACTCCAAGAATTTGGAAGAGGATACTAAAAGATGATCCTTATGACAACTATTTCTGATTTAAAGCTCAAATTGATAAGAATAAAAAAGATTGGAGAGAAAGAAGAATCCAAACTTTGAGGAAAAATGAAGAACACGACAACTATAAGGATGTACTAGAATTAAAAGATGATATTTTGAAATTAGATATGCACATTTGGTATGCAATAGGAGTTTGTATTTATCTTTTTTGTTTCTTTCTTCATTATTTTATGATTTGTATGTATATTATGCTTTGCTTATCTCATATTCGTTTGCTAATCTATAGCTTTTGCATTGCAGGTTGTACAACAATGATATTTTTTTATCTTTTAAGCTATTATTTTCATGGCATGGTTTTACTTTTGAAATTAAAAAACTTATTTTGCAATACTTCATTGTTAGAGGAAATGAATTTTGCAAATGGGATTCTCCAGGATTGCTCAAAGCACAAGCATTTCTTTCAAGATCATCTCCTAATATTTCAAAATGAAACTTTATTTTTTCCACAAGATTTAGTGAAATATCGTATAGATATGGATTTCTAAATTATTTTGAGAGTGGAGATTAGTAAGCTTTTGGCCCCTCACCCTACATCAACTTTTTTTAAATATGCATGCGGTTGGTAATTATATTTTCTGAATTCTACTTCTTGTAAGAGTTAAAAATTCATTTTTTGAATTCTACTTCTCATATAAGAGTTAAAAATTCATTCTTCCAATTTTATTTTCTGAATTCTACTTCTCGTAGACGAGTTAAAAAGTTATTTTTTTGGACTTCTATAAGATGATCGTGATTATAACTATTAAAGGTTCAAAACTAAGAAAACAAAGAAATAGAAGGCACGGCGAGAGAGAATAATAAAAAATTTGAGGTTGATCTTTAAGGATATGCTAGAATTAGTTTATGATCTTTAAGAAATTTAATATGTGCATTTTGCGTGCAGTAGAAATTTGTGTTTGTTTTTTGTTTCTTTATTCATTTTATTGTGATGTGTGCATATTATATTTGTTGATTTCTTATCCATATGCAAATCTACATGTTGAATAATTCTTATAATATGTAAGTTGTCCAACATACCATGTATGTTTATTTCTTGAAAATTAATATCTCGTGGTCTAAAAAATTTGGGACAGATCAAGAGCATGAACAAAAAATGACTTATTTTTCAGTGGTGACCGTTACAAGAAACAACCGAATACACAAGTTTTGATTAACAATATACTAATTTAGAAGTCGTTGGATGTAGTATTGCTCAAACATTCTATTCAAGTTGCCTCGAGCATTTCTTTCGAGACCTTCTCCTAATATTTTACAATGCAATCTTGTCTTTTCCAAAGGATTCAATGAAATCTCATACTCGTGTGGAACTCAAATGTTCTTATGAGAACTGAGATGAATAAGCTATTAGCCCTTGACCCTACATAAACTTGTTAGGCGTGTTGTTGATGATGCAGATAATAAAATATTGGTCATATGTAGTTTGAGAGCTTAAAATGGTAAGAAAATGAGAATAAGAGAAGTTAATCCAAGGACGATAAAAAGCACGAGACGACTAGAAAAATTTCAAGAATGTATAATTCAAAAGATGAAACTAAAAGTGCATCCTAATTATAACTATTCAAGTTCAAAACTAATATACTGAAAAAAGAAAAAACCTACTGAAAAAATTTCCAACAATAATGAATAATACAATAGCTGTAAGGATATGCTGGAATTGGATAATGATATTTTTAAATTAAACTTGTGCATTTTGTGTGCAATTTGCGTATGTTATGCTTTTATTTTTTTCCATTTGCAAATTCATGTTGTCGTACAATTCTTGTGATATGTAGGTACAACATACTATGTTTGTGTTTGTTTAGTTATTTGGACAATTTTCGTACCATACTTTACATTGTTAATTAAAATATCAATAGTCTTAAAAATTTGGATAAGATCATGAGCATGTGCTAAATTATTTTTTGGTGCTCGATTTATGCATGAAATACCATAATACAAAAGAATTATTCAAAAATATATGGAATTATAAATGGTAGGATCTATGGTTGCTCAAGAATTCTATTGAAGTTGCCTCAAACATTTTTTGTTTTTATTTTATTTTATTTTATTTTTGTTCGAGACCTCCTAATATTTCAAAATGCAACTTGTTTTAAAGTCATACTGTTGTAGAAATCAAAATTACTGTGAGAGTTAAGATGAATAAGCATTGGTCCCTCGACTAAGGAATACAACAATTAATAAGATATGCTAGAATTGGATAATGATCTTTTTGAAATTAAGTTTGGCAATTTATGTGCAATGGGAATTGTGTGTGTATGTGTCTGTGTGTGTATTGTTTATCAATTATTTTAAAATTTGTATATCTTATACTTTGCTTATTACTGATCCATTTGCAAATTTATAATATTTCTTATGATTAATATCTTACACATATTACATTCATATAGCTCCTTTATTTACTTCCAAATAAAATAAAATAAAAAAACCAATTTCGAAAAGAGTTTGAAAAACCACAAATTAACGTGATCACATTTTGACATATTAATAGTATTAAGCCACCACGTTGGAAACAAAAAAGCCAGAATTAAGAAGCAAAATTTATTGACTAATCTATTACAAAACCATCTTTTCTTAATATAATTGTACCACAAATGGTCTAGAATAAATACATAAACACATGGGTAGCCCAATTTTTAGTTCGGCTATATTTTGGATCTTGAATTACAATAAGGAAAACTCCAAAAAATGACTTTTTTTGTTCAAATAATATAACTACATGCCCTATTTTTTAGATATTTTACTTTTCCTTCACATTTTTCTTACTGAATTCCAAGTTCCAAACAAAATTTTAATGAAAAAAAATTTAAAAATTTCTCAAGTAGTTACAAAATATGCTTCAATAATCAAAGTGTCTTAGAAAATATAGTGTGGAAATCTTAGTAAATCAGTCAAGAAATTTGTTAGTTTTGGACTACTTTTTCATTGTGGATTTTTGTCAAGAAATTGATTCTTGATTTTTCATCTCTGTACCTATATGAAAGGTGATGAGAAACTTTTTTCTAAATTATTTCTCCCTTTTTTTTATTTTGTTTTTCCTATGTCTTTGAGTTATGATTTGTGGATACCAAAATAACTCAGAAAATATTGTATAAACAAGTATTCTTGTAAATGGAGTGAAACAACAAAGCTTTATCGATCAATTTATATTTGAAAAGTCGTTATTGTCCATTAGTCAAACTCAACAAATTATATAGCAAGTTTTTTTAAATTGTATATCAATCATATGACAAGTATAATTCTAATTCATTTTTTAAACTGTATATCAATTACATGATAAGTATAACTCACTTGTTATGTGATTAATTTGGATCTGGACTTAGTGAATTATGTTACCCTAACTTTAATAGCGACGAATTTAGGAATTGAACTTTTGAGCAATTTATATTACTATTATAGAACTTCAATAACTAATCTGTTTTAGTTTCATTATACAAGAAAATATCAAAAAAGAAGAAGTATAAGAATTTTTTTTTTTTTTTGCCAAGAATCATGATTCTTTGTTTCTTTTTTTTCAATGAATGGTTTAGTAGTCTCTCGTACAGCTAAAAAGACCTTTTCGCAAGAACAATATTGACTACAAATTATTTTAACAATCCGTTACGAAGTTCATTCAAATTTATCTATGATGAAATTTATTGATGTTTCTTTTCAATTCTTCTCTTAATGTAAAATTAATCAAACATTCTACAAAGAAAATTTCCGGAAACTCTTACGTGGGTTGATTAACAAGAGACAAGTAAATAAATTTCATTTCTCTTTTGACAACTTTCTGATTAGTTTTTAGTGAATTTCGGAGAGAGCTGAGGAGAATGGAAGTGAATGATACTTACTTTAATCATGGCAAAAGAAAAGAAAGTTGAAATTTGTTACTCTATAAATATCATTCAACCATGCTTTCTGTAATCATTACAACATTAAATTTTAAAAACTAATTAGTATTTGGATATAATAGGGAAAATTCTAAATTTATCATTTGACCCCTTAAAAATGATCAAAATGACTAAATAGGATAAGACTAGCATCCTTTTACACGGGTCCTGACCTGCTCGACTTGAGGATCAGGTCCAACCCGATTCATGGACCATTGATCATCCTGACATCCACATCAGGTCTATTAGATATGACACTTGTCTCAAGGAGTCATGCCTATACTTGGATGTCTATAAATAGTCCCCATTTGACTCATTATAAAGTAATTGATATTTTTGGCTTAACTCTTTAACTTGATCTTAACAACCTAAACACCTTGACCTAATTTAAGTATCGGAGGATCTTGACTGGGGACAATCCCGACTAGCATGACGTGTGCTCGTCTTGTAGGTCTTCCCAAACTCAAATCATTACCTCAGTTCTAAATTACCTCGACCTGAATAAAAAAGATCCAACTCTACCTAATCTTAGAGATCCAACCTAACATGATCTTGAGGTAATACTGATTCCCAAATCATTCTCCTTCAGGAATTATTGCACTTGCATTGAATCACATGAAATACGAGATAAAACAATAAATAACTCAGGATTATTTGACTCTATCTCTATCATCTAGCTCAATTTCTAGTTCCTTAAAGGTGACAACTCGAAGTTGAAGCTCTTCATTCCCCAAGCTCCATTGCTCCTCCAGTATTTGCTTTGCGGATGCGGAAATAGAATCAATGCAGTATTCCAACTCAATTGATCGAAGCGTTGGTATTTTGCCAATGCCAGAAAGGATCTCCTCCAAATTATATGCCTATTGAATAACAAGAGTCTCAAGCCTAGGGAAGTGGATGCAGTCTGCTCTCTAGATCACAAGATCAGAATAATCAAGCAAAAGGAATTTCAGTTGCTGAAATTCTCCTTCAACAGGATTCCACACAGGGCCTTGGAAGGCTAAGTTTTTTAGTTTGAGCACTTCAAGGTTGGATAATGACCCAACCATGGTCACATATTCCTAAGGAAACTTGCAGCCAAATAAAGTCAACTTCTTGAGGGAATGGGGTAAGGCAAATTGATCCGCATGAAAACATCGGCAGAAAGACCATTTTGCATCCCTCGACTCATGCTCAAATGACCATTTAAATACCTCAACTCACCACTCATCCAGTTGTCTGTATAACTAATTGCCAATTTGTTTAAGTTGGGAGTTTTCTTGAGGAACTCTGCAGTACACCTAAACTTTCTTAAGACAAGCAGAGTTTGTAGGTTTTCCAGAACAACAAAGCGATAATGTTATCTTTAACAATTATGGTATGTAGATTCCAAAGTAGGGATATTGAAGGAGGACATTCAACCTGTGATATACTATAAAAGTTGAAAGCCACGTAACAAGAGTTAACTAGTTGCAAAATTTCCTCTAATATTTGTGAAGCATCATCATCCAATACTCTTAGCAATTTAAATCCAATGGCAAAATCCATCCACAGTTGCTTAATTACTAGAGAGCAGTAGAGAGCAGTGGAGTGGTGGTGCCGATTGCAAGGCATGAAGACGATCGTAATGTTGGTAATTCTGTAGACTTGAGTGGTCATGAATACCAAAGTGACACTGGATTGTCATCTCCTCTAGGTTGAGGCTAGACACCCTTGTGACCTAGAGAAACCTCCATTTTTTACCTTCATGTGGGCATAGGTCCCTCAACATATCATGGATGCTGCAACCTTTTGGTTTTCTATTGTACTATCGCTCATTAACCAAAATGAGATTTTGCAAAGAAGAAGCCATGGTGAGGAAAGAGTTATTTCATATATGAGTAGGTAGGTAGAAACTTGCCCTTTAATTTACAAGTGAAGCCTATTTATAGGTAAAGGTTTCGGACATTAATCTCGGACTCCAAACCTATTTAATAGATAGATGACTTGATGAAGACACATGTCTTTAAAAAGATGGTGGATGGGTTGAGAATCTTACAGGACAATTACACACAGACAAGGGCACATGGGTGTGCCATAAAAGTAAAAAAGAAAGACGCGTCGGTCAAAAGTAGCTGACACTAGTATAATAATTATCTTGTCTTTTTCTAAAGTAACAGATGCATGGCCAGGGACCACTCATTAAAGGACAATACTGAAAAGATGTTGTTTGGCCAATTGTCATTGCTGACATCATGGCTTTAGTCACTTCTGTCAGTTGTGTTAGGGCTTACATCATGGATGACGTTATTAGGTCTTTCTAGATTGCTGACATCATTCTATCGTCATGCTGATGTTAGGTTGCTGACGTCATGCTGTTGTCAGTCTTATCCATCCACCAAGCTTTATTGTAGTACTTTGATAGGGCGTTGATGGCTTCTATCCTTCTATTATGTTGTTCAGGTTTTGTTCTTCGTCTGAATCAAATTCTTGATATAATAGTGCAGTGCTTCTATAATGTTCGTTAAGAATTCTTTCAGTCCATTTTCTAAGGATTTGTTGGTTCAAACCTTCAATTGGAGGTCCCTTATATTGGGTTGTTATTTCTAATCTTTTTTCTATAAAGATAATCTGTAGATTATCCATATCCCAAAGTATGAAATGTTTATCACCTTGGTTTCGTCTTTCTTCCCAAAGTCCTTTTGCAGTTTCGAAGTGCCTCCACGCTTTGAGTTGTTGATGAAATGGTCTATCAATCACCTGAAGCTTGCTACTTTCTTCGAATCCATGTGACCTTTGGACCCACATCATATGTTTTGCTAATATTACCCCTTGCTCCATGTTGGAGGGATAATTTTTATTCTTATTTCTATAAAGTCTTTTTTCTTTTTCTAGGATGGATTCGCAGAGTTTTTTGAGTTTCTTTCCCAGCTTTCTACATTGTGGAATTTTTATAAAGATTAATCTGTCAAGTAATCCATGGTCTATTAGTTGTTGAGGGCTAATTTCTTCATTTTCGTACTAGAATCTTTTGAAGTCTCCCATGTTTATCTCGCATTTATGGATTGAGAAGGCGATGGAGCAATCACATTGTCTTGGTTCAAATTGTGGTTCATGTTGAACTTTTTCTAGTCTATATGATTGTGTAATTTTTTTCATTGATACTCCTAGTATCTGCAAGTTCTTGTTCCAATTTGTCTTCCTAGGTTTTCGAGGAGTTGGATTTGTTGAAGAAATTCTCTTTCGTTTTTTGGTAAATGATCTCCCTTGGTTCATTTGGAAGAAGGCTCAGGAACTGGCTTTCAAATAATTGCATTCTGACTCGGAGAGGATCTCCTTCTGAGTTTGGCATCACATACTTGGGAGACTATTTTGATCTTATTTCTTTATTTTTCTTTTTGAGCTCTTGTATTCTTTTATTCAGCTTCCTAAACATGTCTTCCATGGCTTTAAAATGTCTACAAAAGAGAAATTATTATGTCACATCTTTCGCCAGGGCTTGTTGGTAATCTAAGCCTTCTCCTAACGGCTGTTGCTCAAGCTATTGCACCTGTTTTTTATTTTCTTTTTCTGTTTTTTGAATTTTGTCAATTTTTTCTTTTACTAAAGGCTCTATGTATATTTTTGTTTTTCCAAAGATTTTTTCTGCCTCTTGTACAAGTTCAAGAAAATTATTAAAGCATCTTACCTCTGATTTGTTGTATCCTTGGATTGAGACAATTTCCTTTGACCTTGTTTGAAATATTCCTTGTTGTTTTCCTCTTATAATGACAAAGTATTCTTCTTGTTCCTTACCAAATTGGTAGGCTAAGGCATTCAAACACCTAAAAAGGTGAGTTCTGTTATTAGTTGTACTAGCTTCAAATAGATTGTTGGTACGTGTTGAACCATGTTTTGTACAATTCTATTGAATTGATTTCGAAAAAACCATTTAGAGCTTTCAGGATATTCATTCAAGATTATTGGGCCAATCTAGATTCTGGCTCCAATTTGTTCGCTTCCTTGTTACCTGTTTTTATATCCTGCATTAATCAAGGAGTTAACTTGTCGAGAAACAAAATCAACAATAACATTCTTTTCCCCTTGTATATGTTCGAAGGTTACTTCATAACCGTTACCCTGTATGGTATCAATAAATTTTAGCCATCTATGTGCACTGGTTTTTCTT
Source organism: Paulownia fortunei (assembly GCA_019321725.1). Classification (NCBI taxonomy): domain Eukaryota; kingdom Viridiplantae; phylum Streptophyta; class Magnoliopsida; order Lamiales; family Paulowniaceae; genus Paulownia; species Paulownia fortunei. Next base: position 14,765,453 of record CM033112.1, on the reverse strand, counting down.
TCACTATTATATTTGTAAAGTCTCACAATGACTTCACAATATGTTCTTATTGTAAATGGTTTCCTTAGATAAAGTTTGAAATTTTCTAAGGCACATATTATTCCTTCATTTTCACATTCAATAGAAGGTATTGTTTTATTTTTAAAGATTCCACTTGCAAATTGTGAAATCCTTTCTTCATTTTTTGAAGAGTATTTTTCTGGTTTGACTACTAAAACTGTTGCCCATCAATTATTACTAGTATCTGTGATAATAATTTTATATTCGAATTCTAGTGGTAATTTTAGGTCAGAGAGATTTTTAACCCGTTCTTTTATTTTTCTAATAAGTTCAACATCTGATTTATTGACAAACTTTTGTCCTCCTTTTCTTGTTTTTTGATAAAGAGGGCCTACTAGCTGTCCAAGATCTTTGATATATATCCTAGCATAATTTAGAAGTCTAAGAAATTGTTGAAGTACTTTAGTTTCTTCCATTTTTTCTGAAAATTCTAAAATCATTTTTACAACATGTGGTTGTAATTTTATTATTCCTTTGCCAATTGAATGTCCTAGGAATTCAATTGTTCTTTAAACAATTCTATTTTCTTTTTTGATATAATAATTCCATGTTCCATGAAACGTTTAAAGACAACCTCAAGATGATAAAAATGTTCAACTTTATTATTACTAAAGACTAAAATATCATCTATATAAACAAGACAATAATTTAAGTCTCCGAATATATTGTCCATCTTTTTTCTAGAAGAGGGCTGGTGCATTTTTAAGGTCAAAAGGCATTACTAACCATTCATAATGTCCTCTTTTTAGACCAGTAAAAATAATCCATGGTATTGATTCTTCAGCCGTTTTAACTTGCCTGTATCCTGATTTGCGGTCAAATTTACTAAAGATCTTTTTATTGTGCATATTATCTATTAAGAAATCTTTGTTTGGAAAACTATATTTCATTTTTCTAGTATTTTTATTTAACCTTTTGTAGTTTATAACCATTCCACGTTTTTCCACGTTTTTCTTCTAACCATAAAAGCTCAGCTTTTATGAGGGCTGCAACTATTCCTAATTAGTTTTAACCCTTTTAATTCTTTTATTTGATTTTCAAATTCCTTTTCGTCCTGTGGGCTGTAAACTATATCTTTTTCTGTTATTTCTACTTCAGGATTTATTATTTCTAATTTACAAACTATCTTATTTATTTCCCAATGTCTGGTAGGATTTTTTCCTATAATTTTAGTTTTTCTGCTAAGTGGACTAGCTTTTCTAATTTAGCCTTATCATAGGTTGGTGGTTCTGTATTAAACACTTGTTGTTTAATATATTGTTCAAATATATCATATTCCTCTATTTCTGAAAGATTTTCATCTTCTTCTATAATTAAAATGTTTTTACTTGGGTTTTTTTTTGGGGAGGGAGGTGGGGTTATTCCACCATGCTTATATGGTGCAAACTCTAATTTATCTGTTCTTAACATAGATATTTTTTTATTAATTTGGACAAAGTTTTTTCCAATAGTTCAAACTAAGAATAAATTTAGGTTTTCTTTTATCTGTTACCCATGTTTGAGGAAGATTGTATTTATTGCTTTTATCTCCGTTACTTGTTTCGAATTCTATAGTAGCACTTTCTACACAGTGATGGTATTGGGTAAAACTTCCATTTGCTAATGTAGTTATGGTTTTCATTTTTGTTGATTCTAACACTTCTAATGGTATTAGAGTTTTATGTATACAACTTTTAGTACTTCCGCTATCTAGGATAGCATATGTTTCTAGAGTTTTTTCATTTCTGAATTTAATCCAGCATTTTAGGTTTAAGAGGTTATTAATGGGTACTTTAGTACTTAAGCATTGTATTTCTGACCATTCATGACTGTCTTGTTTATAATTTTCTTCTTTACTTTCTTTGGGTTCAATTATTACTTCTTTTCCCTTTTCTAAAAAGGGTTTTCTTTCAAGGATTAAGATTCTCTTTTTAAGTTTTTCAACTTCTAATTCTATTTTTAGGACTCTTATATCATAATTATCTTCTTTTTTGATAGCATTAAAATGTTTCACTTTTATACCAAAATGTTTTTCAAGACAGAAACTACAAATTTCCTGCTGACATGTAAAACATCTTGATCTATGTTCCATATCCAGGTTTAAGAAACAATAATCATATTTTTTTGTGAAAATTCCTTCTCTTTGTATCCATTCGTGTTCATGCTCTTCTTTATTCATATAACTATTAGTTATGCTAGGCATATTTAAACTATCTATCATATTTTGTATTTTATTGATTTCAATGTTGTCAAATTCATCAAAATCTTTTAATCTTTCTTCAACTTCTTCTATAGAATAGAAGCTTTCATCATAAGTGTCCACACTTACAATGTCTATTTCTAATCCCTGAATCATATTAACTCTGTATGGGTTATTCATTCTTTTGTTACATCTATTTGCTAGATGATTAGGATCCCCACATATGTAGCAGTGACATTTTCTTTGTTGATTTGGTTTTTTAACATGTCTACCTTTTTTAGGTGTCTTTTTAGAAAAAATTCTAATAATGTTTTTATTTTTAGGGACTTTTTCATACCATTGTGGTGTGATGATATTTTTACAGAAAGAATTTTTTTATCTTTTTATTTCTTTTTGCTGAATAATTTCTACACATTATCCTTGAGTCTGTCAAAGGTGAAACAAATTCTTGCTCCTACTCCCAGACCAGTTGGATAATTATTTGCCATCTAGGTTTGTTCTATGTCTTTTCCTAGTGTCCGTGGAAGTATCACTAGATATCTGTTAGCAATTTCTTCATCAAAGAAAACTTCTGCTTTAGGGCTAAGTTCATATAGTCATTATATTTTCCCATTCTTTTATGATTGAAGGTTATAGTTATTTTTTGATGGTTCAAAACCTAACAATATTTCTCTTATAAGGGTTGTAAAATTGTATGGGTTGTTTCCCATAGCTTTTCTCTCTTTAATCCTGTCAGGATCTTTTTTTAGACACTCAAGGCAGTATCTCCTAGTAGTGTTTCTAGATATACGACCATATCTATTCCTGAGAGGTCCTATGTTTACCCATGCTCTTACTGTGTCTAATTTCCATCTATCTATGGCTTCTGGCCATTGTTGAGGGTGTAGGTTTGTAAGGGTTGGGACAGTTCTATATTTATAGGCTTGAGGTAGTATAACACTATCTAGAATATACCTCCTTCCTCTTTCTTTTACTTGGTTTTGTCCATTTAAGTCTTCATATCTTAATTTAGTTGGATTTCTTGGCGTTTTCCAAGATCATATTCTCTTGGTTGGGGTTGAGTTCTTTCGAACTCAATTCTTTCTCTTTTTGGTGGTCTGAGACCAGGGTCATAAGGGTGTATGCTTTAATCGATGGTCCTATTTGATATGTTTCTATTTTATTATCTTCTCATGGAGTCGGTCTTTGATTATTCATTTTTGTCTCTTCAGGGAGTTCTCTATAGATTTCTGTTTCTGAATAATTACCATAATTTTCATGGTCCACTTTATATTTCCTATTTATATGAGAAAAGGCTTGTTCGAAGTCTAATTGATATTCGTTAACAAGTCGTTCAAACTCATTATACATTTTATCTTTAATATTTTCTCCATTTATATATTTTAATTCTTTGATTATTACTTCAGATGTAACTCTTTGTTCTCCTAGATCTTTTGGTGATTCTGGATTTTTTTCGTCTTTTAAGATAATGGTTTTTCCAGTTCTGTATATATTTCTTCAATTGCTCTATTTTCTTGTTCACAATCATTTATAATGTTAGTTTTGACTATATATCCTTTTCTGATCTGAATGTTATCTCTTCATCAGATATTCCAGGGTTCTTTTCTCTAATCATTTGACCATTTTTTCTAAGTTGATTTCTAATTTCCCCTTTTCTTAGGACCATATCATACTCAGGGTTGGTCATATGTTTTGGAATTTCTTCTAACTCGTTTATTCTAGCATCTACTTCTTTTGTTTCATCTATAGAGCTAGATGTTTTGCTTGGATTTCCTAAATACCCATAATTATGAAATCTTACAGATAAGCTTCGATTTGAATTTTCATATATTGAATTTCTAGCTGGGGCATAGATTTATTTATCTAGAAAAGATTCAATTGTCCATTCTAGTCCAGCATTTTGTTCAGGATTATATTTTATTACTGGTATTGCTTTAACACCTTTACTAGTAAGCATATTTCCTATCATTTCAGAATTATCTAAAAATGAGTCTTGCTTGTTGAACAAAGTTTTCCTATAAACTTTGTTCTTATCACTAGATTATATGTTCCTTGTTAGAATTTATAACCTTTTGTCTTACTCCCAATTTTAATATGTTTTGCAAACTCTTTGGGATCTATTAAATAATTTGGAAAGAAATAGATTATAGCACCATTACTACTATTCATGTCTATTTCAAAAGTTCCTAGAATCCCTTGTCCTAAATCTGTATGTCTTTCATCATACAGAACAACTAGAGTTTTTTTTTTCCAAGGTTAGGTCTATGGAGGCCTTTTACAGCTATCATTACTGTTCCTAGATGAACATATTGAATACCCTTTTGAATTAGTTGGGTTTTTTAGCTTTCTTCAATTAAATTGAAGGATATTTGTTGTTCTTCATTAGTGCAACTTTCTTTTTTTCCACAGATGTGTCTGTATAATTTTTCATTACTCCAAGGGATAAATTTTCCATAAAGAAGTTCCCCCTTAATATTTTTCAATCCGTTTGTTTTAAATAATTCAAATTTTTGTTCGATATCTACAATATCTTCAAGTTTTTCTACAACATTCTTATTTGATCTGGTTTTGCTAGACCAGTGGTTCCAGTAATTACAAAAGTTGGTGCGGAAAAATTACTAGCTTCTTTTAGCGATTCTTGATAAACTTTTAACTGTTCTATGTTCATTAAATTTCTTCACTGACAATCTTCTTAATATGTGAAAGTTCAATTTTTATTTCTTGTTGTATTTGTTCAAGTTCAATATATCTTTTCTTAAGCTTTTTAGATTCAAAGTTAATTCCTTCTTTAAGGGTTTCTTCAAAAACTATGGGGCTCTTTTTAATGACTTTTTCTTCAAGAGAAAATATTTTCTTTTCTAAAAGAGAGTTTGATTCTTTTATATAATCAATTTTATTTGAGATTTCCTTAAGATGTTTATGTTTTATATCACAAAGAATTTTAAACCAGTTTTCTAGGATGTCAAATTGTTTTTTTACTTTCGAGCTGAAGTTTATTATTAAATCCACAAGTGTATTGTATTCTTTGTTTTCTCCATGAAGAAGATGTGAGAATTTTCCACTAAAATTATACCCTAAAGTGTGTCCTTCTGTAGTGGTTTTGTTTTTTCTAGTTCCTTCTCTGATAACAAGGTCCATATATTCTAAATTTTTAAAAGTACCTATCCTTGCTTCAAGTTTTGTATGGTTTGATTAATAAGGATAATTAGCTGTACTAAAAATCCTATTGTTCTGTCAAATTCCTTATAAACAATTTCGTATATAGGTTCGCTTCTTATAGCATGTACTGCTCTAAGATTATTCTGTAATTCAAGCTCAATTTGATTTTTAAACCAATTAAGTTCTTCAATGCTACTGTAATTTATATTAAACAATAAATTAACAAGATGTTGACAATCTATCATATGAGCTAAAAAGATATTATAAGAGTAATGGATACTAGGTTTGTTTATCAGTGTATTTTCTATTTCTAAAAGTTTAAGAAAATAATATTTACCTCTACTTTTGCTTTTGCTTTGTCTTTTCTTCAATCAAAAGATGCTATCTTAGTTTTTCTCTTCTGGTTCACCCGAACTCTCCCTAAAACCGTCCTTTTCCACTTTAAATGTCTTGAAGTGGGCTCATTCCAGTCTTTTACCAGCTTGAGTTTATACAAGGTTTCTTTGTTTTTGGAAGAATGAAAGGTTTAAGTAGGGTTAACGTATTTTCTGAAACTTTTATGTATAGAACTAAACTGTTAAAAGACTTTTCCTCTTCCTCGAAGGGAAGTTTTAGAATAAGTGTATTTCTTCTACTAATTTTGGTGCAGAACATTTTTAGGCTCTGATACCAGTTGTTTTTTTGTATTGGGGTTTGGGGTTTTTTTGCAAAGAAGAAGTCATGGTGAGGAAATAGTTTATTTCATATATGAGTAGGCAGGCGGAAGATTGCCCTTTAATTTACAAGTGAAGCCTATTTATAGGTGAAGACTGATGACCTGATGAAGATACGTGTCTTCAAAAGGACGGTAAGATGGGTTGAGAATCTTACAGGACAATTATACACAGACAAGGCCACATGGGTATGCCGCAAAACTCAAAAAGAAAGATACGTTGGTCAAAAGTAGCCGACACTAGTACAATAATTATCCTGTCTTTTTTTAAAGTAACAGACGTATGGCCACAAACCACTCATTATAGGACAATACTAAAAAGATGATGTCAGGCCAGCTGTCGTTTGCTGACATCATAGCTTTCGTCACTTCTGCTAGCTGTGTTAGGGCTTACATCATGGATAATGTTATTAGATCTTTCTAGATTGCTGACATCATTCTGTCGTCATGCTAATGTTAGGTTGTTGACGTCATGTTGTTGTCAACCTTATCTATCCACCATACTTTGATGTAGTACTTTAATAGGGTATTGATGGCTTCTATCCTTCTATCATGTTGTTCAGTTTTTTTTTTTAATCTGAATCGAATTTTTGATCTAATAGTGCAATGCTTCTACAGTGTTCGTTAAGAATTTTTTCAGTCCATTTTGTAAGGAATTGTTGGTTCAAACCTTCAATTGGAGGTCCCTCATACTGGGTTGTTATTCCTAATATTTTTTCTACAGACATCATTTTGTCGTCATGCTAATGTTAGGTTGCTGACATCATGCGATATATAAGGGTGACAACAGCATGATGTCAGCAACCTAACATCAGCATGACGACAAAATAATGTTAGCAATCTAAAAAAATCTAATAACGTCGTCCATGATGTAAGCCCTAACACAGCTGGCAGAAGTGACAAAAGCCACGTCAGCAAGGACAGCTAACCCGACAATATCTTTTTAGTATTATCTTGTAATCATTGGTCCCTGCTCGTACGTCTGTTACTTTAGAAAAAGACAGGATAATTATTGTACTAGTGTCGGCTACTTTTGACCAACACGTCTTTCTTTTTCACTTTTATGGCACACCTATGTGCCCTTGTCTGTGTATAATTATCATGTAAGATTCTCAACCATCTCACCATCCTTTTGAAAATACGTGTCTTCATCGATTCATCAGTCTATTAAATAGGTTTGGAGTCTGAGATTCATGTCCGAGACCTTCATGTCCGAGACCTTCACCTATAAATAGGCTTCACTTGTAAATTAAAGGGCAAGTTTCCACCTGCCTACTCATACATGAAATAAACTCTTTCCTCACCATGGCTTCTTCTTTGCAAAAAACCCCCAAACCCCAAGACCAAAAAACAATTGGTATCAGAGCATGAAAAGGTTCTACACCAAAAATAGTAGAAGAAATACATTTCTTCTAAAAACTTTCCTTCGGGGAAGGGGAAAAGCCTTTTGACAGTTTAGTTCTATACATAAAAGTTTAAGAAAATACGTTAACCCTACTTAAACCTTTCATTCTTCCAAAAGAAAAAAAACCCTTATATAAACTCAAGCTGGTAAAAGACTGGAAGGGGCCCACTTCAGGCCGTTTAAAGTGGAAAAGGCCATTTTTAGGGAGTATACGGGTGAACGAGAAGAGAAAAACCAAGATAGCATCTTTTGACCGAAGAAAAGACAAAGGAAAAGCAAAAGTAGAGGTAAATATTATTTTCTTAAACTTATACAAATAGAAAATAAACTGATAAACAGGCCTAGTACCCATTACTCTTATAATATCTTTTCAGCTCATATGATAGATTTTCAACATCTTGTTAATTTACTGTTTAATATAAATTACAGTAGTATTGAAGAACTTAATTAGTTTAAAAATCAAATTGAGCTTGAATTACAAAATAATCTTAGAGCAGTACATGCTATAAGAAACGAACCTATATACGAAATTGTTTATAAGGAATTTGACAGAACAAGAGGATTTTTAGTACATCTAATTATCCTTATTAATCAAACCAAACAAACTTGAAGTCAGGATAGGTGCTTTTTAAAATTTAGAATATTTGGACCTTGCTATCAGAGAAAGAACTACAAATAATAAAACCACTATAGAATGGCACACTTTAGGGTATAATTTTAGTGGAAAATTCTCACATCTTCTTCACGGAGAAAACAAAGAATACAGTACACTTGTGGATGTAATAATAAACTTCAGCTTGAAAGTAAAAAGACAATTTAACATCCTAGAAAACTGGTTTAAAATTCTTGTGACATAAAACAAAAACATCTTAAGGAAATCTCAAATAAAATTAATTATATAAAAGAATCAAACTCTCTTTTTAGAAAAGAAAACGAAGAAAAAGTCATTAAAAACAGCCGCAAAGTTTTTGAAGAAACCCTTGAAGAAAGAATTAACTTTGAATCTAAAAAGCTTAAGAAAAGATATATTGAACTTGAAAACATACAAGAAGAAATAAAATTAGAACTTTCACAAATTAAGAAGATTGTCAGTGGAGAAATTTAATGAATATAGAACAGTCAAAATTTTATCAAGAATCGTTAAAAGAAGCTTGTAATTTCTCCGTACCAACTTTGGGAATTACTAGAACCACTGGTCTAGCAAAACCAAATCAAATTGTAATAACTCAAAATAACCTACAAATCATTCTTTTAGTAAAAATTCTTGAAAAACTCGAGAAATTAGAACAAAGAATTGATAAAGCTTTAAGAAAAGAAACTGAAGAAATTTCCTTAGTAATAAAAGAAGACATTGATAATCTCTCAGCTCTTATCAATAACTTAGACCTAAATAAAGGAAAAGATACCATAAAGCTAACCTCTGTCAAGTGGAAATATTTTTAATGAATAAAGGTAAACAAATCATTAGTTCGAATCAACACAAGGTTTCAATAAAACCTTAAGATTTAGAGAAAATAATAAAAATATTGTAGAAAAACTTGAAGGTATTGTAGATATCGAACAACAATTTGAATTATTTAAAACAAAAGGATTGAAAAATATTAAGGGGAACTTCTTTATGGAAAAATCAGCCCTTGGAGTAATGAAAAGTTATACAGACACATCTGTGAAAGAAATAAAATTGCACTAATGAAGAACAACAAATATCCTTCAATTTAATTGAAGAAAGCTAAAAAAACCCAACTAATTCAAAAGAGTATTCAATATGTTCATCTAGGAACAATAATGATAGTTGTAGAAAGGACTCCATAGACCTAACCTTGGAACAAAAACTTTGGTTGTTCTTTATGATGAAAGACATACAGATTTAGGACAAGGGATTCTAGGAACTTTTGAATTAGACATGAATACTAGTAACGATGCTATAATCTATTTTTGTCCAGATTATTTAATAGATCCCAAAGAGTTTGCAAAACATATTAAAATTGGGATAAATACAAAATGGTTATAAACTCCAACAAGGAACATATAATCTAATGATAAGAATAGGGTTTATAGGAAAACTTTGTTCAACAAGCAACACTCATTTTCAGATAAATTCTCAAATGATAGGAGATATGCTAACCAGTAAAAAGGTGTTAAAGCAATACCAGGAATAAATATAATCCTAAACAAAATGTTCGCTAGAATGGACAATTAAATCTTTTCTAGATAAACAAATCTATGCCCCAGCTAGAAATTCAGTATATGAAAATTCAAATGGAAGCTTGTCTGTAAGATTTCATAATTATGGGTATTTAGGAAATCCAAGCGAAACCTCTAGCTCAATAGATGAAATAGAAGAAGTAGATGCTAGAATAAATGAGTTAAAACAAATTCCAAAATATATGACCAACCCTGAGTATGATATGGTCCTAAGAAAAGGGGAAATTAGAAGTCAACTTAGAAAAATTGGTCAAATGATTAGAAAAAAGAACCTTGGAATATCTAATGAAGAAGTTAACATTCAGATCAGAAAAGGATATATAGTCAAAACTAACATTATAAATGAGTGTGAATAAGGAAATAAAGCAATTGAAGAAATGTATACAGAACTGGGAAAAACCTTTATCTTAAAAGAAGAAAAAACTCCAGAATCCCCAAAAGATCTAGAAGAACAAAGAGTTATATATGAAGTAATAATCAAAGAATTAAAAGACGTAGATGGAGAAAATATTAAAGATAAAATGTATAATGAGTTTGAAAGACTTGTTAATGAATATCAATTAGACTTCGAATAAGCCTTTTCTCATATAAATATAAAATAAAAAGTGGACCATGAAAATTATGGTAATTATTCAGAAACATAAATCTATACAGAGCTCCCTGAAGAGACAAAAATGAATAATCAAAGGCCGACTCCACCAAGAGATAATAAAATAGAAACATATCAAATAGGACCATCAGTTCAAGCGTACACCCCTTATGACCCTAGTCTCAGACCACCAAAAAGAGAAAGAATTGAGTTCAAAAGAACTCAGCCCCAACCAAGAGCATATGATCTTGGAAGACCGCTAAGAAATCCAACTAAATTAAGAGATGAAGATTTAAATAAATGGAACCAAGTAAAAGAAAGAGGAATGAGGTATATTCCAGATAGTGTTATACTACCTCAAGCCTATAAAGACGGAACTGTCCTAACCCTTACAAACCTATACCCTCAATAATGGCTAGAAGCCATAGATAGATGGAATCAGATACAGTAAGAGCATGGGTAAACATAGGACCTCTCTCAGAAATAGATATGTTTGTATATCTAGAAACACTACTAGGAGATACTGCCTTAAGTGTCTATAACATAGTTAAACAAAAAGATTCTGATAGGATTAAAGAGAGAAAAGCTATGGGAAACAACCCATACAATTTTACAACCCTTATAAGAGAAATATTGTTAGGTTTTGAACCATCAAAAAATAACTATAACCTTCAAGATGCTACAAGAAGAGCATTAGAACAAACAATTGGAAAATATCATAGAGTTCAGTAATGACTATAGTTACTGAAATCTATGAACTTAGCTGCTAAAGCAAGAGTTTTCTTTGATGAAGAAATTGCTAACAGATATCTAATGAGACTTCCAGGGACACTAGGAAAAGACATAGAACAAACCTGGATGGCAAATAATATATTTTAGTAGAGCAGAATTTATTTCACCTTTGACAGACTCAAGGATAAATGTGCAGAAATTATTTAGCAAAAAGAAATAAAAAGACAAAGTTTTGCTTTTTGTAAAAATATCATCACACCACAATGGTATGAAAAAGTCCCTAAAAAGGAAAAACATTATTGGATAATCTTTTAAAAAGACACCTCAAAATGTAGACATGTTAAAAAACCAAATCAACAAAGAAAATGCCACTGCTACGTATGTGGGGATCCAATCATCTAGCAAATAGATGTAACAAAAGAATGAATAACCCATACAGAGCTAATATGATTCAAGGATTAGAATAGACATTGTAAGTGTGGACACTTATGATGAAAGCTTCTATTCTATAGAAGAAGTTGAAGAAAGATTAAAAGATTTTGATGAATTTGACAACATTGAAATCAGTCAACTACAAAATATGATAAATAACAGCTATATGAATAAGGAAGAGCATGAACACATGAATGGATACAAAGAGATTAAATTTTCTCAAAAAACATGTGATTATTGTTTCTTATACCCAGATATGGAACATAGATCAAGATGTTTTACATGTCAGCAGGAAATTTGCAGTTTTTGTCTTGAAAAATATTTTGGTATAAAAATGAAACATGTTAATGCTATCAAAAAGAAGATAATTATGATATAAGACTCCTAAAAATAGAATTAGAAGTCGAAAAACTTAAAAACAAAATCTTAATCCTTGAAAGAAAACCCTTTTTAGAAAAGGAAAAGAAGTAATAATTGAACTCGAAGAAAATAAAGAAGAAACTTATAAAGGAAAACCTGAATTTATTCTAGGTTTGAACTTGATAATAGCTATAGTGGAACAATGACTATTAGAAAAAACTTTGTCTAAATTAATAAAAAAGTATATATATTAAGAACAGATAAATCAGAGTTTGCGCCATGTAAGTATGGTGGAATACCCCCTCTCTCCCCTCCTCAAAACCCAAGTAAAAACTTTTTAAATATAGAAGAAGATAAAAATCTTTTAGAAATAGAGAAATATGATATATTTGAACAATATATCAAACAACAAGTATTTAATACAGACCCACCAGCCTATAATAAGTCTAAATTAGAAACCTAATCCACTTAGCAGAAAAAAAAAAACCCAAATTATAGAAGAAAATCATACCAGACATTGGGAAAGAAATAAGATAGTCTGTAAATTAGAAATAATAAATGTTCAATTAGAAATAACAGGAAAATATATAGTTTACAGCCCACATAACAAAAGAAATTTAAAGATCAAATAAAAGAATTAAAAGGGCTAAAACTAATTAAGAATAGTTGCATCCATCATAAAAGCCTAGCTTTTATGGTTAGAAACCATTCAAAAGAAAAACGTGGAAAAGCTAGAATGGTTATAAACTACAAAAGGTTAAATAACAATACTAGAAAAATGGAATATAATTTTACAAACAAATATTTCTTAATAGATAAGATACAGAATAAAATAATCTTTAGTAAATTTGACTGCAAATAATGATACTGGCAAGTTAAAATGGTTGAAGAATCAATACCATGGACTAGTTTTACTAGCCTAAAAAGAGGACATTGTGAATGGTTAGTAATGTCTTTTGGCCTTAAAAATGCACTAGCCCTCTTCTAGTAAAAGATGGACAATATATTCAGAGACTTAAATTATTGTTTTGTTTATGTAGATGATATTTTAGTCTTCAGTTATAATAAAGATGAATATTTTTATCACCTTGAGGTTGTCTTTAAATGATTCATGGAACATGGAATTATTATATCAAAAAAGAAAATGGAATTGTTTAAAGAACATATTGAATTCCTAGGACATTCAATTGGCAAAAGAATTATAAAATTACAACCACATGTTGTAAAAAAGATTTTAGAATTTCCAAAAAAAATGGAAGAAACTAAAGTACTTCAACAATTTCTTGGACTTATAAATTATGCTAGGATGTATGTCAAAGATCTTGAACGGCTAGTAGGACTTCTTTATCAAAAAACAAGAAAAAGAGGACAATTTTTTTTCAATAAATCAGATATTGAACTTATTAGAAAAATAAAAGAATAGGTTAAAAATCCCCTCGATCTAAAATTACCACTAGAATGAATATAAAATTATTATCACAGATGCTAGCAATAATATATGGGGAGCAGTTTTAGTAGTCAAACCAGAAAAATACTCTCCAAAAAATGAAGAAAGGATTTCACAATTTGCAAGTGGAATCTTTAAAAATAAAACAATGCCTTCTATTGAATGTGAAATTAAAGAAATTAAAGGAAAATTTTAAACATTATCTAAGGAAACCATTTACAATAAGAACAGATTATGAAACCATTGTGAGACTTTACAAATATAATAGTGAAAGAAAAACCAATGCATATAGATGGCTAAAATTTATTGATACCATATCGGGTAACGGTTATGAAGTAACCTTCAAAAATATACAAGGGGAAAAATGTTATTGCTGATTTTCTTTCTCGACAAGCTAACTCCTCAATTAATGCAGGACATAAAAATAGGTAACACGGAAAGGGAACAAATTGGAGCCAGAGTCCAAATTGGCTCAATAATCTTGAACGAATATCCTAAATGGTTTTGCAGAAATCAATTCAACAGAATTGTACAAAACATTGTTCAATACATAGTGAACAATCTATTTGAAGCCATTACAACTAATAACAGAATTCACCTTTTTAGGTGTCTGAATGCCTTAGCCTACCAATTTGGTAAGGAACAAGAAGAATACTTTCTCGTTATAAGAAAAAAATAGCAGAGAATATTTCAAACAAGGTCAAAGGCAATTGCCTCAATCCAAGGATACAACAAATCAGAGGTAAGATGCTTTGATAATGTTCCTGAACTTGTACATGCGGCAGAAAAAATCTTTGGAAAAACAAAAATATACATAGAGCCTCTAGTAAAAGAAAAAAATGACAAAATTCAAAAAGCAGAAAAATAAAATAAATAATAGGTACAGTGGCTTGAGCAGCAGCCATCCGGAGAAAGCTTAAATTACCAACAAGCCCTGGCGAAAGATGTGACATAAGAATTTATTTTTCGTAGACATTGTGAAGCCATGGAAGACATGTTTAGGAATCTAAATAAGAGAATACAAGATCTTGAAAAGGAAAATAAAGAAATAAGCACAAAATAGTCTCCCAAGTATGTGATGCCAAACTCAGAAAGAGATCCTCTCTGAGTCACAATACATCTGCTTGGAAGCCAGTTCATGACCCTTCTTCCAAACAAACTAAGGGAGATCATTTACCAAAAAATGAAAGAGAATTTCTTCAACAAATTCAAACTCCTCGAAAACTTAGGAAGACAAATTAGAATAGGAACCTTGCAGATACCAGGAGTATTGATGAAAAGAATTACGAAATTATATAGACCAGAAGAAGTTCAACATGAACCACAATGTGAACAAAGACAATATGATTGCTCCATTGCCTTCTCAATCCACAAATGCGAGATAAACATGAAAGACTCCAAAAAAAATTGGTATGGAAATGAAGAAATTAGCCCTCAACAACTAATAGACCATGGATTACTTGACAGATTAATCCTCAGAAAAATTCCACAATGTAGAAAGCTGGGAAGAACACTTAGAAAACTCTATGAATCCATCTTAGAAGAAGAGGAAGACTTTATAGAAATAAGAATAAAAAGTATCCCTCCAGCATAGGAAGCTGGGAAGAAAACTCAAAAAACTCTGCGAATCCATCCTAGAAAAAGAAAAAGACTTTATAGAAATAAGCATAAATATTATCCCTCCAACATGGAGCAACGGGGTAATATTAGCAAAACATATGATGTGGGTCCAAAGGTCACATGGATTCGAAGAAAATAGCAGGCTTCAGGTGATTGATAGACCATTTCATCAATAACTCAATGCGTGGAGGCACTTCGAAACCACAAAAGGACTTTGGGAAGAAAGGCGAAACCAAGGTGATGAACATTTCATACTTTGGGATATGAATAATCTGCAGATTATCTTTGTAGAAAAAGATTAGGAATAACAGCCTAATATGAGGGACCTCCAGTTGAAGGTTTAAAGCAACAAATCCTTAGAAAATGGACTGAAAGAATTCTTAATTAACACTGTGGAAGCATTGCACTATTAGATCAAGAATTCGATTCAGACAAAGAACAGAACCTGAACAACATGATAGAAGGATAGAAGCCATCAACGCCCTATCAAATTACTACAGCGAAGCATGGTGGACAGATAAGGGTGGCAATAGCATGACATCAGCAACCTAACATCAGCATGACGACATAATGATGTCAGCAATTTAGAAAGACCTAATAACATCATCCATGATGTAGGCCCTAACACAACTAGCTGAAGTGATGAAAGCCATGATTTCAGCAAGGACAGCTGGCCCGATAGTATATATTTTGGTATTGTCCTGTAATAAGTGGTCCTTGGCCACACATTTGTTACTTTAGAAAAAGATAAGATAATTATTGTACTATAGTATCGGCTACTTTAATCGAATCATCCTTCTTTTTTACTTTTGTGCACACCCATGTGCCCATGTCTGTGTATAATTGTCCTATAAGATTTTCAACCCATCTCACCGTCCTTTTGAAGACACGTGTCTTCATCAAGTTATCAGTCTATTAAATAAGTTTGGAGTCTGGGATTCATATCCGATACCTTCACCTATAAATAGGTTTCACTTGTAAATTAAAGGGCAAGTTTCGCCTGCCTTACTCATATATGAAATAAACTATTTCCTCACCATGGCTTCTTCTTTACAAAAAACCCCCAAACCCTAACACAAAAGAACATTCTCTCTGCTGCCCACAACCTAACGAGCCTAGAGACAAAAATCTTAGAATCTTCTGAAAAATTTCTCATATAAAGAAAACATGGTTTCAAATGAACAGGCAAGTGGGTATCACTTAAAGATAATAGTTTCAAGCAATGCCCATCATTTTATACATTTACAAACGAGCTTACATTTTCTACAATATTTTTCCTATATTCTCGAGTTCTCTTGGAGTTGGAAAGGACTCTACCAATCTTAGTTATTGCTAAAGAAGTCCCTTGCAATTTCCGACAATACTTTTACCTATTTCATCCAATTCATGAGGACGACTTTCTTGTGCAAACACTTTTTAATGGAGTATATTCCTACTTTGATTATCATCTAGCAGATCCATTTAGTAAGGGGTATGTGACAAAAAATGTTCTATTATATTTGATTGCCTAGTAGTTACCATGATTCTACTTCCGTTGCTATTATTTAAAGAAGTTCTTTATTGTATCCCATGTTTGAATACTCCATAAATCATTAATGACAATCAAATATTTTCTTCCCGATAAAGTTTTGTATAGTTTTTCCGCTAACTGATTTTCACCCTTTTGACTCTTTTTATCAACAAGAACTCCAATATCGTGTAGAAGGCTTAAAATAATTTCTAACACACTATATTCAGGAGATATTGTAACCTATGCATGAATGTCAAAGTATTAAATAATTAATGGGTTGTAATAAATATATCTAGCAAGAGTAGTCTTACCAATACCACCCATACCAACAATTGAGATGATCTGGAGATTAGATTGCTTTCCAATTAGTTCCTCCATTAGTTGAACTGATCTTTCATCAAATCCCACTACAGTACAATTCTTGTCACTTGAAGTGGGTTTGAATAAATCAGTTGCCATATGGTTTATGGGCTACTGGTCATTATTGTATTTCATCTTTATGGCCTCTTTCTTGATGGAATCCATGTTTTCATTCAGTTTCTGGATATCTTGACAGATGAGAGTGGCATCATTTTCCCCATTATTAGTAGATTTTGAAAGAATTTGATCCACTATATGAGATTCAATGATATCTTCAGCAACTAGGCTGCATAGCGATTTGGGCTTCAAAATCTTCTAATTCTTATTCTTTGGTTACTGCTTTGGAATAATGTTCAAGAAAATTTTGCAATAGACTTACTCTATCATGGATCAATTCAATCTATTTTTTTACCATAATAAACAAATTTTGGGCTGGAGAATGTGGGATCTGGTCTAAAAGATGCGTAAGAGAAACTACAACTACATAAGCGGCCATTTCTTCCTAATAAGTCTCTCTTTCTGTTACAGGGAAGTTTTGAACTTGTATAGATAGAAAGAAGAAGACAAGAAGAGAGATGGACAATTGAGATCAATTATGGGGATGGTGTGTGTGGACATATATTAGGGATAAAAACCACTCTTTTGAGGATGAGCAAAAGAAAGTTGTAAAGATAAAGCCAAAGATAAATTGAGAATACTAGTATTGCTTTTGCTTTTCCCTTGTTAATTTTTGAACATCCTATTAGAATTTATTGTCGGGTTCATTTAATTTGATTAAACAGTTTACCAGATTCATTATTTTTCAATTAATATTTGAACAAAGATTAGAATATGAAACGACACACACAACGGAATTTAAAATTGACACTAGTAATTTTAACTTGGTTCGGATCTCAATATCCTACTCCTCGAGGCCACACCCAGAGATAAAACAACCAACTATCAGTAAAGTTTAATACAATATAATAATTGAACTTATAACATTAAATAAAAAAGTCCTAATTTGTTTTGACACCGTTCTTGTATTGCTTCACCGATTGACTTATTTGCGAGATCCCCTCGACTTGAATCTGCCTCGTTGAACTCCCTTCAACATTGACCTTCCATCAAAATGGCAGAGCGCTCTCTCTCAAGAACTCATCTCCTTCTCCCAAAGGATGTTCAATGTGTTGTTCCGATATAGTGTGGAACAGACTTAAATCTCCAGTACTAATTTGAATTTCGAATTTCAATCACAATCTTTGATGTGCACTGGAGAGGGAATCGGCTGCCTATATCTCTGGATTTCTTCTCTAAAATCAACAGCTCAAACTAACGTGTGTTTGTGTTTAAATACACAAAACACTTTAGTTGATTCCTAAATAAATACAAGGAAACATTCCTAGTCTATTACAAAG
Organism: Paulownia fortunei; assembly: GCA_019321725.1. Lineage (NCBI taxonomy): Eukaryota > Viridiplantae > Streptophyta > Magnoliopsida > Lamiales > Paulowniaceae > Paulownia > Paulownia fortunei. The sequence goes on along the minus strand of CM033112.1, from coordinate 14,747,286 downwards.
ATTTTCCTTCCACAAATCTTCTATGGATTGTCATGTATAAATCTAAACCTTGGAATTCAAGATTACAATAATTTCCTACTCTAAATAATGTACACGACTTTTTAGAATGGTAGGAAATCTGCCAATTCTCCTTTTCATAAGGTAAGTCCATAATAACTTATCTTCCTTTTCAATTAGACATAGAATTATTAGAAGACATCTTGTAGATTTATTTCCATAAATACTACAATCTTGTATTTAATAATCAATCCAATATGGTAAGTAAGAGAGTTTGATTCCTACAATGAAACAAATAAGCAATAGTTAGTTTAGCATTAAAACTCTTATTAAATATGCAAAACCTAACATACCTTAATTAGAAGACTTAATAAATTGCACTTACCATTTTGATCAAATAATGCTAATTTAATTTACACAAGTTACATTGACTTAACAATTTCCCCTTTGGCATTTTTTGTCAAAATCAACCATATTACCTTAATGTCTGAAAACAAGTTCAAGTATGCATGTTCCATCATGAAAATATCATATAAGCAATTTAGTCAAAAAACTATATTCGAACATGAAACTGAAGATGACAGTGAATAACATATTAAGGCAGATAAAATAATGTTTAGGCGCAATCAAAAAGTCTACCTATTTTTAAAATACTTTCCCTAACACAACAAACAAAATATTAGAATATCAAAAACTGCAAATTTGTTTTAATCACATAATCACATCAATCAAAATCAAAATCAAATCTTTGGTCAAGCTTCTTTATCAGCTTCAGCATTTCCTTCACCAGCCTGTTGAGTATCAGCATCCAATATTTCTCCTCCAATCTTTGCAGCAACTGCAACTCCAGGTTCAACATGAACTCCCCCTGCATCAGAAGTCCCTACTTCGGTAGCCCCTGCAACATCAACTGACTCCCCCTTTTTGGTTAAAAATGCTGAAGGCCCACATGTCTGAGTAGCAGAGCCAGAACTATTCAAGGAAAGTGGTTCAGTAGCAGCAGCAGCTTGGGAAGTAGAACCTTTGAGTTGGGCAATAAGATGTAGAACTTCTTTTTCATTAGCCTACTCTTTTCTAATTTATTGCCTTGTTGTAAGTAACTGTCTCTCCAATAGCTTAAAAGATCCTCAGAAGATGATGGAGCAGCAGATGTTCCAAACTGTGTTCCAACAGAAGATGGAACAGGAGTGGGTAAGTCATCCAAATGTCTCTTAAACTTGCCAAGCCTAGTAGAAACAGAGTAATCAACTTTAGGATATTCCATCTGTTCTGTCCTAAGCTTCTTAAAGCCTTGAGAAACCAACATATTGTAAATCAATGAAGGGAATGGTAAATGACCAGTAGTAGTCTTCACTTCAGCATGCTTAGTAATAGTTCTCATGATGTGCTTGCCTAGGTCATAAGGATGCCCAGTCCCAATATAATAAAGTAGTGTAGCCTGATCTTTAACAAGTACTGTATGATTGGCTGTGGGAGTCCAATTAGTTACTGCTGCTTTGTAAAAAATGACACATTCACTGAGGTTTGCACAATTCCATAGTCAGCAAACATTTGCTTCATCCACAAGAGTTGTGAACAACAATTCCCATATGCAATGTACTCAGATTCAACAGTTGATAGGGAAACACAATTTTGTTTCTTACTAAACCATGATATTAGATTATTATCGTGAAAGAACAACCACCTGATGTGTTTTCCTATCAGCATCACAGTAGCCTGCAAGATTTAAATTAGTGTCCTTGGAATACCATATGCCATAGTCAGATGTACCATTCACATATCTAATGATTCGTTTGACTGCTTTTAGATGTGATTCCTTGGGATCAGATTGGTACCTGGAACAAACACCAACACTAAAGCAAATATCATGTCTAAAAGCAGTAAGATATAAAAGACTTTCAATCATACTTTTGTACAGTGATGTTCCAACAGATGTACCAACATTATCTTTGGACAATCTGTTATTAGTGCCTATAGGAGTTCTAATGTTTTTGGTGTTCTCCAGTCCAAATTTCTTCACTAGGTTTCGGGCATATTCACTTTGAGAAATAAAAATCCCATCATCAAGTTGCTTGATCTGTAAACCTAGAAATAATTTAACTCTCCAACCATACTCATCTCGAACTCTTTAGACATTTGTTTAACAAACTCATCAACATTGTGCTTAGAGGTTGACCCAAAAACTATGTCATCCACATAAATCTGTGCGATGATCAAACTGGTGTTCGAACATCTAATGAACAAGGTTTTATTAGCTCCCCCTCTTTTGTAGCCCTTATTGACCAAAAAGTTTGTCAAACGCTCAAAAACTTTAGGTTGTTCTATATAGGTCTCTTCATTCAAAAACTCATTCAAAAAGGCACTTTGGACATCCATTTGATAGAGTTTGAAATTCATCAAGCATGCAATAGCCAAAAGTAACCTAACAAACTCTAACCTAGCTATAGGGGGAAATGTTTCATCAAAATCAATTCCCTCAATTTGTGTGCAACCATGAGCAACCAACCTAGCTTTGTTCCTTGTAATATTCCCAAACTCATCAGTTTTGTTCTTAAAGATCCATTTGGTACCTATTACATTAGAGTCTTTAGGTCTGGGAACTAGATTCCATATATCATTCCTAACAAATTGACTTAATTCTTCCTGCATAGCATTGACCCAAAATTCATCTTTCAAAGCTTCATTAACATTTTTTGGTTCAATAGAGGAAGTGTAGTAAACATACCTCACCATGTCTCTATAGTTGAGCTTAGGCTTTTGCCTTGTCCTCATCCCATCAGTAAGAGTCCCAATTACCTGATCTGAAGGAAGATCTTTTTGAATTCTGGCAGGTGGATCCCTTCTGGGTGAATTTATCTCATCAGAACTGTCTGTTCCATTCAATGTTATAACATGATCTGGAACAACAGATAGAACATCTGAGTGAGCACTCTATTCCTCTGACTTTGAAGATTCCAGTGGACTATCTGTTTTCTTAGTCAGACTGTCAATTTTCATTTCCAAGGAAATTTCTGCAAAATTAGAAAAGTCATCAATAACCAAATTAGAAGATTTCATAACAACTTGAGTCCTCATGTTAAACACACGATAGGCTCTACTGTTAGTGGAATATTCGAATAAACTCTTCATCACTCTTCACATCAAACTTTCCCAAATATTCACGATCATTAAGTATAAAGCACTTAGCACCAAACACATGAAAATATTTGAGATTATATTTTTTACCTTTCTAGATTTCATGAGGAGTCTTACCAGAACCATGTCTTAAGTGAACTCTGTTGGACATATAACAAGCAGTGTTAATGGCTTCAGCCCACAACTTTCGAGCCATTTCTTACAAAGTCTTATTCTTCCTCCCAATCACATCATTTTGTTGAGGAGTCTTAAGGGCTGAAAACTCATGAGTTATACCATACTTATCACAATAATCAACAAAAATAGTGTTTTCAAATTCCTCCCCATGGTCACTTCTAATCCTAACAATTTAACTAATTTCACTATTTTTTTCAGTTTTAAATCTTGCACACAGTTTCTTGAAGACATGAAAAGTATCAGATTTCTCTCTCAAAAATTCAACCCAAGTATACCTAGAGAAATCATCTACACAAACAAACATGTATTTCTTACCACTGAGGCTTTCAACCTACATAGGACCCATCAGATCCATGTGTAGAAGTTCCAGAATCCATGGTTGGGACACATGTTTCTGTTTGCCCAGTTGACATGGACTACAAACACCATCCTTCTTCTTACTCAGTTTTGGCACGCCCAGAACTGCACCTGTATTCACAAGTTTAGATAAGCTTTTAAAGTTTAAGTGCCCAAGTTTCTGATGCCAAATCGCAGTCTCATGATGTGTGACATTCAAATAGGTCATCTAATGTTCTAGTAAGTAATAATTATTTGTTGATCTTTTGTTTGTCATAACACAACAGTTGGTATCATCAAGAACCTGACACAAATCTTTTGCAAAACGAACAAATAGATTTTGATCACATAATAGACTAATACTAATCAAGTTTATCTTAAGGCGTTCAATCAATAACACATTCTTTAGTCTAGGTAAACCTTTAACATCAAGTGTACCCTTACCAAAAATCTGTCCAGAAACTTCATCCCTAAAAGTCACACAACTTTTCTCAATACTTTGAAAGTTTGATAAGTTGTTTTTATTACTAGTCATGTGCCTAGAACAACCACTATAAAAGTACCAAGATTCACAAGTAGATGTTTTCAAGGATATATTTACAACCTAACACCTAAGATGATATTTCCTAATCTAAATTCTGCGTGGAAAATCATCTTGTAGTTGGATCTTAATCTTTGGTGTGTGTTTAGAAGTAGATTTTGGCCCATGTTCAAACTGTCCAAAGAACGATGTTCTAACATGATTTCCATTCCACAAGTTATTTTTCAATTTGAAACACTTAGGACATATATGACCCGGAATATGACAGTAATGACAGATTCCTGCATACCTTCTTGGCCGAGGTTTTTGAAAAACTTTTTTCTTACCAGAATAAAAAATACATGGTTTTGCTATAGTGTTTTTCACAAATTCAATCTTCGATTTAGAATCCATCTTTTTATTTGAACATTCACCAATATAGCTTATACCTTGATGATTTCCTCCAACTTGTCCAATAGAGAGAATCTCATCAAGTTTAGCTTTACCAGTATTTATTCTAGACAAAGAAGCTTTTGGCCATTTCTAGCTCAGCAATGGTGCTCTTGAGCAACATATCTTTTTCAATATTCTGAAGCTTGAATTGGTCCAATTCGTATTGTAACTCAGTTGTCTGACATGTGAGCTCAACAATTTGTCCATCTAATGACTTGTTTGTCTTACAGACTTCAAGCCATTTTTATACATCAGTCTGCACATTATTCGAATGTCCTCATCACTTGGCTCTTCTTCATCACTACTACATTCAGAAATCTCATCAGTATAAAAAAATTTGAACAACTTTTTCTTTACCTTTTGAAACAGTGTCAGTACTCGCTTCTAAAATACGCGATGTTCCAACTGATGTTTGAACATGACTTGTGACATAACATTTTCTAGACTAGACAATTACATCTTATTTGGTAGATAAAGCAACACGATTGCTCACAACACCACCATCACTTTCTTTCTGATTGTCATCTGAATCAGCATCACTCCAAGTTCTGTTTAGTGACCTTCCATTCTTCTTCTTGAGAGTGTTTGAACATTCTGATTGAATGTGTCCATACCCTTCACACTCTCTACATTGGATCTATTTGTCTTTCTTATCATTAGAAAATGAAGAAGAATTAGAAGCACTTTTATATCTAGAAGTATCAGAATTCTTACCTCCTTTAGATTTTTTATTTTTCAAAAACTTTTGAAAGTTTTTTGTAAGAAGAGTCATTGGATCAGTCATGTCATGATCATCAGTTTGAGCATCATCTTTGATTTCATGAGCTTTGGCTTGCAACGCAATTCCCTTGTCTTTCTACATTTTGTTTTGTTTCAAATTCATCATGAAGTTCTATATGAACCCATAAGTTCATCAAGACGCATAATGGTCACATCTTTGGCCTCCTCAATGGCAGTAACTTTGTGAGCAAACCTATCCGGTAGGGATCTTAGTGTCTTCCTTACCAACTTTGTGTCATCATACTTTTCACTTAAGGCATGACACTCATTTGCAATGTCACAAAGTTTGACTTTGAATTCAGCAATGGTTTCATTATCTTCTATCCTGAGGTCTTCAAATCTGGAAGCTAACAAATTGGTTTGAGTCAACAGCGCTAAAAATAACATTCAAAGCCTTGAAATTACAGCTTGCAAGTTTATTGTCCGATGTTGTCCACAAGTCTTTGGGCTTAAGAACAACTTCATTTTTCTCATTCTCCATAACTGGATGTTGCCAACCAGAGACAACAAATTTTCATGCCTTCTCATCAACTGATTTTATGAAGGATCTCATTCTAGTTTTCTAGTATAACTAGTTGGAACCTTCCAGTGGTGGATGCAAAACGAAATTTAAAATTGAAACTAGCAATTTTAACTTGGTTCGGATCTCAATATCCTACTCCTCGAGGCCACACCCAGAGATAAAACAATCCACTATCAGTAAAGTTTAATACAATATAATAATTGAACTTATAAAATAAAATCAAAAACTCCCTATTTGCTTTGATGTCATTCTTATATTACTTCACCGATGGACTTGTTTGCGAGATCCTCTTGACTTAAATTTGCCTCATTGAACTCCCTTTAACGTTGACCTCCAGTCAAAATGGCAAAGCGCTCTCTTTCGCTAACTCATCTCCTTCTCCCAAAGGATGTTCAATGTGTTGTTCTGATATAGTCTGGAACAGACTTAAATCTCTAGTGCTAGCTTGAACTTCGAATTTCAATTATAATCTTTGATGTGCACTGGAGGAGGAATCAACTGCCTATATCTCTGGATTTCTTCTCTAAAATCAGCAGTTCAAACTAATATGTGTTTGTGTTTAAATACACAAAGTACTCTAGTTGATTCCTAAATAAATACAAGAAAAGATTCATAGTTTATTACAAAGGCTTTCCTTCCACAAATCTTCTATGGACTGCCGTATATAAATCTAAACCTTAGAGTTCAAGATTACAATAATTTCCTACTCTAAATAATGTAAACGGCTTTTTGGAATGGTAGGAAATTTGTCAAGTCTCCTCTTCATAAGGTAAGTGCATAATAACTCATCTTCCTTTTCGATTGGATATAGAATTATTAGAAGACATTTTGTAGATTTATTTTCATAAATACTACAAATTTGTATTTAATAAATCAATCCAATATGATAAGTAAGAGAGTTTGATTTCTAAAGGAAAATAAATAAGCAAGAGTTAGTTTAGCATTAAAACTCTTATTAAATATGCAAAACCTAACTTACCTTAATTAAAAGACTTAATAAATTGCACTGACCATTTTGATCAAATAATACCAATTTAATTTACACAAGTCACACGTACTTAACACATCCACATTCATCTATTATGCTTGGCACACTTAATTAATTATTCATTCAGTTAATTGTTGAGTTAACTTGAACGTGTGTTAACTAGATACTAGGTGCTTGAGATGGGATTAAAGTTCATGAAATTTTCTAGTATACATTATAAGTTCAGTTTTATTGATTAGCCAACAACGTACATGTAAAGGAGTTAAATCTAACATCAGCTCGCGAGGTCAGTCCTCCGTTTCTTTCGGATGTGCTGACCTGCCGGGAATATTAACAATTAGTATTCTAAGTACTAGATTTTGTTTTATTTTTCTTTTCGTTCTTTATATTTGCACACAGTTCATAAGTTGGTTTGACTCATTATTTTATACAAGGGAGATATGTTTTGAAGTCATTCGTATTAGTAGTTCATGAACTAATATCTTTACGAAGTTATAGTGATGGAATCATTCTCCAAGTTGTAAGTTGTCATTACAACTTAATCCGAACATTTGGTATCACTTTTGCTTTCATTATATATGAATGCTTTATTTTTTCCCCAGCTTTATCTTTTATTCTCTGAATGTTGCGGCTTATGAGGCAAGGGAATGTTTTGTGGAATAATTTACACATCAAAGGCTTTTGATGAATTACTAACTACTCAATTTGATCTTGCTTTCAAAGATCAACTGCTTCAGAGATTATGTTCATGGCAACTGCCTCAAGTAATATATGCTATTATACTATTATAAATGCATGAGTAGTTTAGAATTTTTTTTTTCTTTTTTTGGTTATGGCTATTGTAATAACCCTAAGTAAAAGCTATTAATTAACCAAAAAGAGGCATAATCGAATTTTATGTCTTTTTAATTGACGTAGTTTGATTATAACATCAAGTTTTTAAGCTCTTTTTAAAGCTGGCAGTATATCTTCTTTATTTTATATTTTTCTGAAATTTAATTTTTAAATATTATCAATTTCATATAAAATTAAACTTTGGAGGGTTTTTATAAGAAAATTGTAACTAATTAAAGTTGTTTCTTATGCACAACTATGGATTTATCATAATGCTCTTATTTTCTCACCTATTATCCTAGTTCAATTCCAAGGTAAAAAGAAAGATAAATCTAAAGGTTAACTTCAGGTCCTTTGATGCAAAATAAAAAAGAAAATTAAATAAGTTAAATTGTGTTCCATAAAAGTCCTTTGAATTTTATTCTTCACGTCTACAAATATTACATTGAAACATTAGATAGAATTCAATAATACAAAAATTAAAAAATATCAATACAGTATAAACATAGAGTTTCAATGTATGTATTTGAAGATTATCTTCAAGATTATTATTTTTTTCTTTTTCCTTTTGGGGTGGGGTGGGGTGAGGGGTGAGGAAGGAAGGGATCTTTCATTTTTCTACCACATATCCTATTCTGACACCAAGAAATGAGTTTTTTTTTTTTTTTCTTTTTTTTCTGTTTTCTAGAAATGGAAATGAATTGTCACAAGTTCATTTGTTGTTCATTAACAAAATATTTTTTGGTTATATCCAAATTAGATATCTTCCAAGACCCTAATATCAAATTGATTTTTTCAATCCAAAAATCATCTCAATTTCAATTATAACAAAACCTATGAGTATACCTAAACCCCATAAATTAAATTATTAAATTGTGATTTTTATGATATTTTATTTTGTTTAGTTGTATTATTTTTATTTGTATTATATTATAAAGCGTGTTCATTTAAATAAGAACTCCATAAATATTATAAATCTACTAATATCATAAAGAATGTTAATATTTACTATAAAATATATACTAATTTACTAGAAATTCTATGAGATAATAAAAATTTAGAAGAATGAGCCAGAACTTTTTGCATGGATCTTCTTCTTTGCTTTTTTGTCTGATCAGTACACTCTACAAATATATTTATGAAATTTTTTAAAAAACGTAATTTTCACAATCTAAAGATTTGAGTAGTAATTTGAAATAATGAAAAAAAAAATCTAAAATGTATTTCACAGAACAAGGCTTGAGTTTAACTTCAGCTCTTCTTTGAAAAATATAAAAATGTAAAGATTTCCAAAGAAAGTATGATGCTATTGAAAATTACTATATTTATAATGCATTAGAAGATCAAGTGTTATGATGAAAATGATAATGTGTTACAATGTGTATATAGAATATTTACATAGTTGCTAATAAAAATTAAAAAGAAAAGAAAAAAGTGAATTTTTTTTTGTAGATTCCTCACAATATGTTTTATGTTTTTTGTGTAAATTTACATATTTCTTAGCAAAATTAGAATTTATATTTTTTTAAATTAATAGTAGCACTTATGATTAATCTCATCATGTTGTGCTGGATTTGGGAAAAAATTATAATTTAGTTTACTTGATGGTTTTTTTAAATGCAACAATTTAGAGTTTATTTATTTAACTATGTCTTGATTAACTATTCATATCATATTAACTGAGAAAATTGTGTATCATGATAAATAGTTGCTAATAATTTCTTATCCATGCTTAGAATGTGCAATTATTCAATTTGGTCAAAAGCAATGCACTTGACGTGCCATGTGCAAACTAATATTTTTTGGAAATTGTGGTCAAATAATTTTTTTATTGCAACATTTTTAATAATTTTTTATTTTATTTTGATCTTTCATTCATTTGACTTTTGAGTAATTGTTGTGATATGCATACTAAGCATTAATTTGATGTGTGCTAATTCATTTGAAATTTTTTTAATATGTATTATGTGAATAGTGTATGCGTATAAGTACTCATATCATATTATATTATATTCTGATATTTCATATGTATTATATTATATTGTATTTATTACATTATAGGGTAAATTATAGCTATAATATCCCCAGAAGATTGGTCTAAATACAAATAATTCTTCATTATTTGAAAATTATATCCAACTTTTTACTCCGTTAAAAAACTCAAAACAACAAAATAACAAATTTACTCTTACCTAGTTTGTCATTAAAAAAAAATTTCAAAAGTCAAAAAGATAAATTAAAAAGCAAATGGACTTTAACCTTATAGGGGTCTATATAATATTTTAATATTACAAAGAGTATTAATAATATATCAAAAATATATTTTGATGAGTGGATTTATACCTATAAATAAAATATTATTCAATTAACATTTGGTTAATTTTTGAAGTTTTTTGTTACTTGAATGTGTGTTTTTATATTTATTTTGTAAAAAAAGAGAACAAGAAAGAAAAGTTCGAAAAACCGCAAATATATATATATATATATATATATACATACATATCGTTTTGAGTGGCTAGACGCACAAAGAGCAGCACCTAAGTGCTTGGAAGATAGAAAGTTGAGCACCTAGGTGCTCCGATGCAAGAATTTTATTGGGGACAGACTCTTGGAAGTTTAGATGTAATACTCGAGCCTCTTACTACTCACATGGCCAGATATGATTCATGCATTATATGTTAATTACGTGGTATTTGCATTGGTATGATATCATATAATTTATTTTATTTTATACGGCGTTGTTAACCATTAAATTTAATTTTGAAACTCTCGCATGGTATTTATTATCGAATATCCTAACTTAAGTGGTTGATTTTGTATTGAGATAAGAAGAAATTTAGGTATTAATATAGTGAATAGTTCTAGGTTACACGTGGTAACCTTAGGAGTTCGAAAGGTGTCACCGACAAGTTTATAAAAAGGGAGTCGGTTCGATCATGAATTTTAATATTATATGTATATTTAAATCGTACACTTGGGACAACTAGACATACAATACTATAATTTAAATGTTATATAACTAGGTTCATAGGCTTGTAACACTATCGGTGCACAAACTTATCAATCAGGCAAGAACCGATGATTTTTCGGGTGAAGAACCTAATGAACGGACATAGGAATTAGCTACGGGAATGAATGGTGATGAAGATAGATTGCAACCAAATAAGAATGTGTGAGACACACAAAATTAGGACTGCAAGATAAAGGAGAAAATCAGATTATACAATTACATGCCACCTCAAGCTTATGTCACCTCATGCTTAGACTTATCAAGCTAGCACCTCAACCTATTATTCACTCTTAAACTAACAGTCACAACTTGAACCTTCTTCTGAACTATTTCACCTTCTAAATACATGGAAAAATATCTCTAAATAGTTTCTAAGTGATTCCAACTGATATAGGAGGTAAAACAAGCAAAGGGAAGGAGAAATAACCAAGTTCAAGTAGAAAATTGTACAAGTTGAGCTTAACCTACGGGTTTGGCATAACTTTCAGATTTATTTTGAGGTTTATTGGCTTATTAAACTTTGAATATTATTTATAAATATTTTAGGATGTTATTAAATAGGCTTTGATACATAAAGAAAGGGTTGTGGTTAGAAAACACTTGTACTAGAAACTGTCACCTTGTTGTATTCTTGTATTTTAGGCTTCAAAAGTGTATGGTATATTGAATAAAATCTATAATTATCATCGTATACATGTTTATATATGAGTTAAGAGTATTGGAATGAATTTTGATCGGTTAGAAATTGAAATAGAGAATGATATTGGAGAAACACTCAAACTGCCAAAGTAGCAAAATTTATTTTGGTGTGCTGTGAAGGAGACTGAATTAGGGGAGCTAAGTTTTGGTAAGAATATAACCTGATTGTCTCTGTGTATAAGTTATATAAGTGTGGTAAAAAGTTGGGAGAGATTGAATATACGTAAGGGTGTCAAAACCATTGATGTCATGAAGTGTGCAAAACTATCACGGTAGGAAAACAATCTGTTTTAGTATGTTGTGAAGATAGCTGAACTTGGGAAGTTATATCCATGAGTTTTAGCAATTATATGATATGGTTACATTTATATACATTTTATCCAAGTGTGGTAAAAATTTGGGAGTAATTGAATATATTTAGAGATGTCAAAATTATCATGCAACTAAATTGGACAGCAAGTAAATATGAAAATCTGAATCTGACCCATTTGATAACTTAGCATATTTCAACCTAGACATGTAGCTATTGAGTGTTAACAATTAGGTACATGATATTAGAGTTATAATACTTCAATTATATTATGTTTACATGCATCTAAGATGAGAAATTAAGGTATTGGAGGGGCTAGATTGGGTTCTAGTTTGTAAAACCTAGATAGCTTGGTGTTTAAAATCTTAGTATGATATTTTATACTTTCAACTTGCCAAATTAGGAATGATGCTTGATGTTGGTAATATTACAGGCTATTTTACATCTAAGATTGGAGGGGAACAATAAACAAATCTAGACTAAGCCACCAACTAAGAGAAATGTAAGTAAAGATTTATTTGCAACTACAATGCATAGACATAATAAATGTGTTATTTATATGCAATACCATAGATCATATGTGCAAAGCAGAGGACACACATTACTATCATTCATATTCATTGAGCATACATACACGGGCATTGGCACGTGCATATATCATATACGAGCATTGTGATGAATCTTACATTGCACGACATGATTTTGAGAAAAGAAAATATTTTGCTGACCACTACTAGTGCACCGAAGCATGCATAGATTTGTATGGTTTTATGCATGGATTTGCAGGTTTGCGTGCATGGATTTGCATGTGTATGAGTATACATGAATTTGCATGCTTATATGATTATTGGCCATTGGATTATGGCGGTATGTAGAGCTCTTTCCCGGTGCATGGATAGTAGCCTTGGTCAGGGGCTCAAGAAAGAAATAATTTTGAGAGAAATGTTTTGATGCATAAATTTGCATTGTGGGTATAGCATTTTGAGATGCATAACTTGATACTGAGGATGACATGTATAATCTTTACTTGCTGACTATTAGCTCATATAGTTTATGCATTGTAGGTTAGTACGACAACACTTGAAACATCTTTTACTGGTTGGGCGGCTGTTGGAGCTCCTGCAGGTGTTTGAGGGAGTGTGTACAAGGATGACGACCTGTTGAGCTATTTTGTTGGCTTGTTATATTTTGAGTCTGTTGTATTATATTTTTTTAATCGGTACTATATTTCGCTTTTAAAACTTTACTGTAAATAAGTATGTAAATATTGTAGTTATTGTGGGTGTTGTGCTTTTATATAAATACTGATCCTACTATATACAAGACATATGTGAGAAAGTATTTTAAACATGGTTGTGCATGTAAGAAGTGATTTATCTTTTCTTAAAGTGCTATAAAAAAAATTCACATGCACACAGGTTCTATCATGTCAAATTATACAATATATATCTAACTGTTGAGTAGTGGGTGTTACATTAGACGCTCCAAAAATGGTAGGAACTATTTAGCGAGAAAAAAAACTTTTCTTACTCAAATCAATTATGGAAAGCCTACAAAAAGATTTTTTGTGCGGATTTTCACAAAAAACAAAAAGTGTAAAATTCTTCAAAAAAATCAACAATTGTTTCAAGAAAAAGAACAAAAAAAAAATTTGGACAAGAAGATTGCTCAACCCAAGAACGGAATTTCATTATTTGATTCATCTTTCAAATTAGTTTTTCTATTTTTCCCTTTCTCTTATTATTTTTAAGGTTTTGTTTTTTTATTTCAGTATGAACTTATTTTTATTTTTTCAAGGTTATGATATAGCCTAACTATGATGATTTGAATATTTTTATTAATTAAGATAATAATTTAATTTTTCCTAGTTAAGTACATTGCTCTTAATGCCTCTATTTAACTGGCTACTAATTAGATAATTTGTTAATTATAATAATACTAAAAGGTAATTTATATGTTTAGTTCATAATATAGAATACCATAAATTGTAGAATACCATCCGGGACAATCACTATTTAGGCCGACTTAGCTCAAAATTTTCTGGCAAAGGTCTTTCCACCATCAAAGACAACTACGATGCCAATATAATATCACCACTTTTAGTCAACATGATATGGAATCATTGCATGAAGCCTAGGAAAGGTATAAGGATTTGTTGAACAGATATCCACATCACGAATTACCTGATGGCTATAAGTACAAATATTTTATAATGAGTTGAGTGGTTCAACTAGGACTTTAATTGATGTAGCAATAGACGGTGTTCTAATGGGAAAACATATAAAAAGCTTGTGCACTGTTAGAGACTATCATTGCAAATGCATATCAGTGGCTATCAGAACAAGCAGCACCAAAGAGAGCATTCAGAATTCATGAAGTCGATGCCCTCAATCTAATCACTGCTTGGTTTCTTTATTAGAAATGTTGTTCACACTCCAACTAAAGTTTGCGAGTTGTGCAATAGAGCTATAGTCACTGCTTGGTTTCTTTATTAGAAATGTTGTTCACACTCCAACTAAAGTTTGCGAGTTGTGCAATAGAGCTCAGACTAATACAAAATATCAAGTTGGCAATCATTTTGCTTCATCACAATATGAAGAGGTGCAGCTCATTAGAAACTTCAATAGGTAAAATAATTCTTTCTCCAATACTTATAATTTAGGATGTGTAATCATTGAATTTTTTCGTAGAGAAATGGTCTAAATGTAGTAAAGCTACCAACTAGCTTTTAGCCTCCACCGCTACTATAATCACAACCACATGCTAACAAGGTATCATTGGAAGATGATATTGCCCAGTTAATGATTAATACAACCTAGTTCATGGCAAGAACAGATGCCACTCTGCAGAGGCAGAAGATGTTCATTCAGAACTAAGCAGCATCTATCAAGAACTTGGAAGTCTAAATGGGTCAAATAGCCAAACAACAAACATTCTCAATTTTAGATTGCAGGGTTCTTTGCCAAAGCAAATAGAGATAATTCCAAAAGAGCATGTGAATGCTATCACACTTTGCAGCGGTACGACACTGAGAGAACGGAAAAGAAAAATGGACGAGCCAAGGAGCCATCAAAAGACGTGCTACCTGATGTGTCTGATAAAACTACAACCAAAGATGCCGCAAAACTAAAATCGAAGTTGTTCCTATATAACCCTTCGTTATATGTTATACCAATTCCATACCCTCAGCAATTCCAAAAGAAAAAATTAGATAAGGAAACCCCCACCCAATTAAAACAATAGCCTCAAAAGCCCATGTATTAATAAAAAATTATGCACAAAAGCACCTATCCATCAAAGTCAATGGATGTGGTATATAAGCATTGAAAATGCAAAGGTAATTATGTGATGCCTTCCTTTGAATGAATATTCTATTAAAATTGATTAGTATACCCTTACTTTTGACATATGTACAGATTAAGAACTAAAAACAATATAACATAAAGAATTGCAAATATATATATATTAAAAATAAATCTACATAATCTATTGGATTTCTTTTGAATTATTTTAAGAAATAATATTTTTATCTAATTTTTTCTTGATCCATTTAAAAAAAAAAAATGAAATACCTAGTTTCGGTAATAATATTCAGTACTAAAACTTTAATTTGTAAAAATTAAAAATAATATATTTTAAAGAAGTAAATCTAAATCAAAAGTAATATGTTTAACTTTAAAAATCTTTTTTCACTTACATAAATTAATTATACCAATATGTTATGTTTTATTCTAAAACTTATTATAATAACTATTATTTTTAATACAATATTTTTTCTTCCTTAAAAAATAAAAAGTGAGAATAATTATATATTACACCATGTATTCTTGAATTTATTTCAATAATCAATACTTTTAACAATAAAATTCGTGTCCATTTGCAATATTGAAAGCATTATATTTATATTTTTAATTTTTTTCTATGTTTGATAAATAATATTATATTATTATTCTTCTTAAAATGGAAGAGAAAATATAGAGAAGAATAAAAAACACGAGATATTGATATTATTTTAAATGAGATCTAATGGATGCAATTTGTTTTTGAAATAATTGAGTAATAAGATGGGCCATTGATTTTAATCTCAAATGAAATCTAATGGTTGATAGCATATTAATATCATCTTCGATTATCATATTCCTACTCCAAATCCAACTATTGAAATTCTTAATTCATACAAATAAAATCTAATAAAATAAAAGGTATAATTGACATTTCATTAAAAAAAAAATGCCATTAGACTTGACCAACGACAAAGGCATATGTGCATATTTTTACTTTCCACAAGTGATTTTTTAGACTATTATTTTAATTCCGTAAATCTTTTGCAACTACACTAAAATATAGGGTGATTTATGCATTTTGCCCTTTACATCTGTGTACATGAATATAGCCGAATTTATTAATCAACCGAATTGCACAACACATATACATATAACTAATACAATATAATTATTTTAACAACAACAGATATGTACAAAACATATAAAGAATAATATGTATGTCATTATCGGTAAGTTTATATGCATATACAATTACCTATATAGCAATATGTAACACTCGTTATGTGATGTGAAATTTTTGAATTGTAAGTGCAAGGATAATGAATATATTTTTGAATTTGAGAGGGTAAATACGATCATTCTCATACTTTAAGGGTGTAAAATGTAATTAACATTAATCTCAATCAGATAAATTCTATGAAAGGACAATTTAATCACTACCTTATATTACTGCTAATATTGGAAAATAGTAACTATTAACTAATCCAATATTAGGAGCCCACCATAAGCATCCAAGCACTCAACCACAGGCCAAACTTTCCCACACACCAAAAACCCTTCCAATAAACCCAAACACAGGTGCCCCCGCCGTCCGACGACGGTCTTGATGTCAGCCTTACCATCCCAAACATGTCAGCAGCTTCCATCTCCAGGACCCTAGCTAGGAATCTCCGGCAGCGAGTGAGTCCTCCGACCCCTCCAAAGTGGGTCCCACAGTCATCCCTAATCTCTACTTCTGCACCTGCCATCTCCACTGTACCTCAACCCGAACAAGGTTATATAAATCCTTTTACTTTTGTTGGTTTTTGCATTCCAAGATTTAATCTTTTTCTTGTTTTGTGCATTCAGGCTTCTGGGTTATTGTAGAATATTGCTATTATGTTAAAATGATTTTTTTGGGGGTATTTTACTTTGAAAGTGATTTGGGTTTTTGGGATTTTTTATTTTCTTAATATATATGGATTTCAGAGAAAAGGGGCAGGTCAACATGGTCAAAGCTATTGCTTTTCATACCAGGAGCCATCTCTTTTGGTCTTGGCACTTGGCAAATCTTCAGAAGACAAGAAAAGGTCAATTTCTTTATTTAATTTTGAATTCATCCAAATTTAACTGTGTTTATTGTTCTTTGTCAATACCTGCCTCTTTGTGGAGTATATGTGGTTCTACAGGTGATATTGAGGATCTAGTTGTGCCTGAGTATTATAGCTGAATTAATCTACTTGATTGCTTTTGAAATTAGCTGATATTTGGGTGTTAGGACGGTATACAACAACCTAACAAGTTACAATACACAAAGTTCTGGAGTAAAACATTGTTCATTAATTAATACACCTGATCTCTTGTTCAAAATAGTCATAATCATATTGTATAATGCAAACTGTGGTGCATTATGCTACTGGGATGAATGCAATAAACTTCTTGTGGATGGGATTTTTGAAGATGAGGAGTCACCTGATGTTACAATTAGCTTGTCTTTTAGTTGAAATATGAAATCAACAATAGGGTTATTTTTATTTATTTAGATGTTTTGGTTTGTTTGTACAGATAAAGATGCTGGAGTACCGGCAGAGTAGACTAGGAATGGAACCGCTTAAGGGCAATGAGATTGTTCCTTCCAGTGGGAGTTTGGATACCCTGGAGTTCAGGAGAGTACAGTGTAAAGGAGTTTTTGATGAGAAGAAGTCAATTTATGTAGGCCCACGTTCAAGGAGCATTTCTGGAGTGACTGAAAATGGATACTACCTCATAACTCCCCTTATTCCGGTCCCTGGTGATCCTGAAAGGTAAGATTATTCTTTAAATTTGCACAAAAAAGATTATAAATATTTATTTTATTTATACAGACTCTCCTTTGCTGAAAGTTTTACTTTTAAATAAGATTTGTAACAGATATTCAGCATTAACCTGAGCATCCAATGTTATCATATACCAAAATCGACGTAGCAAATGAACTTGGTATTTGAAGAACATTTTGCCTTGGGACTTAGTTTCGGTCTCTAAAATATGATTGGTTCATAGATAACTTTTTTATGAAACATATGTTGTATTTTCAGTCTAAAATATGAAATGTTTATGGGTTTGTGTTGTATTTTCGTATCACATCTCTTGTTTTTCATGCACTCTAAGGTATCTAATGGTTGGTAAGTAGTGCTTTGATATTGGTGTTCATGCTTCAGAGCGCAGAAAGCATTTTCTTCTTCGTGTATAGAGAAAATATAAAATTACTGGAAGTCCAAATTTATCATTGTAGAAAAATTTATGCTATCAATGCTTTTATGCACTCAGCTTGTTTCATCTATCGTTAATAAGGAAATGACTCCATCATGTGTTCTCTTACATTGACCTTCATACTACTTTTTCTAAAGATTTGTGATGTTAAATGAATTCTAAGTTTCAAAAATCTAGTTTTTATCATTGTGATTAAACATAAGGATTCTCAGATGATGCTCATTGTTTCTTGAGCATCTAGTTAAACTTTTTGCAGTGTGCAGTCACCTATACTAGTCAATAGAGGATGGGTCCCACGGAGTTGGAGAGACAAGGCATTAGATGCTTCAGAAGATGAACCACTGTCAAGTAGCTCATCCACCTTAACTCAAGAGAGTGCAAAAATTTCTTGGTGGCGCTTTTGGTCTAATAAGCGAAAAGTTCTTGAGGTTGTAACTCATGTTCCTTCACTCTTTAAATAATGTCAATGGATGATATCCATGTGAAATTACATTACATTATATTGACGCTGACAGGAGCACCTTCCATCTATCATCCCTGTGGAAGTCATTGGAGTTATACGGGGTAGTGAGAATCCCAGTATATTTGTTCCAGCAAATGATCCTAATGCCTCTCAGTGGTTTTATGTGGATGTTCCAGCACTTGCTCGTGCTTGTAGACTTCCAGAGAAAACACTCTATGTTGAAGATATCAATGAAAATATTAACCCAAGCAGCCCATACCCCATTCCAAAGGATGCTAATACGCTAACTCACAGTTCAGTAATGCCACAGGACCATGTCAACTACACACTAACATGGTATTTTTCATTCCACTGCTATTTAGTAATTTTTGCATGTATATCCATATCTACTTGTTGCATCGTGATGCCTGTCTCTTTTTTAGCTTGCTTGGACTTTCATTTAGTATTTTTCTCATTTCTTCCGGATGTGTAACTCGTCTAATATATGCCAAACAAACTTTTCAACTTGTTTGTCAATCTGTTCTGTGCATAAATCCTTGTTTGTGACATCTGCTTGTACAAGTATTTTTAACTTAGTATCAGTGGCTGATAAATTTAAGATTACAAATTGCTACTTAACCTGTGAAGTGACCTCCTAGTTAAATTGTGGAACGGAAGTGATATAATGCCACAAATATGTGATGAAGTTTCCATATTCCTTGATTTTTGGACTCAATGCTCAAGTTTTTATTTAAAGGTGTCTTGATCATTGTAGTACTGTGTCCCACATCTTCAATCAGCTGGAGTTCTTTAAGAGCATGCTCATGATAGTTGTGGATGCTCCCTATGCCTTTGTGAGCCAAGCAATGACTAGAATACTTTAATCGGGTTCTCAATTCATTGTGCATTATGGAGATGTTTGTGTTGTCCTTTATACTCTTGGTGCGAATCTCTCTTGGCATATCCATAAAAAGAGGAACTTTTCTTATCATCTTGGTGCGAATCTCTCTTGGCAGATGTTGATGCTTGATAGTCCTGGGCTATTTATGTGATTCTCGTGGCCTACTACTGTTTGTATGACTGCTTGGTCATTCAGTTGGTTGTGTTTAAGCTTGTTTTTAAGAATTTGCTGCTGCAGAATTGTGCAACTTTTTCTTGAGATTACTACATTTGTTAGTCGGATACTTCTATTGATTTGGTTAGAGGTCAAATGCCACTTTACTTATTTAGGGTTTTTGTACAAGTTGTTAAGCACAAAAGTCATTCTTTTTGGTATTGGTGAGTATCATAAGTTTTGCCTGCACTTCTTATAGTTATAAATGCCTTATATCATACCCTCCTGTTACTTTTCCCTTTATCCGTACTGCCTCTTGCAATCCTTTTCTGATCGGATCATGATCTTAGTGTGGAAACTGAAAGTGGAAAGAAACTTCTTTCTCAAGTTCAACATCAACTAAATTTTAGGAAGAAAGGTTGGATTGATCTTGCTGCACTTTGAACTGTTTTTCATTGCTATTCTGATATCCACTTTCTATTGAGATACTAATCCTTGAGTCCATTACAAGACTGCTTTTTTGTTCTCGGTGTTCTATATGCGAAAATTAATCAACGAGCTTTCCTAATATGGATGTCTTGTGCAGGTACTCTCTTTCAGCTGCAGTAACTTTCATGGCTTTTAAGAGACTCAAGCCGAGAAAGAGCAGGAGATAGCATATTCTTTTCCTTTACCACATTGGTATTTTCTGCCACAAATCTCATAGAGATGATTTGTAAGCACAAATAGCAGTTTGCAGTATGTGCTTGCAGTCCTCACTCCTTTGTTGGTTGAATTCAATCCAGATCTTATACTTTTTGCATGCCATTACTAAGCCATTGTTCTGGACAATCTAATTGCTCCACCTGATGCTGCTAAACTGAGATTATAGAAGCAGTAAATAGTTCATAAAGCTCCCCGAAGATAGAGTTGCATTTTTGTGGCCTAAGCGAACATATCAATTAAGTGGCTAATAAAAATTTTACCCCGAGTTTTTCCAGCCTTAGTAAAATACACGTCCTTTTCTTTTCATCCCTTCTCTTAATGGAGCAATGCTATAATTGTATTGATGTAATGCGTTTAACTATGGTCTAACCTGGAAAAATATCGAGCTTTTTCAGTTGCTTCAATGATGGCAGCTCCTTTTGTCTTTCTGAATTTTCAGTATGTATTCAAAACAATTGAAAGGACCAAAATTAATGAATCTTGTGACTTAAACATGGTAACCGATGAATTCCGAGTCAATAAGATCCGTCATTGTTACTATCGTTGAAGACTTTGCGCCAGCGTAATTCACATTTTGTTTGAAAATCAACTGTACACTACATTTTTGTACACAAAGAACAGGAATTCTACAAAGGGAACAAATTAATGAATGCAAACAACAAAACTGTTGAATTTACAGGTAAAGAAAACTTAGCTGGAACCAGGAAATAACCCAGACCAAAAGAATGAAGGGAATATGAAAGCAAACGTAAAACGGGAAAACACGTCTGATCCAATCATGATTTACATCTTACAAGAAGAGGAGATGAGGTAGCCTGAGTATGGATTGCCTTCAGCAAAGCTACAAAGTTAAATAGACTCTCTTTCGAGAACCACTTCAGCTTCCATGTTTCGAGATCAGAAGCTGGCTTTTTGTTTAGAAATGCATCCTCAATTCTGTATCCTTTCTCTAAAGGATGGAACTCTGACGTGCATTTAAAAGCCAAGGTGACACACATGCTACCCAAAGTATCAATTACCTGCAAAAATAACAAAGAATTCAGTTTATTCAATTTTAACTTAATAAACACAAAAGGAGAGAAAATGAAGGGCTGAAACTGAAACTGACCAGGCATTAAAGCAATTTTCAACAGATGTAAATACACCAAAATCTTACAGGAATTTATGTAAAATCATTTTCTTAATAGATTGTTAAACTAAAAAATCTAAACAGTTGACCTCTTAACAATGTCATATAGCTAATACATTGTATCATATAGTTCACCAAGGAAACTCATCAGAAGAAATAAAGTTAATAATACTTCAACTAAGCTATAAATATGTATCAATATCAAACACATTAAATCCTGCAATGTATGGCCTAAAACTCATGAAAATGCTTAATTATTAAGAGAATTAAGAAACATTACCATCTCAGATACATTCACAATGGCGCAACATGAATCCTGCGAAAAATAACAGGGTGAAAAGGAATTCTCAGAGGGGCCAAACTGCATGAGATCTTCACTGCATACAAGCAGATGCCCTTCGAGCATGAAAAGCGACCTTGACAGCCACAAATCCTCTGACCAATTGGCAAGGAAAATGAGAGGTCAGAAAAAAAAAAAAGAAGAAGAAAAAGAAGAGTGCACCAGAAAATATATATTTACGTATCCATCTTCCCACATACATCCAACAAGGAGTCAGTAGATGTACAAGTGTGCCAAAAAGGTTCAAGTCAGGTTTAACACTCAGCAGCAGGTGCATGAATTATGCATTTGAAAATCCAAAAAAATGCTCTCAGAAAAATTGGGATTACACATTTTTAGCGGCTTCTCTGCTTTCAAACTGCATATATTTACTCTTGTGCCATAACTTTCACTTATGAAAAATTTAAATCCATCTTCTAGAACTTTGTGATGGGTGATTTTTCGAAACCTAAGCACCAATTCTGCTCAAAGTTTGACAGCATCTAAATTTAATATAGAAATTATGAGATTTTCTGGTGGTTCAGAATACCATGAATACGAATTCTATATCATTGCGGCATTAACTGATTTCCAGATTTTCTTCCCCTAAATTAGTAATATTTTATGGAAACTTGAAGTCTAATATGGCGTACTGTCATGGACCGGTGATTCTGCCCTCCACACGAGGCCTGTGCGGCGCCCCCACCCCTCGGGGCCAGCCTCATCCAACAGGACAATAACTGGTTTCGCCCTGTTTTGAGCTCATCAAGGGAAGGCTCCAGAACCCGACCAGTTTGTGTAGGATGGTCAAGTCCCTTGTTCAATGTCAAGTCCAAGACTAGCAACAAACTTCCCAAACTTAACCGAGTCGGCATGCCTGAACTCCGAAGGGTCTACAAAAATCTCCCACACCTCCTGATCTGGAATCCTTCCAGACATTCACATCTCTGCTCTTTTTAACCAATACTCGCCCACGATAAATACTGTCATGAATCCTCCCCCATAGAACATGGTGTGCGTCTATGTATATGGCCCAACAACACCCACTGTGTGCAATAACGCAACAACGGTGCCCCCTTGGCAACGACTGAGTCCCCTTGACTCCTGTGTGCCCCTTGCACACCAACTGCACTGGGAGGCCGTAGCAAGACAAAGAGAGGTACCCTAATGATCGCCCAACAATGCTCCGCTCCCCTGCCTACTCCACCCCATCTCTGTGAGAGTGCTTAGGCAACCAAGGAAGAAAAATGCCCGAACGGCTATGATACCAGTTTGTTAGGCTGGCAGCATGATCAATCCATATACTTATTTAAATGAACGACAAAAAAATGTTAAGTTAAAAAAAAAAAGCAAAATCAAATGACAGATTTACGAGGGATGTTATGGACACTTTCAAGAAGTGGAAGACTCTGATCAAGAAATAGATTGCACAACAAAGGCAGAAACATTGCAGTGACAGAGGTTATAAAAGAAGCAATTTGTTCAAGGATTGTGCGGGGAACTTAGTTCTTGCTCTGATGTCACTACTATTTATTGTGATAGTCAAAGTGCAATCGAGGTGCGAAGAAACAAAGAGAACGTGGGAAAATCTGTCCACATCATTTTCGGTGAAGACACCAACAAATTTCCACCTTAGCGAGAAGAGTTTTAAATCAGGAAGTAGAAAAATTTGTGCAAACCCATCGGAGTTCAAACATGTCGACTCGATGAATGACAAAACAAATTTCCCTTAATGAGTTGAATCTCTTATCATGGATTTGAAAAATCTTGATGTTACAATTGGTGATGAAGATAAGGCCTTGTTACTGCTGTGTTCGTTACCTTCCTCATATAGACATTTGAGAGAAACTATATTGTATGGCAAAGATAAAGGATGTTAAATCTACTCGCTCTGATGGTGGTAGCATACATAAGCAATTTGGCTATGAGGATTGTACTGGGAACTTAGTTCTTGCTCTGATGTTACTGCTAGATAGTCAAAGTGTAATCTATTTGACTAAAGATGTTCCACGAAAGAACTAAGAATATTGATATCAAGTTCCATTTCATTTGTGATATCATTACCCGAGGTGATGTTGCTGTGAGGAAGATTAATACTCACGACAATCCTACAGATATATTGACAAAGCCTCTCCCAAATGTCAAGTTCAAACACTGCTTGAACTTGATCGGTATTTCTGATTGCTGAGACATTTTGTCAAGGTAGAGCGAGACTACTGTTGAATTTGACAAAATTAAATCCAAGGTGGAGATTTGTTGGTGTCTTGAAGTTTTGTCAAGGTGAACAGTAGTTTTATTGCTCACAGAAAATGAAAATGATGCGGACAAATTTTTCAATGAAAACGCCATTTTCCCACGTTTTCTTTCTTTCTTCGCAGCACTGCTTGCGGATCACCGGAGATTGCTTTGGCAGCACCATCTTCACTCCGTCTTCTATAAATTGGAGCATCGGAAGAGAAGAAAATACAAGAATGAAGAAGAGAAATAGAGAAAGAAACAGACAGTTGTTTGTGAGAGAAGAAAATTTGAGTGGTATGTGAAAATTTGGGGCGTGTGAAATTATTGTAAGGGGTTTTGTGAGTTATCCTCTTGGGGTAATTAGAGTTTGATCTCTAATTGTGTACACAACATAAATTTTCTGTTATAGTGGAATCGCTCCTCCTTGGCCCATGGACATAGGCTTGATTTTAGCCGAACCACATAAATCTTTGTGTCATTTAATTTTGTTGTTCTTTTACTTAACAATTTTTTGTCGTCCATTAAAATAAGTGTACGATTTGATACTGCTGCCAGCCTAACACGTAACAACTACCAAAAACTATAATATAATTTCAACAGTGGCCCTTTCCGTCCCACATACTGATAAACAGGTTATGGCCCTTCCCGTCCCACATACTGATAAGCAGGTTATGAAGCTTCATTGTCATACTGAATAACATGGTCATGAATTCTTTGTTTTTGAGCACTACGAGTCCAACATATTGACAAACATGTTAGGTTTAGCTTTGAATAATAAAGCATGAATCAGTTGCTATTTTACAGCAGCAGCAGCAGCAGCAGCAGCAGCAATAACAAATATCACAATTGCCCAATACTGTGCATTAGCTCTAACTAACCACAATATTTTCATCGTGCACTTGCATGTGAATATATTAATGCTAAAACATTGGGTTTTCCTTCTAAGGGTCAACTTCTCGGCAATCAAAGTTTATGAAAACAGAGAAACTTTACAGTTAGTGACCCATAGTTGATATACTCGTACTTTTTAAACATCTGATCCTCATATTGTGTCATCATACTTATAAGATCCATGTTATGGCATTTAAAATCTGTGTCATTGCATCTAATTTAAATTTTTTTAATTGTTTGATAGTTTCACTTATAACAATTCATATGTCTAATATGAGAACTGTTACATAGCAACTCAAAAATTTCAATTTTCTGCTTGGTTTTCAGTTCAACACTTCTCTCATAACCTTATGTTTCATGCAACTACTTACCCCAGTTCCTGTTTTAGTATAGCATATATCTTTTAAAATTTACAGTGAAGGTGAAGGATGATAAAAGATAATTAATCTCATATACCTTTTAAGTTGTTATGCGCATATATCTTTTAAAATTTATAGTGAAGGTGAAGGATGATAAAAGATAATTAATCTCATATACCTTTTAAGTTGTTATGCCAAAAGAGCACCATGGAGTACTGAAATATGTTAATCTTTGAACCTCCGCATACATGCTCCTCAAATAGATTCATTTGAATATGCTCTAAGCTGCCATGAAATTTCCAAAACCATATCATTATATGAAATAAGATGACAACACAGACAACCCTTCTGAATATCAACAAAATTAAGCAGTTTCAAATTTTAATCTCAATAAGATCACCTTGTCAAGGAGGAATAATCCTTCATCTCAGATGAATCAAAAAAATCCAGTACGCACAGCAACTCTCTTGATCTCTCCAGACACCTGGTTATGAACAGATATGATATATCCCTTGCAAAGTACACCCTATACATGCACAACAAATTAAATATGATGTTAGAAAACAAGGAGCAGGCGGACAGCGTGAGGAGACTGCAAGTTACAACCTTAAAAATAGAAGTCCTAATCCAACAAAAACTTTTCTCACATCATCAGCTCTGTGGCAGCCAATCATTTCTAAGCTGGTTTCTGTAAGATGTCATCAAATAAAGCAGAGATATCTCAGTAGAGAATATAAAAAGTAAAGCAAACACCATAGCGTCTGTCTAGCCAAAATCTCATACCACAACAAAGCTAACCTGACCCATCACGTGCATTGACAATGAGTAGAATGTACAACTTATTCTCACTGCTCTGTAATATAGCTACTTCCCTGTATATGTAGAGCAAGGGAAACAAATTGAATGTATTTAAACAATCTGCAAATACCCACATGCTATGTAAAAATAACACTATGTCGAATTATAAAAAGTAAACCTAAAACATCAAAAACAAGAATGTGTAGCTCACAAAGATCCAGATGAAAATTTTTACATATCTATGACATCAAACTGACTATGAGGTTTCAATCCAATGACTATAAATTGGCGCAAACTAACTCTAAACTTCGACATTAAATCAATGGTCCTTCACTGTTTTCCTGCAGAATTGCAATTGAGGTTTTCATGTTGTCGGTCTTTGAAGGTCATTGAATACACAATACTCATGGTTAACACCCTTCAACACTCTTTTGAAGCTCATAATTTTTCATATAAATAAGTAAACAGCCAGATAAAAGAAAAAAAAAGTAGTGAATCAGTAGTTTAAGTGAAGCAGCTAATACAGTTATGGCCACTAGATTATAGAGATCAAAATTTATTCTCCAGTGGTCGAACGACAAATATTGAAAATTTTGATCTCAACCTTGAGGCTCCTAGCAAGGTGCTATTGGTTGTGCTTAGTCTTTTATAGAAACTTTCATAATACACTGTCTATTCATGATTCACACCCTCAAACGCTTGCTGATGGAGGTTCTGTACTCAAGATACATAGTTAAAGACTCTAACATTAAAAGATGAAACAAAATCACCATGCTCAAGTAAGGCTGTTACTTAAAAAGCAACTGCAGACAATCTTGCTTCCAAGAATGATTCATTGAGAGTCAACATAGAAAACTTCAGCAACAGTGCATGAGTATAGTCTCACACAATACAAAGGAAAATTATGGGAAACAAATAGGAACTAGTAAATGTGAAATATTCGCAAAATAAACAAGATGTTTACAGATCTCAGACAATAAGAGTTGAATAAGCAAGAATTCACCTTTCATTATAACCTGATTTTTCCATGAACAGACAACTACATTGCACATACTGCGTGGAAATTTCATTAACCCCAGAATCAGCCATATTTGAGTTGAAAAATGTTTCAATAAAATTATCTTTCCCATCACTTGATGTACTGAACCCAGAACAATTTCCCCTGTAACACTTGCCAAGCACCGTGGGGTTTGTGCTATCCCCATTATTTTTAGCTTTAATGGGTTTCCACAGGTCATTAGCACAATAAATCTCTTTCCCTTCATGTCCCATATCACTTTTGCATATCTCCACATGGTCACTAGACTTCTTTGACAAGTCAGTGTCACCAGGGGCATTATCATCCTCCGGTAAGGAAATCATTCTTCTTTTGGGTTTCCTTCTGCGTTTTTTCTTCTCCAACCAATCAGTTTCCCCATTACTAAAACTTATGGTTCCATCATCACAGACAGAATCAGTGAAGCTACCGCTGCAAGCATGGGTTGACATTTCCAACTCTCTACCTTCAATACTAACAAAATTTCCTTCAGCACAAGGACTCAAAGTTTGTGCTCCATTTTGCTTGAGTGACGAAATTTTGTCAAGATATGCATCACCAGCATCGTCTTGATAAGAATCCACAAAGAAACTCTTCGCATTCCTTCCAGATAAATTGTCAATAACAGATCGATCAACCTGAGTTACAGAAGGGCCAAATTCTGCAGAATCTTCTTCACTACAACTTGTATTGCTGTCAGAGGATGCAACTGACAAGGATTCAGCAGATAGCTGCAGATATTCTTCTTCCAAATTGTGGCGACGATGTAAAATACCCTCTTGGAAATGAGGGGGAGATCCTGGGCAAGCCAAAGATGAACAGGACCCTGTAATATCATTAGTTGCAGTTGGGGAAATTACATTCTTGGCACTCACTTTATCTCCTCGTGGTACTGCAAGTGAACTAAAGCGTGTGTCTCCAGCATCTGCAGATACACACCCTTCATTATTTAAGAATGCTGGCTCTTCCTGATTCACATTCAATTTTTTTGCAACAGATGTATCCCCACCTGCATGCCCCATGTAAAATTTTGAAGCTCCAATTCTATCAACATATCGTTGGCCACTATTAACAGTAATTACATCTGCAAAGGAGGTCTCAGATTCTAGAAAGATTGTGCTACTCTCATCCCCAGAAAGCTGAATAGAGTCAGAGATATATCTTGAGGCCTCGCCAAGATCCTCATCTTGTGTCTCGCCTTCCAAAAGAATCTCTTTATTATTACTTAAGATACAACTCCTTAATTTACTACCATCAATAACATTGTTAGAAGTTTGATTCATCCACTCTTTAAATTCCTGCAACCATAGAACAGAACGTTCTTTTTTCATAAATTCAATTCTTTTCATCAAATCTTCTATCTCAGCTTCCTCATCTGTAATGGAATTCTCGTCTTTGCTTTGAATCTCATTATCACATGACACTGAATCTTGGTCAGAACATGTATATTTTCTCTGCTCTTCACTCTCAATATTAACAAGACGAGAGATCCTCTTCTGCGAACCATTACAACAAAGAATGCAACCAAGAAAGAAATACTTTGTAAATAAAGACATTCCAAAGGAAATTTTTGCATCCAATTAAGATTTAGAAAATATACATATTTATGAAACAAAAGGTTCATTACTATTGAAAGGTTTCCTACCCTCTTTGTATATATACTCCCCTCCAAATAAGCATCATCTTTGGCTGGTGAATAAAATCCAAAGCTAGCAGGCTGCTTCTGCCTGCTTGCAACTATAATTTGTTGCTTCCAGAACTCACTTGCGGATATTCTCTTCTCATCCAACTTAAGCTAGAGAGCATGCAAGTATAACATATAGGTAAGTCCAATGAAAGTTCAGCAATAGCTAAGAGCATAAATATGGCTTTATTCTTTTTTTAATGACAAGTGCTGGTTAACGCGACGTTTGAAAGATGTTAAACAAATGACAACTTACTTTCTCTGGATGAGAAAAAAGGCTAAAAACTTGGGCACGAAACCATCTTGCATAACAAATGGGATTGCCTTCTAACCATAAGTTCTGAAGAGATGGAAGGCCAGCAAGGATCTCAACCTCAGAGAAGTTTGAAATAATATTGTAGGACACATCAAGCCCCTCAAGTGACTTCATATTTTCAATCCCATGCAATGTGGTTAAAGCATTGTTCCTCAGCACAAGTTTAACAATTTGACAAGAGACCTGCATAAACAGAGGAATGAAGTGGACCTAAAACCTATTCAGATAGAAATAGAAACGCTCAAATGTTCAAGGAGCATATATAAGTTACTGAACATTTATTCTCCTCAGAGTAACTCTAATTAACTTTAAAAGAATATGAAACAGAAGACACTGGCTTCTTTCTTTACTTTTAATATTCTTTTCTTCTTCTTCTTACATGTGTACCTAACTGTTAAAGGCGAATTCAGAATGCAACTTATATCGTTTCTGAACAACTTGTGCGGCTGATACTCCATGCCTGGAACTTGACACGATTAGATATGATAAAATTATTCATGTAAATTGAAAGAAAAAGACATGCCCAAATTATCTTGCAAGTGATATCAACCATATTGATAGAGCGTACTTTATAGAACCATGTTGTAAAGGACATGCCCTGATTATTTCAATAGAAATCTACTTGATAGAGCATTATGTTGGTGTTTTAAATGTTGTTGCAATAAAGTTTAACGTTTTCCAACTCTTAATGCATTGGAAGATCTTATATAAGCCCATAAGGGTTAACACAGTATTAGAGAAGTATCAAACAATTGCAGTCAATTTCTAGCATGTCTTTAATGAGCCAAATTTGATGGTTAAATCTTAGAATCTCTTGAAGTATAGACTAGTACACTTTACTGCAATAATATTTAGCAAAATGAAATATCTTCAATTGACTATCATATAAGCATCTTCTTTCTTTTGCAATCTACTCATCCTCAAGTTAATTCCCTAAAACAGGGCAGTTAATAAGCATATATCTAGTGTCCATCAATGAGCCAAATTTGATGGTCAAATCTTAGAATCTCCATTTAAGTATAGACTACAACACTTTACTATAGTAGTAATTAGCAAAATGAGATATCTTCAATCGACTATAGTATAAGCATCTTCTTTCTCTTGCAATCTACTCATCAACAAGTTAATTCCTTTAAAAAAAGTAATTAATATGATAATATCCACAAACTTGACTGTCAGAATCTACATTGATCTATTCACACATTTGTTGACAAGAACTATCGAAGAGAAATTATGTATTCAACCGACTGCAACAAGTATTGCCTTTCTCTTGGAATCGAACTTCAAAAAGTTACCTCACTAAATGATGCAATACTTCTTAGGCTATTAAATCCCAGATCCAGATGCTTCAATTTGGTGCACTTCCGGAGATTATTTGCCTTTGCAAACTTGTTCCGACTGAGATCAAGGGTTTCAACCATGGGAAGCAGCTGCAAAGACTCATCCATGAGAACCAAGCCATTGCACGCACATGAAACAAAAGACAACCGGTTCCACTGTGGTGAATCCTTTATCTCCGTAATTCTACTCGCAAATACATGCCGCAATGCATCCTAATCAATTATAATGAAAAATATATCAAACTTCAGTAACTGCATTAGTTCAGAAACTGATACTAGCACAAAATATCAACTCTTGGTTTGTGTACAGCGAAATAGATATAGAACTATATTGATAACTGTCCTCAAAACTTTCTAGTATTAGCAAATCTCCATCTAATATTACAATTTATTTGATTATTACACCCAGAAAAATTGAAAAGACCAAAAAAAGGCAAAGAGAGATAAATTGTAACCCAGAATTTTATTTAGCTAATCTTCCTAAAATAGGAATCCATATTCTATAGTAACTAATGACACACAGAAAATAACAAATATTCTAAAGTAACTAATGACACAGAAAATAACAAAAAATCCTTATTTTTTCTCTTAATTTTTCTATAGCAAATAGAATAAAATTGTCAAAAGAAGTGTTAACTACTGAGTAATTCATCATTTGATAGTATCACATATTTCAGTTCACGTTCCCACGTAAAAATATAAAAATACAAAAACAGAAATTTTGACGTAAAGCACGTTCCCAAACTAGAACTCATATTTCTACATAAAACCATGACGGAAGGAAGAAATAAACAACCAAAAAAACTCGACGAGATCACCACTCCAAACTCAGCATTTCCACTTTTTTCAAAAAGAAAAACAACACTTACTGTTGAATTATGGCAAATCAACTTCTCAAGCGTAAACCTCAACTCCAGCAACCCCTTGGCAGCTGACGTCGACAAATCACATCCACGCAGCTCCAAAACCTTCAACCTCGCAAACGGCAGCAAATACAGGGGCGTGGGATCCCTCGCCGGCGGCGGCAGCACCGAAACCACCTTCAACGACGGCAGCAAGCGGAGAATTCTCCTTAACTGCTCGAGCGCGCGATGGTCACCCAAATCAGAAACATACGCCCGCAAATAATCCACCGGAGCTCCAGCCAACAAGCTCTCAAGCTCCGCCAGAGCCTCCAGCCTCGACTGCACGTACCGCAAACCCACAGGGTTCAATTTCAAAACCAGCGTCCCTTCAATCAGCCTCTCCGCCTGATTTTCCACGAATTTCACGAGTGATTCCAGGTACTGGTCTCCCGTAACTATCTCCATAACGGTGAAATTAGGGTTAGGGACTCAGAATGGTTAATTGGGTTAAGGGAAGGGGTAGTTTGGGGGGAATTGAGGGAAGGAGAGAGGGAGCCATGGCTAGTGTGTGTTGTGTGTGAAAATGGGGGTTTTCTTCAATGATTGGATTCAGTGGACTAATAGGAAGGAGACAGGGACACGTGGCGGAACGTGGAGCCTACTGGTGGGGTTAAGGGCCTGTTTGGCGGTTCGGGTAATGTGGCAATAATGCCACACGAAAATGGAAAATTCAAGGATGTTGGGCAGAAAATGTTAAAAGCTTGCCTAGTTATCTTTGATAAAGTCCATAAATCTATATTGAATTTATAAGGTATTTTCTACTGTGTTGATGTGACAAGTGACAATTGAATTATTAAAAAATAAATATTTAAAAGATCTGCCATTATTGTACCAACATGTGGTTGGTGAATTATAATTTTTAAAGTTAAATTGATTTCATTTATTATAATTATTAATATGAATATCTAAGTCTTGCCAATGAACATCGCTTCATAATAATTCTGTAAAACTTTAATGTAATTTTCTTCGATTTGAGCTGACATCCTTAATTTTAATGTAATGTTTTGTTTGGCAAAAAAGGGGCACTAAGAAAAGGAATTAATAAACTCATGTTCGTTGGTTGTTGTGGCTTTAAATTTAGGCTTTAGTGGAGCAAGAGCGTTGAATTTAAAGAGATGAAAAGGAATAAATGATTTTATGAGTTGTTTAATCAAACAAAGCTTTAAGATGCTTTGAGATTATAAAATTAAGTTATTAAATTGTTAGTAAATTAAGCTCTTAGGATTGTACAGTTGCAGGTTAGTTATAAGCTTTTTTATCATCATTAGCATGGAAATGAGGCCATTTATCAAATATAATCTATCTAAATTTTCAAGGAGTCATACCCACCTGGAAATTAAACTCACCCTTGAATTAGATTTTGGGATTTAACCCACTAGATTTATTTTATAATTTTAAAAATATTAAAAATTATATTTTTAAAAAATAATTTCACTAATTTTTTTTGAAAATATATATAGAATAATATACGTATATAATAAATTAAAAAATAAATAAAAAATTTAAACAAGAACAATTTAAAATAAAAAATCAAAACTCACCCTAAACCCCCTCAACATCCTTCATCATCATAAATAAGAGTAATCTAATCATTAAGAAGGTAATTGGTTGCTGCCTTATAAGTTTTTTGAAATATTATAAATATTTGAAAGCTTATTGAAAGTTAAGAATTTTAAGATCTAAACTCGTAAAATAAAGTGTTAGAATGATATGAGCTCTTTTTTTAAAAGAAAAAAAATCTAATTTATTTTTAAGAAATTAACGATTTTTTTAATTTGACCATACTAATTATAAAATTATTATTACTAAACCAATGAACTTCATGATCTTACTATATAAATAATACAAAAGCTGATAAACATCTTCCAAGTTTTAAAAATATAATATAAAAATATATATAAATTTATAAAATATTTTAAATAAGTTTAATCAAACTACGCCCTCTGAGTTATAGTAGTAGTAAAGCCTACAGGATCCAAAAACAAGAATTACTAAACTTTTAGCATCATATTTAAGAAAAACATGCAGATTCTTTTATACTTATAGTAGGTTATAAAGAATCGTGTAATATTTTCTGAGTTATGAATTTGGGATATGCATCAATTAGCATAACAATCCTCTTGGTAGTGGTAGGTTGGAATAATTGCCTCTGTAATTAAATTAAAAATGATCTTTCAAATCATACTAAAATGCACTCCTTCTGTCCCTTTTTTCAGTCTTATTTCAATTTGACAAACTTAAATGATGAGAAGAAAAAATGAAAGTTTTGTATATCTTTTGTCATTAAAAGCACTGAATGAGTAACCAATTATTCATCACTATATATTTTGTCTGCATAGTCTATACCGTGTATACATCAAGAACACCCACTTAATATGAACCATTCATTGTCTTCAAATTCATCCCTAGTGTATCAGCTTCTGCTCATCATGATGACTTTGTATATCGAAAGTTTTTCCTAATTTTTCTATACTATTTTCATATGCATTTAACACTTCAGAAAAACCATTATTTCACTTGCTCACCACCAGCCACGCGTCTCTTCTCTTCCTCAACCTGTTCAAGCAATGCTTCTATCTCTGCTTCTGTTAAGCTCTCCAATCTTTTCTGTAAAAGTTGAACAAAACCAATTTTAGGCTCATGCTATGAAATGTGAAAACTTCAAGTTTCAAACCACTTCAAAATTAAGATGAAAAGATAGCCGAGACTCCATTGGTAGAAAACATTGAAAATTACAAAATCAGCTCTTAATGAAGCAGCAGAAATACAAAAGAATAGCTAATGACAACAGAGCAAAGACTACAAGTTTTTGGTAGGATCTCCCAAAAGTCCTCTATTTCATCTGAAAGAATGAGTAGCACAGTTTTCTTTTCAGTCCTTTTGAATGCATCAGAATGTTTGCTGTATCCATATCTCTAAACAACATATCACAAGCTTCCACAAACTTGTGTGAATGTAAATAGGAAGACAAAGAAATTTTATTTTTGCATGATTTCTATAAATTTTAGCAGTCACTAAATTATCCCCTTTAAAGATATTGAAATGCCAAAAACAAACAAGAAAGAAATGGGTCAACACCTGCATGACTTTGTCTTCATAGTCTCGTAACTGTTGGGCATATGTCATTTCCTTATTTGAGACTCTGAAGATATATGTTGAAATCCACCCAACTGTAAGACCTAAAACCAAGACTAACTGAACAACATTCCCAGCCTGTAAGGGATCAACTCCAAGATACTGCATAAGATTTCAAGAAAAAAATGAGTTACGATAATATCAAGATCCAAGGATCACTTGGTATTATTCCTGATGAAATTTATGCGTGCAACTGGAAATGTTTATGTTTACTTGTAGCTCATAACAAGGATACCCAAACATCTCCTTGTATCACATGCACAAGGAGTGTGAGACATCGAGATTCTCCTGGGTGCAGAAGCTGCATTGCCAATAGGAAACGGTGGCAAAGGTAGTGATGGAGAACAAGAAGGGATAGCATAGAAATAAATTATGGGCAATGCATATCTATAGGCTAATTTTAATAGTTATTTATTTTGTAAGCGTATAAATATATGGGCTAGACTCTCATTACGTAACCTTGAAATGATGAATTTATTGAATATTTCTTTAGTTTGATAGACTTTTTTTTTCTATTAGTTTTTTTCTTTTCTTTTCTTTGATTACTTGTCCTACATCAGGTGGAGTATGAAGAAAGGGAAGAACATCATTTGGAATAAATGTAAAAACAAAAACGTTGTGAGACATGAGCCAGGATACCTCCAATCCACTTTTCAGGCCAATGCCGGCAACAGTAACTCCAACTCCGATTAGTAAAACATCCTTCCTTGTATATCCAAAAGGTGTCTGCATTAGCAACAAGTAATTAATATGACTCACCTGAGTTGGAAATACCCATAACAAAGCATTAATATGTGCACTTTTTATAGCAAAAAGTTTAACAATCTAAGCGAAGTACTCAGGCACATATATACTGCTATGTGATAGAAAAATAGGGGATAAAGGAAGAACATGTACAATAGAAGTCTCATTAAACAATAAAAAGAAAGACTTTGCATGCATGGAGCATAAGATAGACTTCAGTGATGTTTAATCAATGGTGTCTAGACATGCCTTCTCCTTGTTTGAGGTTTCGTCTTTATCGCCACTTAAGTCCGAGGAGCCGCTGCATCTGGGGATTGTAGAGAGTAATTTCTTCGATATTGAGGAAAAAGAAGTTCTCTTCAGGAAAGGAGAAGCTCCTTGTGTGGAAATTTTTTGAGAATAAATCCTTTCTGTAACTATAATTCCTATCAGAATCACAGAGTGAAAAGGAACATGTAAATAAAGCTAATGGAGAAACTGACATAAACATCAATGCAGAAGTATATACATGTATAATTGTTTTTGGGAAATTAATAATCATGTATAACCCTACTTATAAAACTAAACAATGTATGCAAATCAATGCATGACTAAGACATTATTAAAATCAATTTCTCAGTCCAACATAAGCCTGGCCTCTCTTTGTCCCCTTTTCTTTATCGTTGAGAGCAACAATGTCACTCTTTTGTATCCAAACCAATCTTTGGTAAATTATATTCCTGAGCTACTTTTTCTTTTTCCCTTATCAAATCTTTTCTTAGCTTATCTTCTGCTAATCCTAGTTTCTATTTCTACCATCTCACAGATGTTTTTAGTGCTTTTTTCCCACAACTATCTTTGACTTTGCAGTGTTAAACAACCTATCGGGCATGCATAATAGCCCGTAAACCACCCATATAGGAGAACCATATTGAGTGTCTGGGTATTTGTCTCCCGTTGTATAAAAAAGCAAATGTGATTTAAATTCCATAATTTGGTCATCATGCTGAGTAAGGTGTTTGATTATTGGCCCAGACTAAACATTACCTTTCGAACATACTAGGTCCACCATGCTACAAGTTTTCTCTTTCTCTTAGTCACACATGTTCTCTGAATTGTACATTCTAAAATGCATGTCTTTCAATAAACTTGAGGGGATTTACATGCCATGTTTTGCACTGAAGTTTCAAGTTAGATCTGTGCAGAAAGTGTTTAGCACAAAGAAGACACTTTTGCAGCATTTTCCATTGCAAAATCGAAAATTGGGTATAACATCTCCTTAAAAAAATCAAATCCGGTTAAACCATTCGTCGAAAGCAACGGGCACCTCATGAACAATTCACCATCAGACTATGCTTGCCTCAGTCCTCCAGAATCAATGGTCTAGAATTTCTTATATTCCTTAAAGTGTGTCTTGCTACTTTACTACACTGAATTATCCAAAAAACACAAGATTTCACTCATCCTGCCACGTCACAGCAGACCAATTTAATTGATAATCTTTAGACAGAATTAACATACTCTTCAAAGCCAGAGGAAAAAAATTCTTGAAATACCATACCAATCAAATTTCATATCAAAGAACTAAAGTCACTAACACTGCACAATTAAGCTCTCATAATACCATAAAAAAATCATTAAAAACCAACATAATCCTCAACAACTAGAAGATTATCATCAAAGGACCACTTAAATAAATCAGAAACGAAGAGCGATTTACCAAGAAAATTAGCCAACTGAACTGACCTTTAAAGAAACCCTGAGCAGGTCTTGTTCTCGGTTCTTGAAATGGAAAAGCTGATAAACCCATAAGAGAAATCGACCTATTTTTGCAAAACATGCTGTTGTTATAAAGATCTGTGCATGGCGTGACTGCCATTACTGTTATCTTCCTCTACTTCTTTTAGGTGGGAAAAAAAAAGGGTCTTTATTTCTCTGTGGAAACAAATGAGACTTGAGTGGCGCAAAACTATCTCCAACTTGAAAGCGCAAGTGTAACCAGCCGTTATCTATCCATTTTTGTTCCTTAACACCCGTTTCACACTAGATATTTTTTAGGGTCGGGTCGGGAAACATACCACATAAAATAGTAATTCTTATTTGGTAAACCACTTATGATAATTGAAAAAAATATATTAATCATAAAGAAAGAGTTTCAAATTTCATGCCATAATATAAGAAATTCCTTTTTAATTCATCTTTTGATTTGATTTCAAAGATTAAAAAAAAAAAGGAGAGAGAGACTAAGTGTCATTAGGGTAATTACTAGTTTCTTTTCAGTAGCATTTCTCTTTTACTTCTACAATAATTCATATATTATGGTGTATATGAGCTAACTGCAAGATGCAATAATCAAACATTAAAATGAGATTAATTCTCTAAATAAATCATAACTTCTTATCAAACATTAAAATGAGATTAATTCTCTAAATAAATCATATCTTTTATCTAACATTAAAAATAACTACTCCAATAAATGATTAATAAATTAATTATCATATATAGTTGTTAAATAATTAATTTACTAAATAAAGATTATTAGGTCATATAATATACTAAGTACAAAATTAATTATGTCATTTTGTGATTGGTCTATTTAAATTGGTTGTTTTTTTTTATTATCATGTGTAAATAAATTTTAAATTTTAAATATTTTGAATTGAGAGGGTAAAGTGAAATTCAGCAAAAAATAAGTATTCAATTGAAAAAAAATATCTGAAAGATCGTATTTGTTAATCT
Source organism: Paulownia fortunei (assembly GCA_019321725.1). Lineage (NCBI taxonomy): Eukaryota > Viridiplantae > Streptophyta > Magnoliopsida > Lamiales > Paulowniaceae > Paulownia > Paulownia fortunei. Next base: position 14,709,199 of record CM033112.1, on the reverse strand, counting down.
AAAGGTGGGATGGACGCGACAATAAGAATGATGATGGGTTTGACTTGAGTCGTGTTTGTCTGAATTTGAGACCTGATCCATTGATATTTTTAAACTCACACCTACATCCACCTCATATCCAGATTTGGTGATAGATTCATTAGACCCAATAGACCCATTTTATAATTTAAAAAATATTAAAAATTATATTTTTTAAAAATAATACTGTAATTTATTTAAAAAATTCATATATATATATATATATATAATTTTAAAAAAATAAAAAAAATAAACAGGTCGGGTTTGGATCAGATTTGAAAATAAAAAACTCAAAACACAACTTAAACTCACTTATACTATTAAAATCCGCTCCAAACGATCTATTGTCATCCAAATTTTGGATTAGAGAAGTTTGAAATGGATACCCAAACTTTTGAGTGTGAAGTATTATTACCAGGTTTCAGTTAGTGAAATAGTACTCCATATGTTCTAAATTTATGTTTTATTTTGCTTTTAGGACATTCAAAGATAAACTTCATTTCTTAATATATAAATTTTTTAAGTGTAATACTAAAAAATTACAAAAAGATTATACTTTTTAAGTCTTATTTAAAATAAAGTCAAATAAACCTCAAGAAGATCGTAGCAATTTTTGTTTATATATTTGATTCAAACAATTCTCTCAACATATACCACAGTGATATTTATGAAAAAGTCTCACATAAGCAATATAATTGCACTTAGGACTTGTTGGCTTGAGATTTTACAAACGATAGTTTTATATTCGTTTTAGGAATTTTAATAAAAACACTTCATATCGTTACTCTTTTTTTTTTCTTTTTTTTAAACATTTACGAGTATATATGTTTATTAGTTAAGAAAAATGAGAATTTGTTTTATGTATCATAATTGTACTTGAAGTTTATTCAAGATTTCAAATGATAGCTAGTATAATATATACGGATTAATTAACTCTCAAACTATTTTGCGAGACTATGTGCCATTGACTAATTCTTCAATGCTTTTGACCTCTCCATGACTTAATAGCAATATTTTTCTTGCTAAAATAAAGAGAGATAAAAAAAGTAAATGCATAAGAATTGGTGTGCTTACAATGTTACTCTTATTTTATTAATACATATATATAATGAATATCAGGATTTTCTTGCAGATATCATTATTAACTAGAATAGCGTTGATCAACTTTTTGTTCTGTCTTGTATCGTAGTGATTCTGTAACAGTCATTAACTTTGAATTAAGTGGTTGTGTTTGTGAAAAGGTAAACTCTTCACAGCTGACTTTAAGTTTCCTAACAGTTACAAATAAGTATGAAAAAAAGTATTCTCCTATTTATCGCGACTCCAAGTCATCAACGGTCAACTCTGTGATTGATTGATTGTCGGGTTTCTACATGTAATACGAATAAATCGTTAAAGACGTCGAAAGAGTTCCGACGTAAACTCTCGAACGGTCAAGCCAAACCTTAAACAAGAAAAATAATGAAAAATAACTTAAAATAGTAAAGCATGTAATGAATTGAATCTACCTCAAAATAGAGGTTAAGGTATTTATAAGGTTTCATATGAGGGTATGATCGCCGTACGATAGAGTGCATACACTAATAGAGTCGCTTAAATACTTGGGTTTTGGCCATTTAGACTATTGGACTCAGATAGCCCCCACCCCCCACCCCATTCGGGTAAATTTTAGAAAATAATATTAGCTAAGAGTATGCGACTCGATCGAAAAGCGAATATATATATATTGATGTGACTTAAATCTAACCCATTTAATTGGTTCACCACATCATGATAATTGGATTTTTGGCATAGATCCTTCTTGGGCTTCAGCCCATATAATTGATGTTAGCAATTCTTTCGGCCTTAACATTATATTCGGATCGTTTTTAAGGTGTAGTCGAGTTGTGTAACTAAGGAATGAGTTGAGTTAATAATTAAGTAAAGGCCGGATGGGGCTAAGATTGATTGACCTGGATATGTCCATGATAATGAGATCAGCTCTTGCCCAACTAATATCTGAAAACCCTGTTTGTTCCTTGGAAAAATCCTAACCCAACTCTACTGGGTCAATGGATAAGGAAAGAGAGTTTTATATTAATTAGACCATTTAATTCATGGTTGATTCTCTTGATAAGGCTTATCAAAAGAAGGTAATAAAATCCTACTTTCATTCAATTATCTTAATTTTCTATTCATTATATAAATCTTTCACAACAAAAAGTATGTTTTTATATTACGCACATATATTTAAGTATTTTGATTATTGGGTTCGATATAATTGGAGGGGTATACGTAGCGAAAAATTAAAATTTTTATTAAACATAAATTTAACTCATTTGATTCGAAAGCGATTTTAACGATCGCGCTTATTCAAGTGAATATATAAATAAATATAAAATTGAATTATACCTTTCATGCACTTCGGTTGTTGTAGGGAATGTAGCAATCAATTGCTTATCCTGGACTATTAGAACTCGCAGGGATCCAAGTGTCTCCCCTCTATCAGGTCCACAATACGGAAGAGCAATACCAATCAAAAGGATTCACTATTATCCTTTTAATTGTTTACTAATATAGAACCGAAATAAATTTTCAAAAATAATAAAGATTGAATTCTTGGAAAGTTTTTCAATTTTGAACTATTTCAAAACCTTATCTTTGAAGGATTCCAAATCTTCCAAAAACTCTTCTCTTTTCTCTCTCCTATTGTATGTGGACTAATTTAAGACTACATTAATCATCAAAATTGTCTACATACATTGTTGATATTAATTTGAACTCTTCAAATAATATTAAGATAGATATATATTATATATATACTATAATTATATTTATACATAAATTAAATCTTAGTGGCCAATTTTATCCCATAAAACCGGTCACTATATTTATTTATCTATAAATATATTAATTAAATAAATCATATTTATTTAATTTATTCTCTTCATATTTTAGTAGACTTCTTAAGTGATCCACATTAAATTTGGGCTTGGACTCAAAAATTCCCAAATCAATTCAATTGATTCAATCCCAATTTAATCAATCCAACTGATTAATTTAATTTACTCTATTTGGACTTCCTAATCAAATTAGGCCCAATTAAATAATTCAATTACTTAATTGAATAATTTAATTTAACCATTAAATTAAATAGAACCCTTAATTAATTAATTGATCAGTATTAATTAATTAATTTCCAACCATTAGATAAAATCTAAAATTAGAAATATTACTTTCCATAAAGATGTTTGACCCTCTTAGATTCACTACTAAGCTAGTAGTGGGTTTGCAACATTTGCAACTTATGAATAACAATTATTTCAATTAATTAATCCAATTAATTAATCCGCTTGAAATCAACTCCTTAATTCCAAGAACCTTACTATCCATGAAAACACCTAGCAAGTAATCATGTCAAACTAGTTTTACGTGAAATAGCGAGTAAACCTATTTCAGTTGCGAGTACCATACACGTACGGTCCTTTCGACAGCTAATCTCCTGATTGAATCTAAGGTATGTATTATAAGTCGAAATCCTAAATGATTCAATAACTGTGATCCCATTTCAAGTTCCAATGATTCTTGATGAATCACAATTCATCCTGCCTTGGCTAAGTCTTTGAATCACGAACTATGAAAACACAGGAGATTCCATTATTTAAAAAGACAAGTGTCGAATTCTATGTTGGCCACTGACAACCTCCATGCACACCAGTGCAACACCCAACATACCCCTTTTGTGATTGTCAAACAATCAAAAGATATATCAAAGTGCTGCAGGATGCACATAAGGATACCATCGTGCCTTAAGTTTGAGGACTAGTCGTGTACTATCGCAACACAGAAATTCTTATTTCGACGGGCAAAGCCTCCAACTAAGAATTTCTTGCGGGCCATGTTCGGTGTACTTGTTCCCTAACAAGCACCCACATACATGCACTTACGTCTCTACGCTAATGCCAATGGAATGTGATATCCTCATCTCACGAGCATACATCATATGCGTGAGTCTTATCGAGCTATTTGATGTTCCATCTTAAAAAGCTCTCGACTTGAAACTTATTTAAGACCAAAGCCTTAGAGGCATGTTTCATGATCACCATCATATGCGCGACCATGCCCTGTAGCTAAATTTGGTCTAAGGACTTTATCTAATGTGCAAAAATGAAAGATGCAAGACATAAGATAAAGAAAATGCATTTTTATTAATATGATTCCCAATAAGATTGTCTTTACAAAAGCAAAATAGTATAATACACCCAATCTAATTGGGGCATTGGGCATCATACTCTAACAATCTCCCACTTGCCCTAGCTCCAATTGCCCATATATCTAAGGCCCATCTTCTCAAGATGTTTATCGAATATCTTATGTGCTAAGGGTTTAGTAAGTAGGTCTGCTACATTTTCTGTTGAGGTAACTCGATCCATAATGACGTCGCCTCTACCAATAATTTTTCTGATCAAGTGATATTGTCTCATTATGTGCTTGGATCTTTGATGAGATCTTGGCTCTTTTGCTTGCGCAATGGCTCCATTATTATCACAGTTAATTATAACTAGATCAACAACGGATGGAATTACACCCAACCCTTGGATGAAGTTTCTAATCCAAACAACTTCTTTTGCTGCATCTGATGCAGCAATATATTCAGCTTCGGTGGTAGAGTCTGCAGTTGTCTCTTGCTTGCAACTCTTCCAACTGACCACACCACCATTTAGGGTGAATATATATCCGGATATGGACTTTGAGTCATTTATATCAGACTGAAAACTAGAGTTTGTATATCCCTCCAGTTTTAGTTCTCCATTACCGTATATCAGAAAGATATCCTTAGTCATTCTCAAGTACTTGAGGATCATCTTAACGGCTTTCTAGTATTCTTCCCCTGGATTGGACTGATATCTGCTCGTAACACTCAGAGCATGTGCTATATCAGGTTTTGTACATAACATTGCATACATTGCAGAAGCATAAGGTATGATAACCATCATATCTCTCTCTTCAGGTGTCTTGGGAGACATAACCTTAGAGAGTGAAACCCCATGACTCATAGGCAGGAATCCTCTCTTGGATTCCTCCATGCTAAACCTTTTTAGCACTTTGTCTATGTAAATGGACTAGGATAGTCCAATCATCCTTTTGGATCTATCTCTATAGTTCTTTATCCATAGAATAAAAGATGCATATCCCAAGTCCTTCATGGAAAACTAATTAGATAACCAAGTTCTCGTTGACTGCAACATCCCCACATCATTCCTAATGAGTAGGATGTTATCAACGTAGAGCATAATAAATGTAACTGTACTCCCACTAACCTTCTTGTAAACACATGGTTTGTCCAGGTTCTTATGAAAGTCAAACGTTTTGATCGTTTAATCAAACCGGATGTTCCAACTCCTCGAAACTTGTTTGAGTCTATAAATGGATCTCTGGAGCTTGCAAACCTTTTGCTCGCTTCCGCTGGATATGAAGTCTTATGGCTGCTTTATATAGATCTCTTCCTTAATGTTTCTATTAAGGAAAGTGGTATTCACATCCATTTGCTATATCTCATAGTCATAATATGCAGATATGACCAACAGTATCCGTATGGATTTAAGCATCACTACTGGTGAAAAAGTTTCCTCATAATTAATTCCTTGCTTCTGAGTATAACCTTTTGCTACCAATCGTGCCTTATAGGTCGCTACCTTTCCATATACTCCAAGCTTCCACTTGTAGACCCATTTGTAGCCAATGGGAACAATTCTCTGTGGTGGGTCCACCAAAGTCTATACCTTGTTGGAGTACATAGAGTCCATTTAAGACTGCATAGCTTCTTGCCACTTCTCTAAGTCGATGTTAGACGTCGCCTCTCCATAGCTTCTTGGATCATTATCCAAGGGGAGTTCCTCTTCTTTGTTCTCTAACAACAAGCTGTACCTCTTAGGTACCCTTGAGACCCTTTTGGATCTTTGGAGAGGTTGTGCCTTAGAGGGTTCAGCATTAGCTGGTGTACCATTTACTGCGTTAGTTGGGGTGTTCTATGGTTCTTGAACCTCTTCAAGTTCTACGACATTGCCACTTCCATCTGAAAGAAATTCCTTTTCAAGGAAGATAGCATTCTTCGAAACAAACACCCTTTGTTCCGTGGCATCATAGAAATAGTATCCAATAGACTCCTTTGGATACCCCACAAACTTGCATAAGCTGGATCTCATATCCAACTTATCTCCCACTAGCTACTTCACATAAGTAGCATACCCCCATCCCCTAAGGTATTTATAGGAAGGTGTCTTTCCATACCACATCTCATATGGTGTTTTGGGCATGGCCCTAGATGGTACTCTATTTAATAGGTATGCCGCCGTTTATAAGGTATAGCCCCAGAATGAAAGAGGTAATGAAGTGAAGCTCATCATAGATCGAACCATGTCCAACAAAGTTCGATTCCTGCATTTCGCAACTCCGTTGAGTTGGGGAGTAGCAGGAGGAGTCCAATGTAAGAGAATCTCATTCTCTTTTAGATAATCTAAAAATTATGTGCTTAAGTATTCACCTCCTCGATCAGATCGAAAAGTTTTTATACTTAATCCAGTTTGTTTCTCTACTTCAGTTCTGAATTTTTTGAACTTTTCAAATACTTCAGACTTGTACCTTAAAAGATTCGTGGCTCTGTAAGACCTCCACGCAAGCCCTCGGTCACCGAGCCAACCTCGTTCGTTGGGAATGACACAACCCCGGCTAGCCTTCCGAATTCTACCCCCACTACCATAAAGATCACTGCCCAGCCACTGCTGGAGGCCATACCTAGAGAAGTCATCGGTAAAGGTTAAGAAGTAGTTATAGTTCCCAGGGCACTAACATTTAGTGGCCCACATACATCTGTATGGATCAAATCCAATAGATGCTTGGCTCGCTCCACTTGTCCAACAAATGGAGATTTGGTCATCTTTCCTTTGAGGCAGGATTAACATGTTGGCAGTTCTTGCTCTTTCGTTAAATCAAACAATTGTGCTAATTTGTTAATCCTTTTATCAAAAATATGTCCTAATCTTGCGTGCCACAGGCTCATTGAACTATGATTATCTAAGTTTTTTTTATTTTGTTGAATTGTGAAAATGGGGTTATGGGGAGTAATAGTATATAAACAATTCGTCAAAAAACCAGAATATATAAAATCAGAACGTTTGAAAATAGAACAATTTCCATTCTCAATGGTAAATCTAAAATATTCTCTATCAAAACTGGAATAGAGATAATGTTTTTAATAATATCTGGAACAAAAAGATAATTGTTTAAAACTATTACATAACCATTCTCTAAAGCTAGATTAACGGTCCCTATAGCTAATGCAGCAACTCTTGCTCCATTCCCCATCCTAAGGACCGTCTCTCCTCCATCCAACTTCCTACTTCTTGCCATCATCTGTAAATCATTGCAAATATGTGAGCCACAACCAATAGGTATATAATACCTAAGAAGTATTATTAACCGACAAGTTAACTTCAACAAAATATATACCTAAACTCTTCAGGCTTGCAAGATACTCCTTACAATTCCTCTTCCAGTGCCCTGGTTTGCCGCAGTAATGGCACTTGTCATTGGTTTGAGAAGAAACCTTTTTGACACCGCCCTTAGCTTTCAGCTTGTTAGGTTTAGAAGAACCCTTTCCTTTCTTCTTTCCTTTCTTGGGTTTAGCCTTTGATCCGGAAGAAGATTCAACAAGCAGAACCGGCTTGTCCTTTTTCATGGTGGACTCAACCATCTTTAACATGTTCACAAGCTCAGCGAGACTAGTCTCCATGTTGTGCATGTTAAAGTTGATAATAAATGTGTCAAATGATGGAGGCAGAGACTACAACAGAAGGTCCATATAGAGTTTGTTCTCCATAACGACTCCAAGGGACGCCAGCCTTTCAATAAGGGCTATCATCTTCAATCCATGATCATGGACTGAAGAGCCCTCAGTCATACGATATTTGAAAAGCTCTTTTGAGATCTGATATCTCGTCTGTCGAGTTCTTTCACCATACAACTCTTGTAGGTGAATGAGGATCCCATAAGTAGTATCTTTATTCTCATTATGCCTCTGTAGCTCATTTAACATCGATGTCAGCATGTAGCATCGAGCCTGCAGATTATCATCAACATGACATAAGTAATCTGCATAATCCTCTGAAGTAATATCCTCCGGTGGTATCGAAGGAGGCACAGTGTAGAGGACATATGCCCTCTTCTCCGACTGAAGAACTATCTTCAGGTTTCTTAGCCAATCGACAAAGTTAGGTTCAGTTAATTTGTTTTGTTCAAGGATTGTTGCAAGTGGATTCTTTGCCATTTTAGTAGAATAATCTACAAAACATACACGAAGCAGAAAATGAGTAAACTATGGGAAAAACATATTCATTTAATATAAGGTCTTTAATACTAAATGTCTCCCACTATTTTCTTCGAATTCCATCACCCCTAATGGAATTTTGGAAAATCAAATTTTCTAGTGAGCTTGAGGTCCAATGGAAATATTTCATACCCCAATTTTATGAGCCCATGAAATATTTCTATCGATAGTCAATTTTTTGACGATTGTATCACTATACAACCCTCAAGTTTGTTTTGCCTCACCTCTTCTCATATACCCCAATTTTATGAGTCCATATGGTACTAAGTGTCAAACAATACCCATCAAACATTCGTGTAGATAGAGCATCAAGATGTCCCACGACTCATGACCAACATAATGACGATTCCATTCCACGAGCATTTTAATGCTTGGTAGAGATCGCAGCTTTCCAATACAAGACCACCCCACGATTCATGGTCAGTGATCAAGTGTGGTAGCAGTCGTCATGTCTCTATCTTTGATGGTAGGCATGGAACGATAGGTCCTACCTAACTTGTCCATTTTTGTTTGAAATCGAATTTTCAAAAAATTCTTTTACTTAATTTTAGTAAATTAAGTGGGGTTTGATTTTATCCAAGACCTCATCATAATTTAAATTAGGTTGGTTATTTAATGCATGACATCATAATATCATTTCGCAAGCATAAAAGCATTAAATAAAATCCTAAGCATGCATCTAATACATACTGAAATAAATGGATGATCATGAATTAGTCTTATGCGGTCTATTTGAGCCAAAAAATGGACCTAAGGTCAATCTAAAGGTAATAAAATTGAATAAAACCTATTCTATTACATAATTGTATCCCATACAAACATGGACCTTCTTTAGAATCTCCTTTTTGATTCTCCTTCATCTTCTAAAGAAAAAGAAAAACCTCATCATCTATTCTACTCTCGTTACAGAAAATAAAATAACTTACATAAATGAAATAAGAGACTCGCAGGCCCCATTTTAAAACCAAAAAATATTAAATAAAATCAATCATATTGGTCCAATGGCTCATGATCATCCCATACATGCTCATAATTAACATCATATGTAATTATCAAAATATGTAAATTTACCAAGTTGTTAAATGTAATTTTTCTTTTAAATTGGTATAATTTTTAAATGCTTGAAAAATAATTTTTCAGAAATAATTAAAATTAACATTTAATTTTAATATTCTGGAAAATAAAAAAAAAACAAATAGACCCAGAATGACATGACGAGTAGAACCACTGCTGCCCGTCGGGCGCGTGCGCAGTCGAGCGCCCAGTGTCGGGTGACAGGCGCCCGTGCGCGCGCCGGTACCCGCTGTCGCTGCAGGGTGCCTATGCGCGCAGCCGTCGGGTGTTTGACACCCGACGCTCGTTTCATCAATTTTTTTTTTATTTTCATATGCAAACAATTTAAATAAGCAATTAAAATTATTCCAATTAATTTTTTTTGAAAATATGCAAAATTAAATTTTACATAATTAACATGAATTTAAACAATTTAAAAACATGCATTCATAAATCCGAAATTCACTGAATAAGCAAAACCGTGGCTCTGATACAACTGTTAGGTTCGCTATAATCGTAGGGGTATACGTAGTGAAAAATTAAATTTTTTATCAAACATAAATTTAACCCCTTTAATTTGAAAGTGATTTTAACGATTGTGCTTATTCAACTGAATATATAAATAAATATAAAATCGAATTATACCTTTCGTGCACTCTGGTTGTAGTAGGGAATAAAGCAATCAATTGCTTATCCTGGACTATCAGAACTCACAGGGATCCAAGTGTCTCACCTCTATCAGGTTCAAAATACAGAAGAGCAATACCAATCAAAAGGATTCGCTAGTATCCTTTTAATTGTTTACTAATCTAGAACCGGAATAAATATTCAAGAATAATAAAGATTGATTCTTTAAGTTTTTGAAACAATAATATGAAGATAATAACAAGAAACTAATTTTCTTTTTCTTTCTTTTCTTTTCTTGGAGAGTAAAAATAGAAGAGTTTAAACAAAATAATTTTTGCTCAAAATTTTTGAATTGATTATGTAATTTTCATCCCTCATATATATAGGGCTGAAAATTTTAATCCATTTCCAACTCTTGGAAAGTTTTCAATTTTGAACTATTTCAAAACCTTATCTTGGAAGGATTCCAAATCTTCCAAAAACTCTTCTCTTTTCTCTCTCCTATTGTATGTGGACTAATTTGAAACTACATTAATCATCAAAATTATCTACATACATTGTTGATATTAATTTGAACTCTTCAAATAATATCAAGATAGATATATATCATATATATACTATAATTATATTTATACATAAATTAAATCTTAGTGGCCAATTTTATCCTATAAAACCGGTCACTATATTTATATATCTATAAATATTTTAATTAAATAAATCATATTTATTCAATTTATTCTCTTCATATTTTAGTGGGCTTATTAAGTGATCCACATTAATTTTAGCTTTGGACTCAAAAATCCCTAAATCAATTCAATTGATTCAATCCCAATTTAATCAATCCAATTGATTAATTTAATTTACTCCATTTGGGCTTCCTAATCAAATTAGGTCCAATTAAATAATCTAATTACTTAATTGAATAATTTAATTTAACCATTAAATTAAATAGAACCCTTAATTAATTAATTGATCAGTATTAATTAATTAATTTCAAACCATTGGATAAAATCAAAAATTAGGAATGTTACTTTCCATAAAGATGTGTGACCCTCTTAGGTTCACTACTAAGCTAGTAGTGGGTTTGCAACATTTGTAATTTATGAATAATAATTATTCCAATTAATTAATCAGCTTGGAATCAACTTCTTAATTCCAAGAAACTCACTATCCATGAAAACACCTAGCAAATAATCATGGTAAACTAGTCTTAGGTGAAATAGTGAGTAAACCTATTTCAGTTGCGAGTACCATACACGTACGGTTCTTTCGACAGTTAATCTGCTGATTGAATCTAAGGCATGGATTATAAATCAAAACCCTAAATGATTCAATAATTGTGATCCCATTTCAAGTTTCAATATTTTTTGATGAATTACAATTCATCCTGCCTTGACTAAGGTCTTTGAATCACGAACTATGAAAACACAGGAGATTTCCTTGTTTAAAAAGACAAGTGTCGAATTCTATATTGGGCACTGACAAATCTCCATGCACGCAAGTGCAACACCCAACATACCCCCTTTGTGATTGTCAAGCAATCAGAATATATATCAAAGTGCTGCAGGATGCACATAAGGCTACCATCATACCTCAAGTCTGAGAACTAGTCGTATACTATCGCAACACAAAAATTCTTGTTTCGACGGGCAAAACCTCTAACTAATAATTTCTTGCGGGCCATGTTTGGTGTACTTGTTCCCTAACAAGCACCACATACATGCACTTACGTCTCTACGCTAATGCCAATGGAATGTGACATTCTCGTCTCACGAGCATACATCATATGTGCGAGTCTTACTAAGTTATTTGATATTCCATCTTAAAAAGCTCTCGACTTGGAACTTATTTAAGACTAAACTCTTAGAGGCATGTTACATGATCACCATCATATGCGCGACCATGCCCTTTAGCTAAATTTAGTGTAAGGACTTTATCTAATGTGCAGAAATGAAAGATGCAAGACATAAGATAAAGAAAATGCCATTTTATTAATATGATTCTCAATAAGATTGTCTTTATAAAAGCAAAATAGTATAATACACCCAATCTAATTGAGGCATTGGGCATCCTACTCTAACATTGATTTCCTTAGATTACTCTCATTGGAGCACTTGCTGACTTAATTAGACTCAATTCTACTGGGTCAATGGATAATAAAAGTAAATTTTATATTAATTAAAATCTTTGATTCATTGTCGATTTTCTTGATAAGGCTTATCAAAAAAAGGTAATAGAATCCTACTTTCATTTAATTATCTTAATTTTCTACTTATTGTATAAACCTTTCAGAAACAAAAGATACGTTTTACATTATGCACATATATTTGAGCATTTTGATTTCCTTATATTACTCTCATTTGAACACTTGTTGACTTAAATATCAGAAAATTTTCATGGGGTAATCCCTAGCGCTCATAACGTATTATTTTGTAGGTGTTTATAAGTGGAGGATTGAAAGGATTTGGTTGCAGGATTTTTTATTCTTGGTACATGTAATTTTGATACGCATCAAGTGGTACTATTTATGGGAATCATTGAGCCAAGGTGTGACAATATGGTTGATAAAGGTTTGCAACGCAACTTGAATGAGGAATTTCTTCAAAATCAAGGGCAGGATAAAAATTGCGAGGAACAGAATCTAGGTGAGGAAGAGGCCCATCGCCTGTCACTCCGAGCACTTTTCCTCACCGCCCTGTTGTAGTTCCAGAATGGAACCTAGGACTAGAACCACCCTTAATGGACTAAGACAATTTACTTTGGAGCAACTGACTGGATTGATCACTGCCATGGTAGACGTGGCTTTGCAGCGAAGGAAGAGGGCTAATCCACCTCCTCCACCATAGTTTGAGGGAAGTAATGTGGCTAGGAGGATAGAGAAGCCTAACCAAAAGATCAATGCATCAGAGGATGAGAATACCTTGGTACATCAAAGGCAGACAACCTGGAGGACTCAGCTCGACCTCTCTAGGAGGGTTGAGGGTCTCCACAAGGAGTTAAGAGAAATTAAGAAGCAGATGCCCAGAGAATATCTAAAACCCTATTAGGATCACTAGCTCTTCTTTTTCATATTTTATGTTCATAGGCTAGGTTTTCCTTTTTCAAGCACTGCCTAAGTAGTATAGCTTTTACAAAAGTACTATATAAATATAGAATCTTTCAAGAGTTTTAAGGGTCTATTCTAAACTAACTTATCATCATCAAAATCTATACAAGTTGATCTTAACATTGTAATGCACTAATCTATGTATCCAAACATTCATAAGATCAACTATCTATGATAGTATCGATCAACTATGCATATTATACAATCTCCTATGGCCTCGTTTTGTTTGGATGATGAGGCTAGATAGATGATGTAATCACATTGGGTTAAAGCATTTAGAATGAAAGATGGGTGGCCCATGATGGATTGGTGACCCAATAGCCTATCACTCAATTGCATGGTATATCATAAGCCCATCCTTTCTAAAATTATGCAATCCTAAAATTAGACCAGAATTCATAAAATGTGGACATCTTTGCACCTCAAGACGAAACAATGACGAATAGGCCCTTGATTTCCGGTTGTTTTGCCTTTTTCTCTAAAAAGGTAAATTGGATATTTGCATTTACTATTCTACTTAATCATCAAATTCAAATTAAAGATTGTTATCCTACTCAAAAAATTTAAATTCCAATCATTCAATCTAAATACTTTTTTAAACAAAATACACTATCCATGGATAATGTAATCCTACTCTATTAAATCAATCTTACCAATTCCGTTCATAAATCTAAACAAGACCTAAAATAATAATATTATCCTTAACTTGGATGGTGGAATATGAGTCTAAACTTTTATAATCTCAACATTACTAAATTAATCTTGAATTTTAATGCTATATTTGGATTAAGGAATTTGATGGAGAAAAGAAAAGGCAAAAGTGTAAATATTGAAGCACAAAGTTACATTTATTTGAAGTGTGAATTTTTTTTTCTTGGTGTTCCTCACTATAATCCAAGATTTGTACATAGTGTAAGTAACAAAAGCACGAATACAATAGAAGTAATAGGAAGTCCAAAAATCATCAATGTAACCTCAATCTTTACACTAGGTTCAATAGTGATTGAAGTAACATACTTATTAATGTATGAGGAGTTGAAAAGGCCAATCAGACACTTGTGAACTTGAAGCTCACCTATCCCACGAATTACCTTTATAATATGGAGATTTGCTAGCGGTGACATGTAGAATATTAATAGATTTTCTCACTTTTGTTCTTGGTACCATGAATCAAGGCAACACAAACTTTTTCAAAATTCTTGAAAAAAAGAAAAGAAAAGAATGATATGGACCTTATTTCCATAGCCATACTCTTTTCTCTTTTTTTGACCTTTTTCACCTTAGGACGTTATTTGGATATTAGATAAACCTTCTTTTATTTTAAACGTTTATGCAATTAAAAGAACTATTATTATTAATAATAAGATGGGAAATATTCCAAAAATAGATGCACCACGTATGTATATATATATATATATACATATATATGAGATACATTACAGATTCTACAAAAATAAAATAAAAAAAATAAAAATTCAGTACCACACCTTTATTCCAAAAATAATGCATCGTTGAACCTCTAGTACTACACCTCAATTCTTTAGATTTTGAATTGGACCTCTAATAACACAACTCTATTTCTATGAAGTTGATGGCTTGAATGGATACTGCAAGTTTTGCACTCCGTACTATACTTTCATTAACGTTTAATTTTTCTCAATGAAAGTTAATTACAACCTAATTAAAATAGTTAAACATAATTTACAAGACCCATGAAACCTCTTAAACAAGTCTTCTAACAATAAAAGTGAGAGCCAACTTCAAATGGCCTAAATTTTATTTCAAAATATACCTAATGACGATTCTAATTGAAATCAAGTATTAATTAACTTCTAACAAGTATTAAAAGCTACGAAATGAAATACAAATGTCTAACACTTCAAGTATTATACAAATTATATTAGAGTTTTTTTAAATATACCTACTAAAGTTTTTAAAATTATAGGTGGCAAATTGGCAATGTAGGTGTGTGCGCTCGAGAAATTGGTGGTGAAAGTAGTTGTGGTCGACGAACATCGACAGAGAGAGAAATGGAAAAATGAGATTTTTTAGTCATGTTGGCCAGCGGCCGACAGTGTTGATAGGGAAAAGACGGGGAGAAGATGAATGCTTGGGCTGTTTTAAACAAAAAATAAGTAAATAAATAAAAGAGGGAGTGGGGTTTTTATTTTTAGTTGGGGTAATTTAAGACTTTTTATGGGAGGTGGGAAGTGACAATAAAGTTTTTAGTTTTCGGGAGTCCAAACTAAGAATGTGAGAAGTGGGGACTCAACTCAAACTTTAAACTAAGCTTGGGAGTTTTATCCTTATTGACATTGAAATTAATTTAAATCTCATAAAATTAGACAACTTGGTTAAGGAAAATGAGAAAATGTCAAGTGAAGAATTTTTTTATTAACTTGCCAAATTTGAGAAAAATGTATCTAATTTCACTTAAGTTTCCCATTCAAATGATACTTAATTTCTTTCTTTCTTATGAGTTTAGCGATTATAAATTTTAAATTTGAAGTATTTAACAAGAAACTAGGAAAGAAAAAATGATACCTTCACATTTAAAATGTCCACATGCAGCACACATGCAAAGACCAGAAGAGTATTTCAAAAGAATTAGTTAAATTGATGACCAGGATATCCATGGGTAAATTGGGGTTTTCAATGTTTTTATATGATGACATCAACATTTTCTATAACAAAAGTTGATGGTTAAGGGAATCTGCAACGACAACAACATTATAATGGGGTATTGATGTAATTATAGAAACACTATGTAATTATGTGAAACTTAAGAGATTGTCTATGTAATTATTTCCATAACAAAAATCATTTGGCGCACTGGTTGGACGAATTCATTCTGGATTTTTTTCTATAGCTGATGTGGAAAGGTTTAACGTTATCGAGAGTCAATTTCTCATTAGTTGTTAATTGCAAAATGAGTTCCTATCTGTAATATGGACAAAATATTAAGTGCGTTAGGATTATTTTAGTGAAAACTTCCGACACTCAAATTAAAACTAAAATAAAGAACATAGACAAAAAAATAAAACCATGAGGAAATTTAAAAATTTAAAAGACTAGGTGGAAACATATCAGATATGCAATACCTATTTCCGGTAACTTGACAATTAATTAATAAGCATTATAAATATCCTTATAAATAAAAAATAATTTTGCAAAATATACGTGATAAACACTCTTATTGATGTAAGATATATAATAATTCAAATAGTTCACCTCAAAATTGATTTGCGCAAAATTCCAAGCATCACCCTTCTAACGGTATCCACATTTTAAGAATTTTCATGCAATAACGAATTTATCCTATTAAATTTGTAGGCCTATTTTATTCTAGAATTTTAGTACAGTTTTAATTTTCAATTCAACGTGTGAAAGAATAAAAACTTTGATAAAAAAAAGGTAGAACCTTTTTTATGGAGCAAGACAAGATTAAAGGACCTGGGGCAGATTTTTGAGTGCACAAGGGCTGAAAATTCTAGCCCCCAAGACTTGTATTTTCGACCATCATGGGGAGTATATTTATACAGTTCTCTAACCCTGATCCTATTAAGTATCTAGCTCCTTCGTTACTTATCTAATCCCCTGTTTCCTATGATTAGAACTCTTTGATTCTCTAATCAAGACTCCTTATGCACCGCCTGCAAGCCTTTCATGTCTTGGCCTCAGACTCTAATTAATTTAATTAAGTTTAATTTAATTAATAATCATCAATTAAATAAATTTAACTTAATTAATTAATTAATTAATTTCACTTGGACTTCTCAATCATATTAGACCCAATTATCTTATTTATTTAAATATCTTTAAATTAATTTATGCCTTCTTAGTTAATTGATTCTATTAATTAATTAATTAATTTCACTTGAACCTATAATCTCATTAAGTCTAATTAAATAATTATATTATTTAATTGAATAAATTAATTTAACACCTTAAATTAATTTGAGCTCCAGTTAATTAGTCTCTATTAATTAATTTAATCCAACTTCTTGAATTACCTTCTAGATAAAAGTGGACTTTTTTTATTTGTGTGTGATCCCTTAAATTCACAATTAAGCTAGCAGTGAACCACTAACTCTTATGATTTAGTTGACTAATTATATTATTATAATTAATTAATCATCTTGTAATTAACTCATCAATTCCAAGAATCCACAATTTACGAGAAGCACCTAACAATACATTATGACTATCTAGTTTTAGGTGAAAAAATAATAAATCTATTTCTTATTATGAGAATTATGCAAGTACGGCCCTTTCATTTTCTAATCTCCCGATTAAGTTTAGGATATGTATTATTAGTTGAATCCCTATTTGACTTAATAACTATGATACATTTCTTGATTGTTTGGCAATCAAAAGAAATTATGTTGGTGCAACATCTTTATGTATGGAGGTTAATGAGTGGTCAAAAAAGGATCTATCATATATCTAGTTGAATAAGTGAGTCTCATATACATTTTCATAGTCCTTGACTCTGAAATCATTGACCAAGGTAAGACTTGAATATTGGATGAGGAGATGAGGGTTTTCTAATGATTCATCAAGGAGTCAATGAGATTAGGTATGCTGCCTCAAGTTTAAGTGCACATTTCATGCATAAGGTACAATGGTGCCTCAAGTCTAAGGATTAATGTGTACACTATCATAATTAGAAAATTTTCATTTGACAAATGACATTTCTAATTGGGAAAATTTTCAAGTGAGATTGTTCAGTATATTTATTCCCTAATAAGCACCTACTCATATGCACTAGTGTCTCTACACAGATGCATATAGAGTGAGATGTCCTCCTTTCTAGTATGCAAGATGTGCGCAAGTCTTAGTGAGTTTATTGTTGTCCCGGCCTTGATAAACCCTCGAGTTGGAACTAGTTTATGATCAAAACCATAGAGGTATATCTTATGATCGCCATCCTATACGCGATCGTACTCCATAGCTATGTATGGAAAAAAGACTTTATCTAATTAATAAGAACAATTAAAGATAAATAAATTATTATTTTATTAATAAAATTTGAATAAAATTGTATATTACAAGAGTATAAATGCAACTAATTTTGTTAGCTTGCCGAGCACTACTCTAATAATGATGTACCTCAAAATGAGAGGTATTTTATATTTGTTTAGATAGGGGTTATATTTTAGTGTAGTATGGTGTATGGACCATTAGGCCTTCTACTCTTCTAGGCCTATGGGCTTGGATCAACCTTGCTAGACCTTTTTAAAATATATTTTTGGGCATTTGCTATGATGTACCTCAAAATAATGGGAATGAGGGGTATTTTATAGTTGTTTGGATAGGGGTTATGTTCCGGTGTAGTATAGTGTATGGACCATCAAGTCCTTTTGGGCATATGGGCTTGAATCAACCTTGTTGGACCTCTTTGATATAGTTTTGGCCCTTTGATATAATTGGGTCAGGTTAGGTTTGTATATCTTGGAATGGATATGTTGTAGAAGTTTAAAAAATATAAAACATGCATATACAATATAAACATGCAATCACCAATACGATTAATAGATTTGTGTTTATGATTACCTGCTTCAAAATGAAAATCAAGAGTTTGTAATTATATTTGAAAGTGCACTCCAGTTGTTTTATGGTATTGAATGATTCAATTTGTTGGCCTCAATTCAGAAATGGATCCGCTTGGACTCCAAATATAGCCCCTCTATGAGTATCCACACCTCAAGTAAATCCACGAACTCTGAAAATTTGCTAAAAATTTGAAGTTCTTGTTTCTAATCTATAATTTGGGAGTACATAACTAATTCTCAAATCAATTAGTGATTAGAAGAATTAATTTGAATAAAAAAAGTAGAACCTTTTTGACGAAACAAGAAAATATTTTGAGAGAAGAAAGAATGAGAGATTGTGGTTTTTTCTTGCTTAATGGGGCTGAATTTTTGCTTAACGAAGCACACATATTTTCGACCCCTTGTATGTGTATTTATACACATGCTTGTTTTCAACCCTAATCCCATTAGTTAATTTGGTACCACTTTGAATGATTATATTATAATTAAATAGGATTACAAGTACAAAAAAAATGACCGCTTTCTCTCATGATCTCTCTAGTGGCCAGGGTTTTCCAAACCCAAAGCCACTAGATATCCAACTTAAATGCTCTTTTGTGGATGCACCCCGTCCACTAATGGCCACCTCCATCCCACCATCACCTAGGGCGATGAAAAAATACGTTATAGTAATCATTTCGACAATTGGTCTCCACACATCGTCCAAAGGAGGTTGGGCTCTTTTCTTGACTAATGAGGATATCTATACCCTTGCTGCTTGCTTTAGTAGGAAAGTTCTCTCATGGCTATCCAGATTTCATATGGACTAAAAAATGTTTTGCAACTTTGGGGTTGAAGGATGGATCTGAATTAGGGATTTTAAACACTAAGCATATACTTATTTGGCTTTCATTGGACGATGAATATTCGAGATTATGACTCAAGCATATGGATTGATGGTTCCCTAATGAGGATCTTCAAGGGTGACTGAATTTCGATCCGAAGAAATAATCACCCATTATGCCAATTTGGGTTAGCCTACCTAGTTTGCTGATTCAATTTTCGATAAAAGGGTTATTTAATATTGCGAAATTAATAGGTCAGTCACTTCGAGTTGATAAAGGTACAACAACTTTTTCAAGGCCTAGCATTGCTAGGGTTTGTGTAGAGCTCAATTTGATAGGGGAATGTATCAAACATATCTGGACTGGATTAGAAAGAAAGTGTTCATGCAACAAATTATTTATGAACAATTACAAGATTATTGTGTCCGCCGTATGCATCTTGGGCATAATGGTGATCATTGGTATGTGAAATGAACAAAGCAAAAATCATTGGATCAAACTAATGAGGATTTAAGTATGAAACTAAAAAAGGGGAAAGGGAAAAAAATGGTTGAAAACAATCCTGATAGAACTAGACCATCCTCAGGATTGCATGTACATATATCATAGGTTTATGATGCTCAAATTGATAGGGACAAGGAGATTCTATCGAGGGTTTCTAATAAATTCTCTAACACTAATGCTTCAATTATAAGTTTATCAAGAAACGATGAGACATGGTAGTCGATCGGTAAGCATCTTGTACCCACGACATAATTGTTATAGATTTGAGTCACCTAGAGGGGAGTTGGGGAACTAATATATTTAGGAATTATATCAGCAAGAAAAGGCTTGTGGATATTAATGAGCTGCAAAGAGTTAATTTCAACACTAATACTACTGTTAATAAGGGATTAATTACTATAATTGATGTTGGTGATGCAAACCCTATCCCTAATAATAATATGGAAGTTATTGCAATAATTATAGGTTCAATTATTCAAGAAGTTAGGAGAATACATGAGGAACGGGTAGGGGAAATTTGCTTGGAGAACAGATTTGTAGGTTTATTGGATAAGGTTGAAGATAATGAAAATAAGGAAGATATTGAAAATGAGCAAATTGAGGATGATGTTAAAATGAATGAGGATGATGCTAAGAGGAAAAAATAGGCTTTGCACCAGAGGAGCTCTTCCTTGGATTTTATTGATGATAACTAGAGCACTAGTTGTGGTGTCACCTAAATAGGTTGTTCGAAGTAGAAAACAGGTTTCAAAAATTCAAACCTTAACAATTATGACTTGCTTCAGGTCTAATTCAGATTACCCCTCCCTTGCTATTTAATTATGAATCTAATTATTTGGATTATAAGAGGAATAAAAAATGTTGATTCTCAGAGAGTAGTTTGTAGACTTTGTCACAAATATCATCCTAGAACGCTTGTGTTACTGGAGCTTAAGACAAAATTAAATTCTCATCGTATTTGTAGAAAATTGGGGTTTGATTCAGTTACCTCTAATTTTATTAATAAGATTTGGGTCTTTTCATTTTATTCAGATGTAATTGAAGTTTTAGTAGACCATGAGCAGTTTGTACATATTCAGGTTAATAATATTGCATCTCAGCATGTATTGTGTAGCTTCGTGCATGCAAAATACACCAAATTGGATAAGATGGACCTTTAGAATAGACTACGATAATTGAGGACTGGTGATGTTCCATGGCTTATAGGGGGAGATTTTAATGTAACACTTCATGCTCATGAATGGAAATGAGGGAAACCTCCTCCTATTTGGCTAATGGAGGACTTCTCATATATGATAACAGATTGTAGATTATAGGATGCTAGTTACGAGGGCTCTCATTACACATGGATGAATTATTGAACATAGGAACATCTTTATCATGTATTACTTTCTTTAGCATGGATGGACCAATTTCAACAAACAAGAGTTTTGCATTAGGGGCATAAGTTTTAGATCATCACTTGTTGTTTGTGGAGTTGCAGAATAATGTGAATCGATCCCCATCACCATTTTGATTTTTAAATTGTAAGATCATGCATCATGATTTTCTTTAATTAGTGAAGAATGAAGGGAATCCCCTACTCCATATAGGGTTATTTGAATTTGCAACATAAATTATGTCGTATCAAATCTAACTTGAAATGGTGGAAAAAATAAATCTTTGGGAATGTTAAAGATAGAGTTAAACAAGCTGAGACTGAATTTGAACATAGTGAGGTAATTTTTGACGAGGACCCATTTGATCTACATTAAGAAGAGATGAAACAAAAATATGTAGTATATGCTGAGGCTATGGCTATTGAAAAGAATTTTTGGCGACAAAAGGCTGCTTGAAGACGGATTGAGGGAGAAAGAAACATAATTTTTTTTCATTCTCTAGTGAAGAAGAATAGAAAGAAGGCAACTATAAAATCTATTATGTATAGGGATCAGATCATTACAGACCCCAATTTGATCAAGCAATCTGTGATGCATTTATTCCAATAACATCTTATGGGTGGATAATCAGATGTGGAATATGCACGACTGGACTTAATTCCAAAGCTGATATTTGATGAGTGTAATTATAATTTATGTTTTGTGCCATCATTGGAAGAGATTAAGAAGATAGTCTTTAGCATTCATCCCAATACTATGGCCGACCCATATAGTTTTATGTCTCTTTTTTCCAACATTGTTGGGATTTTGTTGCATGAGACCTCTTGGATGCATGTACCTAGTTCTTTAATGGGGTCCTATTGCTTAGAAGTTTTATGACCACGTCAATTATTTTGATTTTGAAAGTGGAAAGACTAGTGAGATGGAGCGATTTTAGACCAATTAGCTTATGCATTTTTGAGATTTTCTCTGACAAGGTTGCATGAGTTCTACCTAAGCTTATCTCCAACTCTCAAAGTAGTTTTGTGCTGGGTAGAAATATTGCGGATGATGTGATTCTTGCTCAAGAAGTGGTTCATTCTTTTGATAATAAATGCCGAGATGGTAATATGGTTATCAAATTGGATATAGCGAAAGCCTATGATAGAGTACAATGGCCGTTCTTATATTCCATTCTTGATAGAATGAATTTTAATAGTCATTGGATTGAGAATGTGCAGTTTTTCGTGCTTGTGAATGGTGTATCGACATGTTTTTTTAAGTCGTCTAGAGGGCTTAGATAAGGGGATCCATTATTACCCACACTCTTTCTATTTGTGGCTGAGGTATTGTCAAAGTTATTGCATCATCTTATTGCACATCATATGCGTCGGGTGGCATGCTTATATTGTATCTTTCGTATGTTGATGATTCCATGATATTCACTAAGGCTAACCCACAAGGATTACAACAGCTTATGAATTATCAAGTATGTTTCGTGGCAACTTGTTAACTTGTCTAAAAGTGCTTTTGTGGTATGGAAAAAAATCAGTTCTCTAGTTTTACAATCTATCAAGGAAATTGCGGGTTTTATGCGGAAAAAAATCACCAATGGTATATTTGGGAACACCGTTGTATAAAGGTAAAAAAATGAAAGCCTCTTTGATGAAGTAATTTCAAAAATTAAAAATAGGTTGTGATAAGTGCATATTTTTATATCAAATCATTTTTACTTTTCTTGTTTTATTCTTGTTAATATTATAGTTTTATTAATATTTTGTGTTAGAGAATCAATGAACAAAAAGAGATCAAAAAGAGCCAACCAAAGAAGACAACACGTTTTGTGAGCAAGTTAAGAGTTAATATTTTATTAGATCAAAGAAGCATCACAATTAGAAGAAAATGACTATTTTTGCCTAAGTCCATTATGTGTAGATCAAAATATATGCAAGAAATCACTTAAACTTTGCAAGTGATTGTTGGGCTTGCATTAAATTAAAAATAAGCATATTTTTAAACTTATATAGTTTTTGTATTTTCGATATAACTCCATATTCAAAAGCCCTATGGATCTGAATCTTACTTAATTTAAAATTGAAGAGATAGAATAACAATTTTATTGTTGGAAACTCAGCCTAATTCAGTCTTGTTTATAGCAAAAAATTCATCCAAATGTGTGTATCGGAAGGAATCTATCTATGATGACACATCTCCTTAAATCAAGCATAAGTTTCTCTCTAATAGTTGGAATTAGGTGATTCAAGTTGAAAAATGAAGCTAATAGATAATACATAATTTTTATGTTGATACTTTCAAAATTAGCTGATTTCATAGAGAAAAATGAATAAAAAAATTTGGTTTTGAAAAGGACATGTGAATTTAGAGCATATTTGAAATAAATTTGAAGTGCATTTGAGTGAATTTGGAGATGTTAATTTAGGCACTATTCTATTATAAATAGGTACTTTTTGATATCATTGAGGACACATAAAAATCCTTAGTTAGGTAAATAAAGTTTTATTGTTGTCTTAGGCTAAGTTTTCTAATAGTAATAGAAATGTATTCTCTAGTTGTTTTTCTATTTTTAGTTTTTTCTACTTTCATTGTATCTTTTTAAACTTTATTTAATTGAGGAGAAAGGGCGAACCTCTTGATAGATGAAGATGAACGGTTATAAAGGTGCATAATGTTCAGTTATGTTGCATTATTATTTTAATTTTTTATAGAAACCCTCCTTATTTTGTGGTGATTCCTGATTTATATATCATCATTGGCACAATAAATATTTGGGTTCACTTAGCTTTTATATGGTTTTACTCCATCGACTGCTAATGTAAAACTTTAATTTGTTGTATATAGTAGTGTGCATAAATACTTAATCCCATTTGGCGTTAAAAATCCTATTATTTTGTGGTGATTATTGATTTATGTATCACCAATGGCATAATAAATACTTGAATTTATTTAAATTCTTGAGTGTTGGCATTAAAACTCTTCTTATTTGGCGGCGATTCTTGATTTTTATAACATCAATGGCACAATAAGTACTTAGGTTTATTTAGCTTATTATACAATTTTTACTACATCGAGTGCTAACGTGAAATCTTGATTTGTTGTAGACAAAAGTGTGCATAAATACTTGATCTCATAAACAAGTATTGGTGTTAAGAGATAATTTATAAATAGTAAAACAATATCATGATTACCTTAATACATGAGTTATTTGATAATATTTTTTCATTGCAACTTTTATTGTATATGGATTCCAATAGTCACATTTAAAAGAGGTTAAAAAATAATAAATAATCGTTCCTCTATCCAAAACTTAAGAGCAAATCCCTAATTCTCAGTATGTTTTTTACTTTGATTTCTTAGTTATGGCATAAATCTTTTTTTATATTCTAAACCACAATTAGCCCATCTTTTAATAAATATAAACCCTAAAAACTTCAAACAACTTCCCTATAGATCGACCTCGGACTCTTATTATTGAAAATTTTGCAAACCGCAAGTGCACGGTGTCAAGTTTTTATACAACGGTGAGTTGAGTATCATATCCACAAAGATTGACATAAAAAAATGCATAAATTACCATAGTTCAAATAGTCCCTATTTCATCTAGAAAATCGAGTGATGATTGGTAAACAAAGTAGAGGAAGATAAAAAAAATACAAAGGCAAAAGTGGAGTTCTCAGAAGCAATACAACAAACGCCTTATGAGTAAGAAATTTTAGAGGAATGACTTACCTAATTTTCACATATATTCTTCCTTTCAAAATATACCAATTCAAGTCAACAACACATATAAGTTAAAAATTCCTAAGCTCTTCAATTCCCTCTTAGTTCAAACATGAATTTTCAATATCTTTATAAAAATTCAAGAATAAAACTTTACAAAAGTTCAATAAATTATTCTTCAAAACTAAAAAAGGTTTCATAAGCTTGTCAACTCTATGATTCCTAGGTTGTGTTATCCTTATGATCATGTATAATCTTCCCTCTCTTTAGTATCGTATCTCATATATCAAACAATCTCAATTAATGGTCAAATAATCAAGATGCAATACTAAATAAGATAACACGAACAAGATGAATAACTTGAACTAATATTGATTGGAATTCAAAACATATAATCAAATAAGGTTACATCATTCCCTAGAAAGAAAAGTTTAGTTCATTATAGGTGAATACAACTTCAAGAAATACATAAGAAAGAGCATGAAAATTGTTCACCAATTTGTGAAATGAGAGGAATGGTTGAAGCTCTCCTTATCTCCAAGAATGGCTTCCTTGTCTTCAAGAATGGTTCATTCTCTCTAAGAATCTCCCTTTCTTGAATGCCTTGGTTGATACCAATCTTCTCTTTTTAACTCATCCCAATGATTCCCCACTCAAAAGTCTGAAAAATATTCTAAAATCCTTCCCATTTGTTTAGCTTTCCCCATTTTTTTCTCCACCAATTTAGTGTATCACACTAGAGCATCACATGAATAATGATGAATAGGTGTATCTAATATGTATATCTCATAAAAAATGCCAAAATTCGTGATCTATTACTACTTGTCGCAAAAAAATACATTAACATCTTTTTGGTTAGCAAGGCAGTGCTTAGGCGTGGAATAACAGCGCCTAGCATGTATTCTATTTTCAGCACTTCAGATGGCGCCTAAGCATAGAAAAACGGCACCTAGGCACCTGTATTATGTTTTTGGCAGCTTTAGATGGTGCCTAGGTGTTGAAGAACAGTGCCTAGGCACCATATATTTTGTTTCAGCACTTCGCACCAAGGTCACGTAGGATCATCCTTCTTGCAAGCCATTTTTGAGCTCTTTCTACTCTGAATTAGCTTTTGTATCTTCTATGAATTGTAACTCTATGTTTTAGATTTTCATAAATGCTTGAATAAATCCAATATAATATCTGTAGAGAGAGTTTATGTTTAAATACCAAGATGTGTTATACCAAAAAAGTTCAGCCTAGTACTGACTCTTGAACTTTATTTGTCTTATTGAGATCGAAAGAATTGGAATTCATGGTAAATATAAAAGTTGTAGATCTATCTCTTAAATTTTAAATGGATTAAGAATTAAGTTAACATGATATTGGAGGAAAGAGTTATGATCAAAATACAAACACTGTCATTAGTAGCATCACAATGCGGGTTCTTCAAAATTTCAACCAAGTTTTTGTTTCTTTCCATTTTCTTCTCATTTTGTCATTACCTACAAGATTTCCAACTAAATCTATAAAAAGTAATAAAAACATTTGAAAATAAACCAAATGTTAATCAAAAGGCATATGAATTTTTGGTATAAAACCAACTTATCAAATACCCCCAAACTTGAAGATTTTCTTGTTCTCAAGCATCAAACATGAATTTTCAATAACAACCCTTCTATGAATTAGATGACCAAAGTCAAGAAAGATTTTTCTAATATCTTATCTCAATACATGTTAACATGTATATTGGTTTCACTTTACTCACTTTACTTCATAGTCTTGTGTGTGTGAGTGTGAAAGTAGTAGTTTATCAACTTTTATTTATCATCTGGATAAGTTTATAAATCCAACTACTCATATTTGATCCACTTTTAAAGTGTTAACCAAACTCCATAAGCTTATTTTTTATACTAATCTTTATTAATGTAGGTAGATCATAGCATCAAAGATCAAAATGACTTCCAAAACTTGTATTGTGAGACTTGGGTAATAGTAGGAAAATATGAAAAAATATAGCTAAAAATTACCCATTTTACACAATTATACTAGAACCTTTATGAATGAGCACCAACTTCTCCATCAATCCCTTCATTTTTCTTTATTGAACATCCCTTTTTTTTTTATTTCCCCCAAACTTATTTCTTTTGTTATATGCAACGAGGGTCTATTTGTTTTAGGGAGTTCAAATCATACACCTCAATTCATAATCTCTTCATTTTCATCTTATTTCAATCTTTTCTTCTTTTTTTTTCTTTTTTTTCTTTTTTTTAATACAATAATTTATTCAAAAATGATTGTGTAAATGAGAAGAACAATGTTCAAAAATTAGAATTTTTCATAAAGTTCGATAATGTGTATGGGATGTTCAAATAATTTTTTCAATAATCCAGAAATTGCTTTCAAATTGCCATCACATTGCCACCATTTTATTCTTTTATTTAGCCTATAAAAAAAATAAAAACACTAATAAATCTAGTAAAAACACTCTTTAATCAAATAAAATATTAAGCTAAATATATTCGATTAGCTCATCACTATTTCACTTTTCAATATTTTTGAAGAAAATTCTTCTTTTGTTTGGTTGTTTCTCCCACACATTGTTTGTCGATCTTGGGCCGACAGAAGAATATTTTTCTATTGGAATATTTTTTACATGGTCTCAAAGCCATAGGGCTTTGGCATATCGTGTACCAAGATGTCTTGGTGGATGATTCAATTGGTATCTCAAGAATGGATTCCAATGGCCGTGTTAGTGGACTTGGTATCGAGTTGTCGAATCAGTCCAATTACAGACTATGGAGGACTTGCATGTAATCTTATCTCATATGGGAAATTGTTCATAGAGGTAACACACATGCTCCTACCAACATACCAGACAATGCCCTTGCACTTAAGAAGTGGAAATAACTGAGTGCAAAGGTTGAATTCATTGTAAGAAGATCAAGCTCTCATGGCTTGTTCGATTATATTATGCAGTGTAAATCAACCCACGAAATTAGTTAACTCTTAACAAGTTGTTCAACTAAAAGAATGAAGCTAGGCTGCTGATTTTGGAGAATAAATTGGCAAACACTAACTAAGGTAATCTTTCTATTACAAAGTATTTTATGAAAATTAAGAATCTAATTTTAGAAATTTCTATTTTGAATCTAGAAGAAATAATTTCTGAAGCTCATATAAGAAGAAATATTATTTGAGGATTGAAGTCGGAATATATCCCTTAGATTACATAAATGCAAGCATGTGTTCAACAACCGTCCTTGGAAGAATTTGCGTATTTATTATCATCACAAGAGTTACTAGTTAAGCAAATGGCTGGTGTCTCTATTTAAGAAGGGGAGGGAATATAATGCCCGAGTCTCACACTACTCACATGGCCAATATAATTCATGCATTATATGCTATTCATATGCCAATTGCATTGATATTGACATAATGTAATTCATTTCCTCTTGTAATCACATTCTTGAGAATTAAATTTTTAGAATTCTTGTGTGTGTTAGTTCTTGATTTTTCCTAACCTAAGTAGTCCATATAACATTGATATATGAGGAAAATTTAGGTTGATCAATAATAGATATTCATGAGTTATATGCTATATTTTTAAAATTATTAAAGATGTTACTAGCAAGTTGTATGATTTGATTTGATTTGATCAAAGTATTTCAAAATTATATAAGGTAATTTGCATATTTGGGATATGATACATGATATATCATGATTGAAATGGGATACTACAAGGTTCATATGTGTTTAAGATTACCAAAGTTTAATTTTGACAATCTTACATGAATCGAGTGCCAATCGGGTTAGAAATCAAATGAACGGCTAGAAAATTAGAGTAGGAACTATTTATGGGATCCTATGGCCGTTAAACTAGTTTCAAATAGATGGATGAATGGGGAGAACATACAATATGGTCTTGCAAAGGTGAGTGTCAAATCAGATTTTAACACAACACTTTAGGCTTCTTTGCCACCTCAAGCTTAACCACCTCAACCTACCACCTAGTGCTTGTCTTCCTTCTAAGTAAGAAAGCGACATCCCAAACCACATTAGACACTATTTCACCTTCCAAAACCCTCTCTCAAACTTTCAAAGTCATTCCCAAGTGATTTCAAGTGAAATAGAAGGCAAAGGAACCAAAGGAAAGTGTTAATTCACAATTTAAGGTTGAAATTGATCATATGTGAACTTAACTCACAATTTTTGGCATAATTTTTTATATTCTTTGAGTTTTATGATTTTAAATAAGTGAAGTTAACCATGTCCTAAATCTATCAAAAATAATGGATTAACTTCAGTGAAATTAGCCCCCTTCACAAAACACCAAAACTGAAAATCTTATAGTGACAGTTTTGAGTACCTCTTTAGTTATCATTCCATATTTCAACTTCTAACCTATTCAAACTTACATTCATAACCTAAATTCATATATAAACACATACAACATGAAAAATATATATTTTTCTCAAGGTATTATTCTAATTTATAAAGCTTAAGGAATCAAAAAATCAAGAACTACATAGTTTCCACCCTTAGTAGTTCCTACTATGGTTTTGCAGCAAAAAATCCTTCTTCAGTGCATAATAACACTACCAATAATACCATAACATGACAAGAGGGGACACTAGAGAATATTCAAGTATAAGTTGGCTCTAAAGGCTTAAACGGTCCAAAAATGACCTAAATCAT
Source organism: Paulownia fortunei (assembly GCA_019321725.1). NCBI lineage: Eukaryota > Viridiplantae > Streptophyta > Magnoliopsida > Lamiales > Paulowniaceae > Paulownia > Paulownia fortunei. The sequence continues at coordinate 14,679,374 of CM033112.1, read as the reverse complement.
CTCCCTAATGCTATGCCACCTAGGATTTCACCTCAACTTGGGATCAAACAAGTTCAAAAGGTTGGTGGGATTATTTAGGAAACAATTAAACTTTATAAACTGACTCTAAATAATTAAATATAACTCAATAAACTAGTTAGTGCATCAAGATTCACAAGACCTCATAAATTAAATAAAACGAATTCTTGATATTTAGACACATAAATAAACTTACATATTCTAATATTCACTTTTTTTTTCTTCAAATATGCACATAGTTCATCACTAAACTTGACAATCAATAAACTAAACTCAACAAGCATTAAACTTCTCAAGCAACAAGCAATTATCCTAAACTCCTAAACTCCCCCCAAACTTATATAAGAATTGTCCTCAATGATTGAGAGAATTGTAAAACAAGATGACTTTCCTGAAAATAGGTGGTGTTCAGTCCTGGGTGGGAGGGGCGTCATCAGACGAAGATGATGAGTATGTAGGAAGAATTGGAGGTTTTCTTTCAGATTTCAAACCCTACTGTACACGTATGCCATGTCATGCTCTTTTTTTTTTCAGCCTTTAACCTACAAAAATGAGTAAAATATCAAGGAACAATCATCATGATATGAAATAACATAAGAATAACAATAAATAAAACAACACACAAAAAAAAAGAAAAAAATAAGCTTAGGTTGCTTCCCAAGAAGTGCTTTGTTTTAAAATCTTTAGTTAGACCAAAACTAAATACCTCAGGTTGTTTCTCTAAGTGGAAGATTAGACATCTTCCAAATTTCATTTCTGTAATAATATTTCAACCTTTATCCATTGACACGAAATAATATGTTATCCTTACATTTAAGCTCAACTATCCCAAATGAAAATATCTTGTTGACAATGAAGGGACCGGACCATCTAGATTTCAATTTTCTTGGAAATAGTATTAATCTAGAATTGAAAAGTAACACAAGTTGTTCAGGTTGAAATTCCCTTCTCAAGATCAATTTATCATGCCATTGTTTTGTTCTTTTTTTATAGATTTTAGCATTTTCATAGGCATCAAGTTTAAATTCCTCTATTTCATTCAATTGCAATAATCTTTTTTTTTTCAATTACCTTTGTATCAAAATTTAATTGTTGTACAACCTAATATGCTCTATGTTCTAGCTCAATAGGGAGGTGACAAGATTTTCCAAAAACTAATTGATAAAGACATACCTATAGGAGTTTTATATACTGTGTGGTATGCCCATAATGCATCATCAAACTTATGTGCCCAATCCTTTCGATTAATGCTTACCATTTTCTCAAGGATTTACTTCACTTCCGGCTTAAGATTACAGCTTGTCCATTTGATTGAGTATGATATCTAAGAGCTACTTTGTGTTTTACACCATACTTAGCCAAAATGTTATTAAATATTTTATTGCAAAAATGAGAACCTTCATCACTTACAATTACTCTAGGTGTGCCAAAATGAGTGAAAATGTGTTTGTGCAAGAATTTAAGCACTACCTTAGCATCATTAGTAGGTATGGAAATTGTTTCTATTTACTTGGAGACATAATCCACAACAAGCAAAATATATGATCGGCCATTTGATGGAGGAAATGGTCCCATGAAGTCAATCCACCAAACATCAAACAGTTTAACTTTCATTATGTTAGTTAAATGAAGCTCATGGCGTCGAGTAATTGTTCCAACCCTTTGACACCAGTCACATGTTTGCACAAAAGCAAAACAATCCTTAAACAAAATTGGCCAATAAAAATCGGATTGCAATACCTTAGAAGCTGTCCCTATAGGTCCAACATGATCACCACATGGGGATGAATGATAATGCTTTAGAATTTCATTTGTTTCTTCCATTGGAATGCATCTCCGAATCAGAGAATCTGAATACCTTTTGAAGAAAAATGGATCATCCCATAGATATGATTTCACATCATGTATTTTTTTTCCTTTTGATGATATGTGAGGTCCGGGGGAAACAATCCACCTGCAAGATAATTCACAAAATCTACATATCAATGTAAATTATCTTTGATTGCCAAAATAAACTCATCTGAGAATTTTTTTTTAATTGGCCCTTCAAAGTTCTTATTTTTTTATTTTAAGATCAAATTCTTGAATAATGAGTATCCACCAAATTAACCTTGGTTTTGCATCTTTTTTAGCAAAGAGGTACCTAATAGCAGCATGATCGGCATACACTATCACCTTGGTACCTATAAGATAAGCATGAAATTTATCAAATGCAAAAACAACGGCTAACAACTCTTTTTCAATGGTGGTGTAATTTTGTTGGGCATCATCAAGTGTTCAACTTGCATAGTAAATGGCCTTAAAATTTTTATCTCTTCTTTGTTCTAACACCGCTCCAACCGCATAATCACTAGCATCATACATAAGCTAAAATGGTTAGGTCCAATCTGATGCCACCATAATAGGAGCTGAAATGAGAGCCTTCTTGATGTGATCAAAGGCCGTGGACAATCAACATTAAAATCAAATGGCTTATCTTTTTCTAAAAGGTAGTTTTATAATTTTTAAAAAATCTTTAATGAATCTTCTATAAAACCTAGCATGGCCCAAAAAACTACAAATAGCTTTCACATTGATTGCTGGTGGAAGTTTTTCAATAGCAATAATTTTTGCTCGGTCTACCTCAAGTCCTTCGAAGGACACTCGGTGACCTAGAACAACACCTACATTTACCATAAAATGGCACTTTTCCAATTTGAAACAAGGTTAGTCTCCTCACATCTCTGTAAAATAAGAGAAAGATTATGTAGACATATATCAAATGAGGAGTCAAATACTGAAAAATGATCCATAAAAAATTATATTATGTTCTCCACCATATCATGAAAAATTGCCATCATGCATCTTTGAAATGTGGTTGGGGCATTGCATAATCCAAATGGTATTTTTTGAAAAGCAAAAATATCATAAGTACATGTGAATGTTGTTTTCTCTTGGTCTTCGGGTGCTATGACAATTTGATTGTACCCCAAATAACCATAAAGAAAATAATAATATTGATACCCTACAAGTCGGTCTGGTCTTTACGAGTAGCTTTGTTGAGTTTTCTATAATCAATACATACTAGTTAACCAGTGATAGTTCTTGTTGGTATTAGTCCACTGTTATCACTTTGGATTATGGTCATGCCACTTTTTTTTGGGACTACTTGAACTGGACTCACCCAAGAACTATTAGAAATTGCATAAATAATTTCGGCATTCAACCATTTCTAGACTTCATTTCTTACAACCTCTTTCATTGTAGGATTTAGTCTATGTTGATGTTCAACAGATGTTTTGTTAGATTCTTCCATTAAGACTTTATGCATAACAATTGAAAGACTATTACCTTTTAAATCAGAAATTGACCAACCAATAACATATTTATGCTCTCTTAAAATACGAAGCAACTTCTCAACCTCTAAAAGAGATAGAGGTGCTAAAATAATTACCGAATAAGTGTTGTTAGCACCTAAAAATTCATACCGTAAATGCTCGAGAAGTGCTTTCAACTACGGTCATATTATTTGTTCCTTGACTATGGTATCACCTATTACTTCCTTACATTTATCCTTGTTCAAATCCACCTCTCCTAATTCAAGAAAGAGCAAGTAATGCCTTAAATCCTCACTATCAATATCATGGTCATTACCTTGCATTATGGAATGAACAATGTATTGCTCTAATGGTTTGGTAGGAATTTATTTGAGAAAATGATCATGCAAGCAAGTTTCTAACATTTCAATCCTATTACAAGTATGTAGTTTCTCTTGAAACTTCAATGCACGATAAATGTTAAACATCACTTTATCCTTCATTAACTCTTTGAGTTAGTTTACCACATTGCACATCAATCAATAGCAAGGAATGGTCGACCAAGAATTAAATGAATTTCTTGGTCTTCATCCATATCTAACACCACAAAATCTACAGAAAATATGAATTTATCCATTTTTACTAATACTTCTTCAACAACTCATCTTGGATAGGTGAGAGACCTATATGCCAATTGCAAGGTGATAATGGATGACTTGACTTCACCAATTCCTATTTTTTTGAAAACAGAAAGTGGCATCAAATTAATGCTTGCTCCAAGATCACATAATATTTTATCAAAGAAAGATTCTTCTATGGTACAAGGAATAGTAAAACTCCCTGGATTCTTTAATTTTTTAGGAGTCTTTTTTCGTAAAATGACACTATACTCCTCTATGAGATTCACAGTTTCAAATTCCATCAATCACTTTTTTTTTGACATCACATCTTTCATGAACTTAGCGTAATTAGGCATTTGTTCAAGAGCATTTGCAAAAGGAATATTGATATGAATTTTCTTGAAGATTTTAAAAAAAATTGCAAATTGTGAATCAATCTTTTTTTTTTTTGAAATCTTTGTGGAAAAGGAATAAGAACATTAAATTTAGGAGAAGTTTCAAAGTTAGGAGTAGATTTTAGCTTTTCAGCCCCTGTTTGTTTATTTGATTGTCTTTTTTTTCTTTGGTTGTTCCTCTATAGGACTTTAACTCGAAGTGCTTGCTATTGGCTCATCAATATTATAACTTGTCATTTTCGGCCCCTTGATTTTGGTTCCACTTTAAAGTTGGATGGCTTTGCAATGCTCCCTTATATTGATTTTTATATCACTTGAAAAGTTTTCTTTATATTTTTTATCATTAAATTCAGTAGCAAACTATCCAATTTGAGTCTCCATTGATATCATTTGAGATCCTAAACTTGAAGCTAGCTGCCCCAATTGAGTCTCAGTGTTGTCTATCTTTACTTCATCCTTATTCAATCGGGCTCTTATATCGCCAATGAAAGTGCTTAACAAATCCTCCAAAGATGCCTTTTTCTCACCTACTTAAGGTTGGGATTTGGTGGATTATTATAACCTAGTGGGGTTGAAGCATATTTTAATTGTTGGCATAGGAAAAATTCTCATGATTTCTAAGCCTCGGATGGTAATGAGTAAGTAATTAATTTCCCCTAAATTGAAATTAAGGTTATTGACAAATTTTACCTTCTCTTTACCTTTGGTTTGCATAAATAAAGTGCTAGTGAATGCCATGGAATCCATTCCTTGAGAAGCTCCATTAGAAGTCCAAGCTGCAAATTGGTTAGAAAGAACATAAATTCATGCAGCTAATTGTATAAATAAATCTACCTCAAGAACACCTATAATCTTTTTAATAGAAGACCTGTTAGAAGGCCATTAGTAGCCATCTTCTCAAGTAAAATATGGGCTTTGTCGCGGTCTTAGACATCAAAGTCCCACATGCGGTAGCATCTATTATGGTTTGAGTTTGCATATTCAAACTATTATAGGAGTATTGTCTCTGTTGCCAATCCTCATAACCATGTTAAGGACACCTTCTTAGAAAATCCTTAAACCTCTCCCAAGCTTCATATAGTAGCTCAAAATCTTGTTGGCGGAATTAAGCTATCTCACTCTTTAGTTGAAATGTCTTGCTTGGTGGAAAGTACTTAAGAAATTCTTATGTCAAATCATTCCAACTTGGTATGCTTCTTGGTACAATAGATTGTAACAATATCCTAGTTTTGTCCTGAAGTGAGAATGGAAATAAGCCAAGTCTAATGCATCGTAAGACACTCCATTCATTTTGATGATGTCACAAATCTCCAAAAATATGGCTAAGTATGCATTAGGATCCTCCAACACACTTCATCCAAATTAATTTTGTTGCACCATGCTAATGAGAGCTATCCTGGAGTAATTTGGGTTCATGGTTGGTTGAAAATAATCTCGGATGGCTCGTTGTAGTGGTGGTTGTTGCAATGGAAGATTAGCGTTCACATTGGCATTGTTGATGTTATCCGCCATGGCTTGATTGTCAAATTGTTTTGTTGTTTTAATAGCTCGAAGAGTCCACTCTATTTCTGGGTCAAAATAACCCAAGTTAAGACTCATAATCTTACGCATACAAATACATATAATCCAATGCAAGACAAGATAACATCAAAATATGGGAAGAAAGTAGAAATAATCTAAACTAAAATCAAGATTAAGTCATAACAATATTAATGCAATTATGATAAAACAATCCCTGATAACGGCACCAAAAATATGTTCGTAAAAATTTTGCAAACCGCAAGTGCATGGTGTCAAGTTTTAATATAATGGTGAGTTAAATATCATATTTACAAGGATTGTAATAAAAAATTGTATCAAGTACCGTAGTTCAAATAGTCCCAATGTTATCTAGAAAATTAAGTGATGATTGGTAAATAAAGTAGAATGAGATAAAAAAAATGCAAAGGCAAGGTGGAGTTCTTAGAAGCAATACAACAAACACCTTATGAGTAAGAAATTCTAAAGGAATGATTCACATAATTATCATATATGTTCTTCCTTCCAAAACATACCAATTCAAGTCAACAACATATGTAAGTTAAGAATTCCTAAGCTCATCAAATCCCTCTCTCGAGTGTCGAATTGACTATGAGCTCTAATATGAATTTTAATATCTCTATAAAAATTCAAGAATAAAACTTTACAAAAGTTCAATGAATTCTTCTTCAAAACTAAAAAAGGCTTCATAAGATTCTCCACTCTATGATTTATAGGTTGTGTTATCCTTATGATTATGTATAATCTTCTCTCTCTCGAGTATCGAATCTCATACATCAAACAATCTCAATTAATGGCCAAATAATCAAGATGCAATACTAAACAAGATAACACGAACAAGATGAATAACTCGAACTAATATTGATTGTAATTCAAAATATAGGATCAAATAAGGTTACATCATCTTCTAGAAAGTAAAGTTTAGTTCATCATGGATGAAAACAACTTTAAGAAATAGATAAGAAAGAGCATAAAAATTGTTCACCAATTTGTGAAGTGAGAGGAATGATTGGAGCTTTCCTTATCTCTAAAAATGGCTTCCTTGCCTTCAAGAATGACTCATTCTCTCCAAGAATCTCCCCTTCTCGAATTCATTGGTTGATACCAATCTTCTCCTTTTAACTCATCTCAATGATTCCTCCTTCAAAAATCTCCAAAAAAATCCTGAAATCCTTCCTTTTTTCTTAGTTTTTTCCCTTTTTTTCTCTCTACCGATTTAGTGTATCCCACTAGAGCATTACATAGATAATGATATATAGGTGTATCTAATATATATATCTCATAAAAATGCCAAAATTTGTGATCCATTTCCACTTGTCGCAAAAAACAAAACAAAACGCATCAGCATCTTTTTGGTTAGCAGGGCAGCGCTTAGGCGCGAAATAACGGCGCCTAGGTATCATGTATTCTATTTTCAATACTTCAGACGGTGCTAGGTATAGAATAACGATGCCTAGGCACACTGTATTCTGTTTTAGTAGCTTCAGATGGCGCCTAGGCAAGGAAGAACAATGCCTAGTACCATATATTCTGTTTCAGCACTTTGCGCCCAGACTCATGTAGAATTATCATTATTAAAAGCTATTTTTAAGCTCTTTCTATTTTGAATTAGCTTTTTATGTCCACTAATAAATTATAACTCTATGTCTTACTTTCTATAAACACTTGAATCAACTCAATATGATATTTGTGGAGATAGTTATGCCTAAAATACCAAGATATGTCATACGAGAAAAGTTTAGCCAAATGCTGACTTTTGAACTCGATTTTTTTCATTGTGATCAAAAGAATTAAATTTTGTGGTAAACATAAAAGTTATAAATCTATCTCTTGACTTTATAATAGATCAAGAATCAAGTTAATATGATATTGGAACAAAGAGTTATGATAAAATACAAACACTGCTATCAATAACATCACAATGCGGGTTTTTCAAAATTTCAACCAAGTTTGTGTTTCTTTCCATTTTCTTCTCATTTTGTCGTTACCTACAAGATTTCAAACTAAATGCTTAAAAAGTAATATAAACACTTGAAAATAAATCAAATATTAATTAAAAGGTATATGAATTATGATATAAAACCAACTTATTATCTCCTTAGAAATTTATTAATTGACACAACCTACACTTGGATTTACAACCTTAAAATTATAGTAGGTTGTAAGGATGGGAGAAGGTCTCTCTCTCTATAGGTGGCATACTACATTTTATTAAGAGCGTGTTACTCTCTATACCTATATAACTCTTACAAGTTATTCATCCACCTAAAGCACAGGTACAACCATTACCAGTAAAAAAAAAAATGGGTGTCAAATGAGGGACAACAATATACATTGGTGTACTTGGAGATTAATTTGTCAACCGTTTGCAGAAGGATGGTTGGGAATTCAATCTATCATAGATTTGGCTAGTGCATTTGCATATAAGTTGTGGGGGAAGCTTAGGACGGAGGAATCTCTTTGGAAATCCTTTATGGTTAGCAGAAGAGTCATTTTTTGTTAATGCTAAAGTAGCTAGCAATCACTCGACCACATGGGGGAGAATTTGCAAAATAAGAGAAGCCGCAGAAAATGAGATCTTCTGGAGCATTGGTAAGGAAAATATCTCATTCTGGTACGATGACTGGTTGGGTGATAGTCCCTTATTTGAGAGATGTGAGCCTCATTTGTAGGAATATGGAACCAATTCTTGTGTATTGGAAGAATAATGAATGGGATAAGGAGATGCTTATGTCACATTGAACCTTGAGAAATTTTGTACTGAGCCATTTAACAGGTTTGAAGCTGACAGTGCACATTGGAGATTGTCTTCTAACGAAAAATTCACCATTAAATCTGTATGGGTGATTTTGAAGGAAAGGAGGCCATAGCAACAACCTTCTTCATTAATTGTACTTGGAATCAAATTCTCACACCCACCATGTTAGAATTTATTTGGCATCTCCTTAATGTTTGGATTTCTGTGTACTTAAGAACGCAGCAAAAGGCTTTAGCATGCCGTTTCGCTGCCAATGTTGTGCTGCAATTGAATCGATTGAGCACCTGTTTCTAACTAGCAAACATGGCGAGGAAGATTTGGGAGTTTTTCAGAAGCATACTTCAATTAGGTACACCAGATACTAATCAAGTACGCCTTTGCTATCCAGATTTGGAGAACTCCTCGAGAGGGTAACACGGTGGCGGATAGTCTTGCCAATTTGGCATGCAATGAGATGAATGATTAACTTTTCCATCACCTTGAATTGCCGTAAACTGTACGAGGATTTACTCAAGTTGACAAATTAGATATTGCTTCTTTTAGATTCAAAAAAGTAAGGAGTAGTTCTCCAAATTTATTTTAAGTTTGATTTTATTTTGTAAAACAATCTTAATCTTTTTTTTTTTAATAAATAAACGAGTGGGATTCGTCTAACCCTCAATCTGGATGCAGGTGGTGTTGACAAAAAAAAATCTAATCTCATTAGATTTCAATTTCATTTCTTTCTTATCTCATCTTTATGTTTTTTTTCCACCAAAGACTTCTTTGACTGGCTCAGTAAGGCACTTAGTGGGCTTCTCCTAAGGGTTTATTAACCTTGAGTTTGGACTTAATTAATTTAATTAAATTAATTGATCTTCATCAATTAAACAAGTCCAATTTAATTTATTAGGCCACATAAATAAATTAGATTCAATTAAATAATTATACTATTTAATTAAATAAATTAATTTAATTTTTAAATTAATTGATAAATGGATGAATGGATAAATGCTTGTTCATGCCTTAAGTCTAGCTCATACAAGTGAAATTACAAAATTGTCCCTATCCATGATGCATGTGGAAATGCTTCCTTGATGGAGCCTAGTTATTTGAGGTTAAGGCATTAACTTATCTGTCCTTTGGCCCATTCATATCTGATTGTCCCCATTGGCATCTTCCATTATATGATTAAATACTGCATAGGACACCACTAAACACAGTTCCTTATGCTATTAAATAATAATCATCCAACCTTCTAGTTCAGCTTCTTGTCTTTTTTTCTCACTTAACATGATGATCATTTTCATTTCTCTTATTTTCTACTCAATTAAGTTTGTTACACTGGAAATCTTTATTAATCAACCAGTAATTTGGTTAGTTTGTTAGGACTTTTCAACCACCAGTAAGCAGAGCAATGTTTCTTGTGCATTACGTCATCAACCACAAGAATATACCATAAAATGAATACACAAGTTAGCCACAATGACAAAAGCTAGATCTTTTTTTTAGAAAAAAAAAAATCTTGAATTGAAAATGTCAAAGAGGTGCGCTGATAAGGTATGAGTGAAAGGCTGTCATTCATCCTTAGAGTTGACAGGGTGTGAGTTATTAGACTAAATTATTATTTTAATTAAAGTTGTCAAATTCATGGAGATAATTTTTGAATTTCATATTTTAATATACACCAAACTTCAATTCTAAAATAATCAATCGATGATATAAAGAGTATAAATTAAATTTATAAATTTTAGGCACTTCTGATTAATCATGGAGAAATGAACCCCAACATTGAGTACAATCAAAATTAAACTGAAGCAAAATTATGCCTAGGCTTGTGTGATATAGTGTTACATTTCTTTTTGTCACCAAAAATCAACTTTTCCATAAGAACAATTACATTTCATTATGATAGAACTAATTTTTATGACATTTTTTGGCTTTCACTACAATTTCTTTGACATTAAATGCACAGTTTCCATAAGTGAAATTCAATTCAAGTTTTATTTGTGATAATGAGTAGAAATATATACTATAGTAACATAAAAAATTGCTTATTCGATACATAAACAAACATATCAATGAAGAAGAAAACTCAATAATGACCTTATATAAACCTTCCAATGGGTAAGATATTGGCAATTTGTTAACAAATAAAAACAAGATACCTTTAAGATTCTCTTCTCACCAGCCTACATAATTTCTTCAATTTTGAATTATCACTAGTTCTTTTCTTATGTATGCAGGTTGGGATTGTCATTGGGATTACTAAAGTTTAGTGAATAGAAATTGGTGATAACACGTCCTATCATTGATTTGGTAGTGTCTTTATGTGACTTGTGATATGGACCCAAAGTCTTAGTACATGCCTCACCATGTGCATAAAGGAATAATAAACCAGATTAAGCCAAGAAATGGATTTGAAAGCACAATCACATCCTGCCTCCTCAATTAAACAAATGTAACATGCTATCATAATTTCCAAAGACATATAAAACTAGTGTACAATTTGCATGAATAAATGATACCTAAGCCAATTTTTCTAAACCAATCCTCCAAAATCATCAATATTCAATGTACGATTCATAAAAGATGTTGACTGAATTGAATTATGCAAAGATTAAGTTCTATTATAGGGAGTTAAATATGATAGTGGACCTTTTTGCATAGGAATGTATCCTCTTTGATTGCTTTCTTTGATATTTTGTGAGCATTATTACTTTCTATAATGACATGAATCAAAATGCTACTAGATTGGCCTCAGTTATTTTATATAAATATTAAGTGATTAAGGATAATTTTATTTTTGTACAAGTAGATTTTACAGTGCTAGTATATGCCATGTGTACTATTAAAATCATATGATTCAGTATGATAATATGTTAGATCTTCTAATCTAACTACAACTGAGTTGAATAGTTCAATCTTAGAAGGAGTCATTTGACAGATTGAGATAGAATGCAAAGGTGTAATGTGTCAAATAAATAGACCATGGTTCTAAGTAGGAAGAATACTCAATTTCAAATCTTCACTTTCATAATAATCTTTTACAAAAAGACTAATTTAAGTATCGAAATATCTACCTATGGACACCTCGAGGCTTTGTTTTGTAAGTATCTGCCAGCATTCGGCCAACTTCAAGGCCAACTTCAAAACTCTCTCTTGGCATTGTTAGTCCTCATATTAGTCTTAGATTTCATACATCATTATTAAGTAAAAAAATCTATATTGTTGTCCTTGCCCAAAAAAAAAAAAGGAATGTGTGGCACAAATTTAGTTAAGTAATAATAATAGTTTCCCTCTAATATTCCTACCTTCCTGTCAAAGGGCATTTTGATGAACTCATTGAATGTTTATTACCTAAAAGAATCTTTATTATGAACATGAATGTACTTAATGAATACAGATAACCAAACAATATATTGGGCGATTTCTTTCTCTCCCACCTTAACTACCATCTGTCCTGCACTAATTATCCAAATTATCTCATCCCTCTTTTGGACTCAAGTAGATTTCCCTTAAATTTTTATTGCCACAATATTTCACACTTAAAAGACTGATAGTTAGTGATCATATTGTTCCCAAGCAAGCAAACTTCAAATAAAGTAGCATCCCATTTCCATAGGCTCCCCCCCCCCCCCCCCAACACACACACACACTCAGAAACAGACACATGGGTAATGTAGCACTATGTGCTCCTTCAATCATCTCCAATGGTGCAGTGAAGGTACTTTCCAGTGATGGGAGGTTGATAATCTACACAAGGCCACCCCTGAAAGCAGCAGAAATTATGCTAGAAAATCCAGGGCAGTTTCTCTGTGAGTCTAGCGACCTAAGAGTTGGCCACAGGATTCCAGGGATATGTGCAGAGGAAGAGCTGGAGAGGGGTCAACTGTATTTCCTTCTCCCCATGGAAATGCTCTACTCTGTGCTGACAAATGAGGAGATGAAGTCCCTTTTCCAGAAAACCTCCAAAGGATTGAAACAAACAACAACCCTCAATTTTCCCAAGATTTTTCCAGAATTTTGTCTCTTCCCTAATAATTCAGAAGCCAAGACAGCGGAGGGTTCAGCAATTGGCAGTCGGCCTGAGCAAGCTGAAAAGTTCTCAAGGCAAAGATCTTGGGAGCCTGCATTGGAAACCATCATTGAAACTCCACCACATATTTAGGCCTTGATGGGGTTTATATTTTGCTCGTTATTATTATTATTGTTATTATTAATATTTTTTGTTCAAATTTGTGTTGATTCTTTTAATTGTTTTTTTATGTTTTTCTTTTGTCTTCTTTGTTACCATGTGTTAGGAGTATGCAATTATAGCTTGAAGTAATCATAAAGGTTTCAAGAACACAAGGGCATCTTTGTAATTAAAGCGCAAGGATTATGAGAATCATCATTTCCTTTTAAGAGAAATGTATATAATATCGTTTTCCTTCCTTTGGTTTGAAAATTAAGTAGACATTATCTCAGACCAAAAACCAAGTGAGATGTTGCGTTTAGTTTATTTGATCAAATCCAATTAATCCTATAACAAAAGTAAGTTTACTCGTTTTAAAGTTGAAAATGAGAAGTCCATGTTATAAGAAAAATATATTAATCTCATCTTATACTTAATTTGAGTCTTGCTAAATTCAATCCGAATATAAACAACTTTAAACGTGTACCATCATCTAGTTTTACTATTGCAACTATTCCAATTTGATGCCCATGAAAAGGTCCTATATATTTAAGTTATTGGATTGAGCTAATAATGACTTTAGGGTAGGGTGATGCACTTGATCATGGGTGGGCTACGGCCAATAGGTAATTTTTTAAAATACATTATATTATTTTTTTAATTAAATATGTAAACATATTTTTATTTTTATATATTTCTAATATCAGTATTCAAAATATATTTTTTAATTTTTTTTAAATATAAAAAATAATACCAAAGAAAGTGCAAATCATGCCTATGTGCTGTCAATTTTTTAATTTTAGTATCAAAGACAACAAGAATTGAAAAAAAAAATATTGTGAGATAATTAGGCTATAATGTCAAATGGCATCCATGTTCGCTTACTTCTTCGTTGTAATACCAAAACCCCCACTTCTTAACCTTTTTTATAAATTATTTAGACCCTCTTAATTTCACTATTTGACTCCTCTCCCATCTTAGATTCTTCCCCAACCCATAAATTTTTAGTGCGGAAAAACGTCCGTAGTTAAAGTTTGCAGTAGCAATATTATTGATGTGACTATGATATCAACAATTAGGCCCAACGATAGTGTCAAGAGCGATAAATTATTATCCAACGTACGAAAGTAAGCAATGGACACCATTAATTCTAGTAGGAGGAGAGTCACTATTGGTGAGACGATGAGCAAGAAGAAGAAGAATAAAATAAATTATAAAATAAAACCTAAAATGATGGGTACACTTTTTCACAGTTGATTAGACAAGTAACTGCGAAGCCCTTGGCAAAGTGGATGAATTAATAATTTTGTTAGGTAATTGTCAAAAGTTAAAAAAATAGCAAAAAATGTTTTCTCATAGAATATTTGGTGTTCTCCAAGAATATTACTGCCAAATGCATTTTTGTACTCGAAAGAAGAAACGGAGCTCAGAGTTTAAAACCAAACATAGCCTAATATTATTCGTTACATTTAGAATGTGTACAAAAAATTAGAATATTTTTTAATTATTTTCTATGTATACTATATAAATATAATAGGAGATTATACTAACAAAGTACTTTAGTCATTGGAATTTTGTCATTTAGAATTTGCATGTACATAATCTAAAAGTTATTATTTATTTTTTTTCATTATTTTGGAATATTGGACCATTGATTGTATTTTAGCTTCTTTTAAGAAATAAGCCAAGAGACAACTCATGATTGTAGTTTGTTCAATGATTGATAAATTCCATTTTTCATATAATTGATTGGCAAAAGACCATTCCAATTAGTATAAGTAAAATAATTGCAAAAAAAATTAATAGTTTTATGTATGTACTAGGTCTGGTTATTTACTTTACTTAAGCCATTAGTTTTTCTGCATTTTTTAATTATCTACTTTATGAATTTTAAATAATTACTTTTTAAATGTGATTTATCAATGTTTCATTATTATTACAGTGTTATAGTTTTTACTTTGTAACATTACAGGAAAAAAAGACATTATTGTATGAATGTCTATGGTATAACTTCTGATAAATGTATCAACTTGCATTTAAAAATAATTAGATCATATGCATGTCAATAAATTCAATATAGAGAAAAACTTACTGCTATTAGTATGAGCCCATGTCGTCATGTAAAGCAAATAACTATCTTATATTTTGCTAAAACTACAACTATCTTCTTTGTTTCCATTGCAAGTCCCTAAAAGACTTATGCCAGTAATTTTAGCTCTAAATGTGTTGTTGATCCATCAACATTCAATAAAGAAATAATACTCTCTCCACCTAATAAATTATATTTTAATTAATGTGAAGTTTTAAATTTTAATTAAAAAAAATTGAAATTTTATGGTATGAAAATACCTTTAGTGATACTGTAATTTTGGAAAATAACTGTCATTTAAAAATTAAATATTATTTGTGAACACCAAAAAAATAAATAAAATAAAGAGCATTCAATTGTTGATAGAAAAGGTATTAATAAAGCTCATTATATTTTTTTTGGAATACATATTATCTTCATAATAAAGTGTATAAACTTATCAAATTTCAATCACAAAAAATTGCAAAAGTTTAAGTTTTCAATTGATTTGAAGCTGGTATAATTACCCCCAAATGTTGTGCACTATTACATGATAAAGAACTAATGTCCTGTGAGTGTGAAAGTACAAATTCTCAAATTAAAGCATAGTTGTTATCTTCGTAAGGTTGTATAAAATAATAGGTCAACGAAATTAGAACTCAACTTATATATATGGCAATGAAAGGAGTTTTGGTAATATCTTGTTTGTGTTAACTAAATACATATCCACAAATTTTATTGGAATAATATGTTATATTCCCTCTTAGCTCAAACAATTATTTTACAAAAGCTACATGTTGGAACTAAATATAAAAAATACATTTACAAACTTTGCGGTCAAAAATTGAATCACTTAATTGAATCATCTTTTTAAATCATTCGAAGAACTAAATACTAAATTGGAAATGTACCTAAATTTATAGTGATGAAAGCGTAGGGGTTAATGTCTTCTACAGTTATAAATAATAAATAAAAAAACAACAATATAAATCGGACCAAAATGATTATGATAAAATATTTTTTAATTGTCAGAGTATAATAATTCATTAGAATAAGTGTAAAAAGCCAAATCAAGCAAGGGTCCATCTCCATATATCCTCCAAGAGAAATCAAACAAATCCATCTCCATAATTAATTCTTGAAAAAATTGTATTTTTCATTCTATATGTTGACCCCATTTCACTTTTAATCCTTTAAGTAGACTTAGTGATAAATTGTCCTATATGTTTCAACTTTTGGCACATTATATCCTTTTATTCCAAAGTTTAAAAAAATTTCAAACCGCTTTAGCAAAATACAGGGATAAGGCATTATTACCCGCCACTCTTTAGACATGCAACTACTCTTAAGAATTGAGTTTAACTACACGAGAAATGCACAAATCTAATTGAAATATAAATTAAAGCAATTGTTTGTATTAGCATTCCATTTATGGTTGTATAACATAAGTAACAACTCGCTAAAAAAAGTAACATGCATTTCACAAAAATATTAGAATAGAATTATGTAATTCAAAAACTAATTGGAATAGAATATGATTTCCACCCTTGAATAGAACCAGAATAATAAGAAGTCTGAGTAGACTTTGATAGTTAATGGCAAAATAATTAGAATGTGCATTGCTCTCTCATTTTGGACAATAGCCAATGATTCCTCCCTTCTCCCACAATTAATTGATAATAAGGTAAGTTCATTTGGTATCATAACAAAGGGATACTATTAGGGGTGGTTATAATTTGATTAGACGGTTGAATCGAACTGAAATCGAAATTTCTGTTTGCACCAAAATCAAACCAAAAATTTTTATTTTCGGTTATGTTTTGGCCTTTGGTTTCTATTAACCGAACCAAACTAATTAATTTAGTTTGATTTTTGATTTATCAAAATTTTACTTCAATTCGGTTCGATTCGACCGAATGAGCACCCCTAGATGCCATGAATAGGACAAATACATCATTTGACATGCCTTTTATTTTGCAAGTTACTTTGCTTCTAAGACCTTATGATCAAAAATTTGTGCAACTTCTGTAATTCCTTCGTATGTAAATGTTGAAGCCATTAGCATTACTAGGAGTTCGGTCTCATATAGGCTTTAATATCATAGGTCACTTAAATTCTAAGATTCTATTTACAAAGTGTGCATACATTTCCATCTTGTCGCATGAAATAGTGAAACCGTTAATGTTATGCACAAAATAGAATTACAAGAGTATGCTCTTGAATAAATTATTTCTATAGAGTCGATTGCAATTTCAGTTCTAACTCAAGGCATGCCCTCGTAATAATGTATGTTACAATCTAAAGATTTCTTTAGTAATGGAAGTTTATGCCCAGGATTTGTAGCAATTAAACTTCAAATTTGTCAGGTATATAAAGTGTAACAAAAAGTTGTCATGGGTTTTCCCTTACTACATTATCTGTTTTTGAGTTAAAAGTTATGAAATTTGACAATTTGCACAAAATAATCTTACACTCGGTTGGTGGCATATAGCCCATATATGTTTCCACATAAACCGAAACCACAGTATTATTAAAGTATAAGTTAAACATGGGGTGAGTCCAGTTTATATTTGAATTTGTGTACGAAATTTTGTATGTAGGCATGTTTCGAGCACAATTTCTCTTGAAATGTAGAGTTGAAAAAGAGATGCACCAGTCAAAACTTTATTGCATTATTAAGTACTACAAAACATGTTATTATATGTTCTAGGCCTCTTAAGTGTTCACTCACATTGTTCCAATGTCCATTTCTACTTAAACTTGATGCGTAGCTTTGTTATTGTGCAAGTTCCATATGAGGAGTTCTCTGTCACATTCTCGTTTGATTTACAAAATTTCGAGCATTAATCTACTTGCTTATTATTTTGCAGATTACTTAGATTCTAAGTTACTATTCGTTTAAGTTTTCACAACTTCTAGAATCAAGTGGCATGTGAACATTGAAGCCATTTTTTATGTTCTGCACAATACAACATTACAGGAGTTTGGCATTGTTTTCTTTTTTTTTTTTTTTTTTTTTTTGTCCAATAAGTCAATTTCATGCTCTATTCAAACTTGAGGCATGCCCTTTTTATAATGTATTTTACACATGGGGTGACTTCTGCAGTAGTTAAAGTCTGTGCAACATGAAGTTTAATTAGGTGTTCCTAACTCCAATATCGCATACGATTTAAAAGTTACAGAAGTTTGAAATTTGCACAAATTAACCTTACACTTGATTGTTGGCATAGAGTCGATATTTGTTTCTGCTCAAATTTGAATCAAGAAATTGTTATAGCATAAGTTACAAATAGAGTGAGTCTCACCGCCATTAAAGTTTATGTACAAAATTTTGTACACAAACTTAATTCATGTGCAGTTTCTTCTGAAACCTTGAGTTATTAAAGAAATTTACCTCTGTGTGCCCTGCATTTGTTAACTACTCTCTAGTCAAAACTTTATGGCATTTTAAACTCTACAAAACATACCATTACATGTGTCTGGACTCTTATTTGTTTACTTCCATTGTTTCAATGTCTATTTGTACTTAAACTTGAGGTATAGCTTTTTTATTATGTACTTTATATATAAGATGAGCTCTGTCACTTTCTCATTTCATGTACAAAATTTTGAACATCTAAATAGTTTGATGTTGCAAGTTATTTACATTCTAAGATCCTATTCAAGAAAATGGGCTTAACTTCTGCAATCCCGATGCATGTGTTCCACGTGTTCCACACTAACAAAATCTTTATAACTTCTGCAATCCCGATGCATTATGTATGGCCTTCTGTGTGGCATTGTTGATATGTGGCTGCTTATTTTATCGTGATGTTTGTTTTCACTTATTTATTTGTATGAAATAATCTTTTTTGTCTTGTATGTAAAGTTACTATATTCTTCAAATCATTCAAGATGACAAAAGCTCTGATATTTATTTGTTTATAGACATGGGGGTCGAGTTGAAAATGAAAAACTTTTGGGAAACAAGTTGGATGAAATGTCTAAATCTAACATTACAGGAATTCAAGCATTTGTTTCTGAACTCATGGGAAGCATGCAAACATTAAAAAGGATTTTCAAAAGCAACCTGGCACGTTCTATCCATTGGATATTGTATGTCGATTTCCTTTTCCCTTTGCTCATAAGTTTTTCTGCTAGGATACTTGAAGCAGTATAATCAAAATCCTGAAATGTTATTATTTTGATTGTTAGAAATTTTGATCTGTATGATTGTAGGGTCAAAGAATTATCTTAAAAAACAACTCAATTTCACAAACAGCCAACTTACACCTCGGTTGGTGGAATGGATGAAGATGCTTTTTAATGTGGAGACGTACAACTTGTGGGTATTTGTTTTTTATGTAAATTTTATGATTATGTTGTTTTACTTAGATATCAAGTTATACAGGGCTACTACCTGAAAATGCCACTAGGTAATCTTATCAAAAGTAATATCCAAAAAGATGCATATATCTTGTCTTATGTTACTCCAAAATGCCTCTGTGGTTATGTTGCTCGATTACATTTGCTTGATATTCATCAAGCAATTGAGTAGTAATTGGTTAGCTTACCTTCTATGTTTATGCTTTACTTTCCAGATTCTAAGGCTTTAACAAGGATACCAAATTTGTTAAATACTGCTACTTATGCTCCTATTGTCAAATGCAGTCATAATGTAGATGCTAGCACAGATTTTTCATGGTTATTCCTTCTATGCACCTAAGGAAGATGATGACTTTAAATGAAATGTACTTGGTGATGCTGCTTTACTCAATTTGTTTTTGTATTTGTTCGTTTTACAGTGTTGTGTATCTTTCTAACTCATGCAAATATTTCCTTCTTTGCCCCCAAATCAAAATATAGAATGCCTTTTTAGACCATGAAGTATCAATCTATAACAATATCAAGCTTATGTAGAAGTGTTAGCTTTCTTGGAGAGTGTGTAATCTGAAAGCATTTTAATTTAAAATATTATTTTTATTTGGGTCCTTGGTTTGGGGTGGGTGTGGGGGATGTTGACGTGCAAGGTAGAATTGATTCCATAAAAAGAACCAAGACATATGAAACTGAATCCCTAAAATAAATTTTGGATGAAATGTAGTAAATTCATTAGATTACTTACTTGCTAAATGATCCTTGAAAGCTAACGAGGGATATGGCGCAATTTAGGAATCGCTACAATGAATATAATATGCATAATTCGCAACACAAAGATTGTGTCATGAATAGTACTTTGGAGAAGATGTGTTAATAACTATAATTTGTTGTTAGAAGATGGGTTCGCAAATTCCTCACTTTGAAATGGTAGTTAATTGTGCTTGTATGCTTAACTTAGTTGCAAAGTTGGGAATGATGTACACTAAAAGTTTTTACTTTTGTATAGTTTCAATTAATTGTCGATTTTATATGATTTTTGTGTAACTATTTATAATGATGACAGTAAGACAAGCAATGTAACAATTTGATTAGGCTTTGCTCCATGCACTCTATTTTTTGATTATGGCATTTTTTTCTATTTCGATAATAATTTATTATTGTCACTTATCACTACATTAATAGACTTTTTTGGGTGGAGTCCCACATGTTCTCATCTCTAGATAGTTTAAGTTTAAGTAATTTTATAATTGCTAAGCACCTTAGTATTGTTTGCAAAGTTTTTTATATAAGGTTTAATCTCAATCTCTTCTTAAGATAAAGTGTAACGGGCTGAAGATTATGTGGGCAAATATTGTTCAAAAAATGGATGTTGTTCAAGCTTATGTAGACCTCCTTAGTGGTGCGTGAATTTGGTTGAGCGTAATGCCATACCTCCAAATCTGTTGGAAATGAGAAACTGGGGCTATGTTTGGTGATATTGTTAAGTATTTTGGAAAAACAAATTTACAAATATGTAAAATGATAAAAGAATATTCCGTTTTATTTTGAAAAAGAGATATTTTTTACTGTAAATATATTTTCATATAAATTTTTATTTGGTTAGTGAAGTTGCATCAAGTGTTATTATATAATACTGTTATTATAAGATGAAGATTGAAAGATATAAATATATAAAATATTTGAAATATATATACATATGTTAATGATAAGAGTAATTTTTTCAAATATTTTGAGAAAATAAAATGATGCATTTTGGTTTGAGATGTTTGGTTTTATTTCAGAAAAAAGTAATTTCATGGGAATGAAAACATCCCCCAATAACACCATACGTAAGGCCAATTATTAAAAAAAAAATGAATTAAATATTTGGCTGAATTTAGACACCCTAACAATCTTTTCGAAAAAAAATATAAGGAATTATATCATGTTATAAGAGTTTATAAGCTATAGAATTTATTGAAAAATAAGTTATTTGTTGGGTGCATAATTGCTGAGAGTTTATTAAATGTTTTTCTTTCCTTTGGGAAGAGTTTTTTCATATTCCGCATAATGATGGTATTCAAATTACACTCCTAATTACATAATAGAACTTTAAAAATAATTTTAAAAGACAAATTCATATCTCTTTAGTTTAAAATTTTATATAGCCTAATTGGATACATTAAAATTTGCATTTCTTCAATGAGCTTGATGAAAATACATTCCAAATGAACTTTTGATACAGAAGTTCATTTGTAAAAGTATTAAGTGTTTGATGGTTAATTTTGAATGGAATTTTTGTATAAGTCAAGTAAATTTATGACTTTTCAAAACTCATTTTTCACGCTTTCATGTGAATAATGGACTTTTTGGATTGATGATGGGTTTGAAATGAGGTTTTATGTGATTATTTTCCAGACAATCATACTATTAAGAATTGGTTAGGTATCACTGGAATGATCATCAATGGAATAGGGATGCCTTGACAAGAATTCTGTCTTCCATTTGGTCCAGCAAATTTGTAGTGTTGATGTCAGATTTTGCTAGTTAGAAGCTTTCCACGAAAGGAGATTTCACTTTAAAATCAACTTGGAAAAATATTAGATCTCCCAGAATAAGGCAGATCATTTCTGGGGATATTTGGAACCACTCATTAACTCCTACAATGTCTGTTTTTGTGTGGAGACTGCTGCATAAATGGATACCAATTGATTTTATTATGAAGCAAAGAAGATTTAATATCCCTTCGAGATGCTAATGTTGTGCTTTGGTGGGGACACTAGATCATCTTTTCCTCAATTGCCAAATTGCAGATGCATTGTGGACGACATACTTTGGACAACTTTTCCATTTACAGACTCCACAGACTAATTATATACAGATTATGCTGCAATATCGGAGGACTTCTATAGGAGGAGTAAGCAAGGATCATTCCTCTACTTATTTTATGGTTTATATGGAGAGAGAGGAATGATTCGAAGCATGGATAAGTGATTTTTCAGAGCAGAGGATTAGGAAAGGTATTTTGTATCATCTTATCTTGGCCAAGAAACTGAACTGGAGATAGGATTGTCTATTCCCATTTTTTCAACCTATTTCTTCTATCAAAAAAGTGGCTTGGATCAAGCCTGTGCATGGCTGATTTAAACTCAATACAGACGGTGCAAGTAGGTGTAATCCAGGCCCATCAGGAATTGGAGAAGTTCTTGGAGACTAGGATGGTAATGTGGTTTGGGCTTTTTATGAGTTCATTGGTGAGACTTCTAATACATTATCGGAGCTTCAACCATTGGTTAAAGGACTCTCATTATGCAAGGAGACTGAACAACAACAAATTTGGATTGAATTAGACTCAAAGATGGCTATACAATTTCTTCAACAAACAGCTTTTGGGAATAGTCACTGCAATATTCATTAACATAATTGAGGTTACACGTTTGCACCATTAACACCAGGATTATCTACTGTGAGGGTAATCAAGTTGCGGATGAGTTAGCCATTTTGGTACATGATTATCAAACAACTCAGGTGTTTTTTCCGTAACATCTTCCATGAGATATTACATGCTTAATTAAAATAGATAGATTGAATTTATCTTTTTTTTTTTTTGTTTTAAAATGTAAGGGAGTAGTACTCTTTGTTTACTTTGAGCTCATCCTTTTTCTTTGTAAAACTCTTTGCTTTTTTTTTTTTTTTTTGAGTTTAATAAATGAGTAGGGGTCTGCCTAATAAAAATGGACATTTCTTACACTTTTCATGTGAAGAATGAATTTTTAATTTTAAAGTATTTTTTGGAATGGGTTATCACCGAACATGTCATATTACTATTAAAACCTATTTTTTAAGAAGACATTTAATAAACAGTTCATTTTCTAGATGAACATTTATTTCAAAAGTATTCTTAAATTTTAATTTAAATTAAAATACAAAAACTTAAAAAATCAAAACTAAATTTGGAATCAGACTCAAATCTTGGATCATAAAAAAAATTATGTTGTAATGAAATCGAATCGAAATCCAAATTTAACTTATCAATAAATCTAAAAATTGTATTAAACTTAGTCCAAAATCTTACCCAAGCAACAATCATATTACGTGGAAGTTGGACAAAAAATACAAGACACCAAACTGGGGGCCCAATGAGCAGTCCAAAAGCCCCAATAAGATTATTCTTGTTTCTGCCCAAACGTTCAAGCTAGGATTTGACAAACAATAATCTTTTTTCCCGAAATTTTGTGAATGGTTTTAAGTCGCTTTGCTTTTGCCTGTTGTCCTGAGTCTGGTTTTTCCACGTCTAGAGAGAGAAAGGGGACATACTCGCCTCTCACCTCGCTTTGATCCCCATTTTCTCTCATTCCCCCTTCCCCAGATGAATTTTAGGAAATATTGATTCTTCCATTGATCCACCGTCGTTTCTTCACGCATTAACCCTATGCCTTTCCCTATCATCAAACACTTGCATATGAATGACGAAGTAATCCAAGAAGAATATCTTGATGTTTCTTGGAGTGAAAACTGGTATTTCTAAACCCAGGTGAGACCCTTTTTTTTTGAACTTTAGAAAGAAAATAGAAAACCAAGAAAAACAAGAAATGGATGTGTTGATTTTGTCGTCTTTCTATTGAATAGATTGATTTCGAGTGGCTTTCGTAGATTGGCTTGCTGTTTTTTATTTTTCTTTTCTTGGTCTATTATTTAGCGTCAAGCAGATTTGTTATTATTCCCTCCTCCTTCTTCTTGTTTTTTTTTTAGGGTTTTCTTGTATGTTGAATGGATTTATGAAAGCAACGGCTTATACTATTCGTGAGTTATTTGGATTAATGATTCTGTGACATAACAGTCTATATTCTGGAAGTTTAGGAATGATTTTGCCTTAGAAATTAAAAGGAATAGTTCCAAGTCTTTCTTTTCTTTTTCCTTAAAGTGCGATTTGTTGTTAGAGAACAGCATGCGTTGTTAAGTGTAGAGTTATAATAGAATAGAGTGGTTATTTCATTTGATTCGCCAAACATATTGGATTTACCTGAAAGCATGTTTGATTTTCAGAGACTTGACCTCTGTTTTTTTTTTTTTTTTTTTGGTTTTTTTTTTCCTTTTATTCTCTAGCAAAGTCATATGTAGTTTGTTCATCTGTATATACATACTTCTGTTTCTGAGTGAGTTATCCTTCTGGATTCAATTCTAACCACTTATGTGGCTCAGGGTAGTTATTTCAAAGTGAATATATGGAGCGTGATACATCAATACATTCACTTTCAGATGTGAAGTGAACATTATTGTTGTATTATTGACATATCTTATATAACAATCAGAATTCAACATAGGGGTTATAATCGGGCATCTGCCGACAGGTTGGCCGATTTTATACCTTTTCTTACTTGACTTATTCAAAAGGTATAAATTATGCTCAAATCTGATGGACCTAATTTTTATTAGATAAAAAGAATGTAAAACAGAAAAAAGGACACCATTCAGCTCAGATCTTAAGCATGGCATAAAAGAGGTTATGTTTAGTTTTTCATTCTGTTGATCAAGTATCTATGGATCACCATTCTGAAAGAGCTGCTCCATTACTTTATTGGTTGGGCTTAATGGTCGATCTGAAAGCCTAAATGTTATATTCTTCCAATAGACTTTTAAGCAAAGTATCCTTGCACCAATTTATAGTCACAATACTTACTCGCTATTGTCAATATAGGGAAGACTTCTTCAAGGGGAAAATAACAGTTTGGAAAGATCTGATGATCAAATTTACTTAGTTTTAGATAGAATACAAAATTTTCCTGTGCGACAACCTATCTTATTATAGTGAAACAATTCGAGGAACCTTTATCCTAATTTGAGTGCCTCACTGATACCAATCTTTTCACGTATTAATTATTTTTACTCATTATTATGCATGATGAATGTTGGTAATAATTATGATTAATTCTCCAGCTTGCTAGTTTTACTTTCATTTCAGACCTATATATAAGAACTTCTGCCATTGTGCTTGACTGTAGTCATTATCTATTAAAGTTTACATTAGTATGGAACAAATAGAATGAAATCCTCACAGAAAATACAATGCTTATTGCAATGGCTTCACCATTGTCAAATTGCATCATGGGGTGTTCTATCAGATCGCATGTAAGAAACACGCCGGAACTTTTGAAAAGATATCCCGAGTGACATTGGAGTAAATCTTGTTTTCCTCCTTTAGTTTGGAGCCCTTGGAGACAGGGCGCATTGCCAAATACTAGCCTGATATTTTTAAGCTGAAAGTGTGTACAAATTCATTAGTTAAAAATTACAGGGGTTTGTCAAATGACCCTAGTTCCTGCTATTACATTGGCTTTTAAGCACCATTACTGTAATGTTCAAATTTTTATTCTTATTTTTTCTTTTTCACCCTACCCTTGTTTTATGGTGACAACAAGGAACAATTGTTAGTTTGTTTACTAGCAGTTATATGTGCCATTTGCTTTTATAGGGGGTATGTCCATAGCGATGGTGACTACCATCGAGCTGTTCATGTGCGAATATTTACTGATAGCACACAAGAACTCCTTCTTCAACTATGTGCTGAATGCAAAGATTTCTGGCAGGGGCTTTGGGACATTTCTAGTGCTGATCATATCTCAGTGAGATTCATCTCTTGTCACAGCAAGGTATTGTCCACTCATTTTGTCTAGATTGTAATAGATTGAAATCTTTTAGCCGAAACATGCCATGCAAAAGTTTGTGACTCTTAATCTTGTGCTTCATTCATCCTATCCCTATTGTTTGTGATCCTCTAGGTCATGGTCTATGGACATCTTTCTTATTATGCGTGCGATTTACATGGATAATCCCATATATTTCTTATTCAATCTCTTTCTTTTTCCTACTGGTTGAGAAATCCATCTATCTTCATTAAGCTTCATTTGATTGATACAAGCTGAACCATCTGCCTTGAACTTTATAATTATGAACTATGACCTAAACATCATAGTGTACTTACTCTCATTAATGCTAATATTGGCCTTCAAATTTTCTGTCTCCTAATGTGAAGTTTGCTCTTTGTCTGTGTTCCAAAAGACAATGCTCCTCACTAATCTACCTACATTATTAGCCAACATTACAGAATCTGAGAAGGTAGGCCTGAGGAACTAGTCCAATTCTAATATTTAATATATTACATAACACCTATGCTTTAGAGTTAGAAAAATTCAAAACGGGAAATATCTTGTAGGGCTCCTCTACACCTCTTTTTCTCTCTCTTCAGTTAGTAAGTTCCTATTTACTTGTGAAGTCAAATGTCTTCCACTGATATCCTGATTGATGTTGACACAAAAATGTTTAGAGTGATAAAGGACAAGAAATGAAGTGAAAACATTTTGCATATTGGTATGGACATGAAGCTTTGATGGAGATGCCATGCTAGGAGCTCGTACGGTGGGGAATGCATGTGTATGATCTATGTGATGTGAACTACTAACAAATTCTCAAACTGAAAGATAAATATAATGCTCTAATTGCATGAGCGGAAACTCATAGCTAGTTAAAATTGAAGCCTATGGGTCACCATTCCGAAAGAGCTGATCCCTTACTTAATTGGTTGGGCCTAATGGTCTAACTGAAAGCTTAAATGTTATATTGTGCCAATACAGTTTTAATTAAAGTATCCTTGCACCAATTTAAAGCAGTCACAATAGTTACTTACTATTGTCAATGTAGGAAAGATTTCTTCAAGGTAAAAATACCAGTTTGGAAAGATCTGATCAAATTTACTCAGTTTTAGATACAATAAAAAAATTTCCTCTGTGACAATCTTTTTTATTATGGTGAGACAATTCGGGGAACCTTTATCCTTATTCAAGTGCCTCACTTATACCAATGCTTTTCACGTGACATTTATTTTTACTCATTCTTATGCATGATGAATGTTGGTAATAATTATGATTAATTCCCCAGCTTGCTAGTATTGCTTTCATTTCAGACCTATATATAAGAACTTCTGCCATTGTACTTGATTGTAGTCATTATCTATTAAGTTTACATTAGTATGGAACAAATAGAATGAAATCCTCGCAGAAATTATAATGCTTATTGCAATGGCTTCACCAATGTCAAATTGCATCATGGGGGTGTTCTATCGGATCGCATGTAAGAAACACGCTGGAACTTTTGAAAAGATTTCCCGCGTGACATTGGAGTAAATCTTATTTTCCTCCAGTTTGCAGCCCTTGGAGACAGGGCGCATTGCCAAATACTAGCCTGATATTTTTAAGCTGAAAGTGTGTACAAATTCATTAGGGTTTGCCAAATGACCCTAGTTCCTGCTATTGCATTGGCTTTTAAGCACCATTACTGTATTTTTCAAATTTTTATCCTTATTTTGTCTTTTTTACCCTACCCTTGTTTTGTGGAGACAACAAGGAACAATTGTTAGTTTGTTTACTAGCAGATATATATGCCATTTGCTTTTATAGGGGGTATGTCCATAGAGATGGTGATTACCATCGAGCTGTTCATGTGTGGATATTTGCTGAGAGCACACAAGAACTCCTTCAAATACGTTTTGAATGCAATGATCGCTGGCAGGGGCTTTGGGACGTTTCTAGTGCTGGTCATTTCTCAGCCGGAGATTCATCTCTTGTCACAGCAAGGCATTGTCCACCCATTTGTTGACGTGTCACATGGTGATTTCCCATAGTGACCTTGACAGATGTTGGCGTAACACATTTTAGGAGTGGAATGAGTCACGAAGAGGATCAATTGATTCCAAATCTAATTTGGATCGGTACATACAGGTAAATGGAGTTCATATCATGCTGTATTATTTTTTTTTTCAATCAAGTTCTCACTTGCTTTCCTTTTTCTCTTTGCTTTGACTCTGTGACAGCCATAGGAGAGCGAAAAAAACAAAAAAAAATAAAAATGGAAGCGAAGTGGAGAAGAATTGTTTCGGGAGGAGATAGAAAAGAAAAGAAAAGAAAAGAAAAGAAAAGAGAAAAAAAGAAAGAAGAAATGGAACGAAAGAAAAGAAGAATTGGTTCGGGAGGAGAAAGAAAAAAAAAATAACAAAAGAGAAAAAAAAAGGAAAGAGGACAGATAATAAAAAAAAAAAGAGAAAGAAGACAAAAGGGAAAAACAAAAGGAAAAAAAAAAAAAAGGGACAGAATAAAGAAAATGGTACAAATCACAAAATCCGGTGCTATCTTTCGGAGCATCCAGATCCCAATAATGAAGAAATGCTGGACAAGAGATGCTAGAATGCGACTCATTAAGCATGACAGTATGCATCTTCTTTGGTTGACTGTACTTTGAAAATAAGCCCACATCACACATTCATTATAGTAAATTCACAATGATTTGACAGATTTTCTTATATTTTTCTGCTGATGATGAGATGATTAATCTGTTATTTTTTTGTTGATATTAAACTGTTTCCCATTTCACGAGATTTCTATAAAATAGATTCAATGTATTTACCTAGTTTCTATTTTTTTTTAGGAAATTCTGTATTTTCTTGGTGATGATTTTAGTGTTTCTTGCCTTCAACAGGATTTTTAGTTTTTTGGTTGATTTCTGTTTCCAAAACACTTTATTTTATTTTATTTTGCTACCCTAAATTTGCATTGTGAGTTTTGTCTGAAGATGAATTCCCTACTTGTGGGATTTACATGTCTCTCTGCACCTTATATGGGAAGAATCAAATTAAAATCTTGATTTCTTTTTGTGTTACATATTCTTAATGAAACCAAATATTCTTCTGTGTGTCATAAACAAATGTGTGGAGTAAGTTATATCACGTGGGAATGGGGATGAACTCATTTGTATCATGTCTTCATGCTCTGAATACATATCAGATATGTTGCTATATTCTCATATTCTTTTGAAATATGATATGTTTAACATTTTTATTTGCTTTTCTAAATGAAGCAGGATTATGTGCCTACTGTTTTTGTTAATTTTAGTGCAAATACGGTTGTCACTGGAAGCACTGAGCTTTGGGATACAGCTGGTAATTAATAGAAATATCTTTGTTGACATCTATGCTTCCAAAGATGCTTATACACACACACATATGGATAAATATAGTTATGTGTGCGTATTTATATATTAGTTTTCGTTTATTGGAACAGGACAGGAGTATATCATATTAAGACCTTTGAGTTATCGTGGAGCTGATGTATTCATTCTGGCATTTTCTCTCATCAACAAGGGAAGCTATGAAAATGTTTCCATGAAGGTAAAAATACGTTTCCTTGTAAAATATTTCTTTTACCTTTTTCCTCTTTGGCTTTCTACTCTTACTTGGGCAATATCTATTATATTGATGATTTTTTTCCACTGGATTCCAGACTTGAAGCATTATGCCCTGGTGTTCCTATTGTTCTTGTTGGCAGAAAACTTGGTAAGAAAATTGATTTCGGTTTGTCTATGGCGTTTCAGTCTTTTCCCTCTGTATCATGGCTTCTACTTTTTTGCTTGCCATAAGTGCCATAAACTATGTCAATTACATTGCTAATTTGTGAGGATGAATGTAGTGTTTTGCATATCTATCCTCTTGGACACAAAAAAAAAGAAAAAAAAAATCAGGTGAATGCAGTCTAAAAAACCCATGTGAGCTAGTATATCTATCCTCAGGCACTGAAATTCCACATGCATTTTTCTTGCCAGTCCAAATGAAAAAAATAGTATTGTTAATTGTTTTTGAGCTGCCTCTAGGTTCTTTTAACCTTTTTAACTGAGTGGTGAAAC
Organism: Paulownia fortunei; assembly: GCA_019321725.1. Lineage (NCBI taxonomy): Eukaryota > Viridiplantae > Streptophyta > Magnoliopsida > Lamiales > Paulowniaceae > Paulownia > Paulownia fortunei. Next base: position 14,649,458 of record CM033112.1, on the reverse strand, counting down.
TACCTACACTATTGTGAGTTGAAGTTGAGCATGAAAAAGGAGTGCAACCAAAGTTTCCTTTTGGCGTGTATTCTTATGATTTTCAGGAGAAAAATAAAAGATTAAACTTTCTAACTAAAAACATATTCCAGAAACATACAGAGAGTCGTATCATTTTTAGACAGCATCTTCTTTTTCAACTTTCATTGAACTTACTATGAAAATTCACCTCTCTTTTGTTAAAACTAGCATGTCACGCCCCTACCCTAGGACCATGACAACCCTTCTGGAAGCTCTTGGGAATATTCCAAATGGGTGCAAGGCTAACCCAATATCTTCAATATAGTCTAACATTTAATTTGGTATAGAGGATCTATACTTCAAATCACTGTAAAAATTTCAATTTAATTGATTCCACCGCCCAAATAAATAATTAATAAAATATCCACCTAGAAATGTTTTGAATAAATAAGTCTTAAAACCTTAAATTCTTTCATGCTACTGGTGGTAGACGGCTAATTGGTGCTTTTGTTATTGGTGCAGGCTTTATGACGTATCTTCCAGCTTTGTTGGATCTACTCGTAAAATGTGAATGGGTCGAATCCAAAGATGCCTAGCACGTAATATACTTTGTGTGATCCTCTATGTCTCATTTTCTTCCTCTTTATTCGGACTTCTAGAAATTTTTGATATTTGTTCTGCTATCAGGTTCCCTCTTGTCATCTTTTCCACACAAAAGGAAACTGGAGTGATGTCGAAGTGGCTTAATTATTTCTCATACTGACCTTGGCAAATGCTGGCGTAGCACATTTTAGGAGCGGAATGAGCCACAAAGAGGATCAATTGATTCCAAATCTGATTTGGATCTGTACATACTGGTAAATGGATTTCATGTCGTGCTGTATTATTAATTTTTTTCATCAAGTCCTCACATGCTTTATTTTTTTCTCTTTGCTTTGACACTGTGACAGCCATAGGAGAGCAAAAAAAAACGAAAAAAAACAATTGAAGGGAAGTGGAGAAGCATTGGTTGAGGAGGACATAGAAATGAAAATAAAGAGAGCAAATGGTGGATGCAGAAAATAAAATAGAAAATGGAAGGGAAGTGGAGAATAATTGTTTCGGGGGGAGATTGAAGAGAAAAGAAAAGAGAGGGTGGTAGAAAAAAAGAAAGAAGAAATGGAAGGAAAGGAAAGAAGAATTGGTTCGGGAGGAGAAAGAAAAGAAAAAAAAAAACAAAGAGAGAAAAAAAAAAACAGAAAGAGGAAACAGAATAAAAAACAGAGAGAAAGAAGGCAAAAGGAGAAAACAAACGGACAGAATACAGAAAATGGCACGAATCACAAAATGCGGAGCTATCTTTCGGAGCATCCAGATCCAATAATGAAGAAATGCTGGACAAGAGATGCTGGAATGCGACTCATGAAGCATGACGGTATGCATCTTGTTTGGTTGAATGTACTTTGAAAATAAGCCCACATCGCACATTCATTATAGTAAATTCACATTGATTTGACAATTTTCGTTATATTTCTCTGCCGATGATGAGATAATTGATCTGTTATTTTTTGTTGATATTAAGCTGTTTCCCATTTCATGAGATTTCTATAAAATAGATCCAATGTATTTAGCTAGTTTCTATTTTTTTTTTAGGAAACTCTGTATTTTCTTGGTGATGATTTTAGTGTTTCTTGCCTTAAACAGGATTTTTAGTTTTTTGGTTGATTTCTGTTTCCAAAGCACTTTATTTTATTCTGCTGCCCTAAATTTCCATCGTGAGTTTTGTCTGAAGATGAATTGCCTACTTGTGGGATTTCCATGTCTCTCTGCACCTTATATGGGAAGAAAATCAAAGATTGTGTTACATATTCTTAATGAAACCAAAGATTCTTCTTTGTGTCATAAAGAAATGTGTGGAGTAAGTTATATCACGTGGGAATGGGGATGCACTCATTTGTATCATGCCTTCATGCTCTGAATGCATCATTCAAATTTGTTTTATATCAGATATGTTGCTTTTATTTGCTTTATTCAATGGGACAGGATTTTGTGCCTACTGTTTTTGGTAATTTAAGTGCAAATATTTTCGTCAGTGGAAGCACTGAGCTTTGGGATACAGCTGGCAATTAATAGAAATGTCTTTGTTGACATCTATACTTCCAAAGATGCTTATACACGCACACATATGGATAAGTATAGTTATGTGTGCGTCTTTATATATTTGTTTTCGTTTATTGGAACAGGACAAGAGGAGTTTATCAGATTAAGACCTTTGAGTTATCGTGGAGCTGATGTATTCATTCTGGCATTTTCTCTCATCAACAAGGGAAGCTATGAAAATGCTCCCATGAAGGTAAAAATTCGTTTCCTTGTAAAAGATTTCTTTTACCTTTTTCTTTTTGGCTATCTACTCTTACTTGTGGCAATATCTATTATATTGATGATTTTTTTCCACTGGATTCCAGACTTGAAGCATTATGCCCTGGTGTTCCTATTGTTCCTGTTGGCACAAAACTTGGTGAGATAATTGATTTCGGTTTGGTCTATGGCGTTCCAGTCTTTTCCCTCTGTATCATGGCTTCTACTTTTTTGCTTGCCATAAGTGTCATAAACTATGTCAATTACATTGCTAATTTGTTTTGCATATCTATCCTCTTTGACAAAAATCAGGTGAATTTGGTCTGAAAAATAATTACGGAAGATATTTATTGTTTTTCTATTTACATTATAATTTTAAACAATTTTCTAATTAAAAGGCATTTTACAATTGAATTTAAAATACATAACTTAATATTCATAATATTTATTTAATATGAATATAATAACTAATACTATCGTATGTACATAATTAAAATGCATTTTTTGCCATAAATTTGTGTGTTTTTGTGCTATTTATTATTTTAATCAATAAAATTTTATCTACCAAAGTTATAAACTAATTTTTCTATAATTTTTTTCTTTTTAATTACAAATTAATTGAATATAATAATTAATACTGCCATATCTACATAATATTTTGCCAATAACTTCAGTATTGATTCATTACAATTTTTTATTCTTATTTAATATTTTACTATACTTTTTTAGTCAAAATTTGTTTTAAACATGAATATAATAATTTTACCAAAAGCTTAAATGCTATCCTGTATATTATATATTATACACACATTATGTTATATTATTATTTTGTACAAGAATATACACTTCAGTTATAATATTAATTCAAATTGAACATAATAATTAATTATACCTTATGTCCAAAAGAGCGTTAGAAATTTAATTATCTAAGTTATTCATTTTTTAACACTGTAATTAAAAATTATTTTTTTCTATTTTGTATTTCGTGCACTTAACTTATTAATCATGATATTTATTCAATTTGAATATAAATAATACAAAGTATTTATTATTTATATTATTTGTTCCACATTTAATATTTTGATATACAATTAGCAATGAAATTTATTAAAAATAAATATTATAACAGCTGCTACGTTGAAAGATCTTGGCTATCGTACTTTGGTGGGTCTCCGAGATCCTTTCGATTATCTATATTGCGTTGAAGGGATATCTATCTAATTCGATCAATTGTGTAAAGCCCACAATAGCAATGGAATCGGAGAAAGCATATAGAAAAGACAGTCGTCGTAAGTACAAAATTGAATTTCAATGTTAATTAGTTAGTTTAATCCATTTTTACATTATAATTAAAAAAATCTTTCTAGTTAGAAAAGGCCAAAGTATTTATTAATTGTATTATTATTCCATATGTGCAAAAGAAAGTTAAAATTTTATTTATTTAAGTTATTTTTACACTATAATGAATTGTTTTTCTCTTTTAAATTGAGTACACTTAATTTATTAGACACGATATTTATTTAATATGAATATATTGAGTAATACAAAGTATTTATTTTTATAATATTTATTTTTCATAATTAATGATATCATATGTAGATAATTAAAATGCCTTTTTCCTATAATTTTTTGTAATTGTAATACTATTTACTACTTTAGCTGTTAAAATATTAATTACTTAAGTTATTAATTGTTTTCCTATAAAACATATTTGTTTCCAAATAAAATGAATTAAATTTATTAATTAATACTACCGTATGTACATAATATTTTGACAATAACATAAGTATTTATTTAAAATATTATTTATTAAATATTTGATATTTCATCATACTTTTTAGTCATGATAATTACTAAAATTGAATTTATTTATTTAGCCAATAACATAAGTATTTATTCTATACAATTTTTATTTCCTATTTATTTTTTTAATATACACTTTAGTAATGATATATATTCAAAATGAATGGAATAACTAATAATACCATATGCACAAAAGTGAGTTTAAATTTTAGTTATTGATGTTATTCATTTTTTATTTTAATTACGGAAGATATTTATTGTTTTTCTTTTTTACATTATAATTTCAAACAATTTTCTAATTAAAAGGCATTTGAAAATTGAATTTAAAATACATAACATAATATTCATAATATTTATTTAATATGAATATAATAATTAATACTATCATATGTACATAATTAAACTGCGATTTTTGCCATAAATTTGTGTGTTTTTGTGCTATTTATTATTTTAATCAATAAAATTTTATCTGCTAAAGTTATAAACTAATTTTTCTATATTTTTTTTTCTTTTTAATTACAAATTAATTGAATATAATAATTAATACTGCCATATCTACATAATATTTTGCCAATAACTTCAGTATTGATTCATTACATTTTTTATTCTTATTTAATATTTTACTATACTTTTCTAGTCAAAATTTGTTTTAAACATGAATATAATAATTTTACCAAAAGCTTAAATACTATTCTGTATATTATATATTATATACACATATTATGTTATATTACTATTTTGTACAAGAATATACACTTCAGTCATAATATTAATTCAAATTGAACATAATAATTAATCATACCGTATGTCCAAAAGAGAGTTAAAAATTTAATTATCTAAGTTATTCATTTTTTAACACTGTAATTAAAAATTATTTTTTTCTATTTTGTATTTCGTGCACTTAACTTATCATCATGATATTTATTCAATTTGAATATAAATAATACAAAGTATTTGTTATTTATACTATTTGTTCCACATTTAATATTTTGATATACAATTAGCAATGAAATTTACTCAAAATAAATATTATAACTAATGCTACCAGGAAAGATCCTCGCTATCGTACTTTGGTAGGTCTCAGAGATCCTTTTGATGACCTATGTTGTGTTGAAGGAATATCTATCTAATCTGATCGATTGCGTAAAGCCCGCAATAGCAATAGAATCGGAGAAAGTATACAGAAAAGACAGTCATCATAAGTAAAAAATAGAATTTCAATTAGTTTAATCCATTTTTACATTATAATTAAAAAAATCTTTCTAATTAGAAAAGGCCAAAGTATTTATTATATGTATTATTATTCCATATGTGCAAAAGAGAGTTAAAATTTTATTTATTTAAGTTATTTTTACACTGTAATTAATTGTTTTTCTCTTTTAAATTCAGTACGCTTAATTTATTAGTCAAGATATTTATTTAATATGAATATAATGATTAACACTAAGTATTGATTTTTTATAATATGTATTTTTCGTAATTAATAATACCATATGTAGATAATTAAAATGCCTTTTTCCTATAATTTTTTGTAATTTTAATACTATTCACTACTTTAGTTGTTAAAATATTAATTACTTAAGTTAATAAATATTTTCCTATAAAACATATTTGTTTCCAAATAAAATGATTTAAATTTATTAATTAATACTACCGTATGTACATAATATTTCGACAATAACATAAGTATTTATTTAAAATATTATTTTCTCAATATTTGCTATTTCATTATACTTTTTAGTCATGACATTTACTAAAATTGAATTTATTTATTTTGCCAATAACTTAAGTATTTATTCTGTACAATTTTTATTTCCTATTTATTTTTTTAATATACACTTTAGTCATGATATATATTCAAAACGAATGAAATAACAAATAATACCATAGGCACAAAAGTGAGTTTAAATTTCAGTTATTGAAATTATTCATTTTTTATTTTAATTACGGAAGATATTTATTGTTTTTCTCTTTTAAATTGTAGTTTTAAACAATTTTCTAATTAAAAGGCATTTTAAAATTGAATTTAAAATACATAACTTAATATTCATAATATTTATTTAATATGAATATAACAATTAATACTATCGTATGTACATAATTAAAATGCAATTGTTGCCATAAATTTGTATGTTTTTATGCTATTTATTACTTTAATCAGTAAAATTTTATCTGCTAAAGTTATAAACTAATTTTTCTATAATTTTTTTTCTTTTTAATTACAAATTAATTGAATATAATAATTAATACTGCCATATCTACATAATAATTTTCCAATGACTTCAGTATTGATTCCTTACATTTTTTTTCTTATTTAATATTTTACTATACTTTTCTAGTCAAAATTTGTTTTAAACATGAATATAATAATTTTGCCAAAAGCTTAAATACTATTCTGTATAATATATATTATATACACATATTATGTTATATTACTATTTTGTACAAGTATATACACTTCAGTAAGAATATTAATTCAAATTGAACATAATAATTAATTATACCATATGTCCAAAAGAGAGTTAAAATTTTAATTATCTAAGTTGTTCATTTTTTAATACTGTAATTAAAATTTATTTTTTTCTATTTTGTATTTCGTGCACTTAACTTATCAATCATGATATTTATTCAATTTGAATATAAATAATACAAAGTATTTGTTATTTATACTATTTGTTCCACATTGAATATTTTGATATACAATTAGCAATGAAATTTACTCAAAATAAATATTATAACTTATGCTACCTGAAAGATCCTCGCTATCGTACTTTGATGGGTCTCAGAGATCCTTTTGATGACCTATGTTGTGTTGAGGGGATATCTATCTAATCCGATCGATTGCGTAAAGCCCGCAGTAGCAATGGAATTGGAGAAAATATACAGAAAAGACACTCGCCGTAAGTACAAAATTGAATTTCAATGTTGATTAGTTAGTTTAATCCATTTTTACCTTATAATAAAAAAATCTTTGTAGTTAGAAAAGGCCAAAGTATTTATTATTTGTATTATTATTCCATGTATGCAAAAGAGAGTTAAAATTTTATTTATTTAAGTTATTTTTACACTATAATGAATTGTTTTTCTCTTTTAAATTGAGTACACTTAATTTATTAGACACGATATTTATTTAATATGAATATATTGAGTAATACAAAGTATTTATTTTTATAATATTTATTTTTCATAATTAATGATATCATATGTAGATAAAAAAAATGCCTTTTTCCTATAATTTTTTGTAATTTTAGTACTATTTACTACTTAACTGTTAAAATATTAATTACTTAAGTTATTAATTGTTTTCCTATAAAAGATATTTGTTTCCAAATAAAATGAATTAAATTTATTAATTAATACTACCGTATGTAAATAATATTTTGACAATAACATAAGTATTTATTTAAAATATTATTTATTAAATATTTGATATTTCATCATACTTTTTAGTCATGATAATTACTAAAATTGAATTTATTTATTTAGCCAATAACATAAGTATTTATTCTATACAATTTTTATTTCCTATTTATTTTTTTAATATACACTTTAGTAATGATATATATTCAAAATGAATGGAATAACTAATAATACCATATGCACAAAAGTGAGTTTAAATTTTAGTTATTGAAGTTATTCATTTTTTATTTTAATTACGGAAGATATTTATTGAATTTATTCTATACAAAAATATTTATTGAATTTAATTACGGAAGATACTAAAATTGAATTTATTTATTTAGCCAATAACATAAGTATTTATTCTATACAATTTTTATTTCCTATTTATTTTTTTAATATACACTTTAGTAATGATATATATTCAAAATGAATGGAATAACTAATAATACCATATGCACAAAAGTGAGTTTAAATTTTAGTTATTGAAGTTATTCATTTTTTATTTTAATTACGGAAGATATTTATTGTTTTTCTTTTTTACATTATAATTTTAAACAATTTTCTAATTAAAAGGCATTTGAAAATTGAATTTAAAATACATAACTTAATATTCATAATATTTATTTAATATGAATATAATAATTAATACTATCATATGTACATAATTAAAATGAGATTTTTGCCATAAATTTGTGTGTTTTTGTGCTATTTATTATTTTAATCAATAAAATTTTATCTTCTAAAGTTATAAACTAATTTTTCTATAAATGTTTTTCTTTTTAATTACAAATTAATTGAATATAATAATTAACACTACCATATCTACATAATATTTTGTCAATAACTTTGGTATTGATTCATTACATTTTTTATTCTTATTTCATATTTTACTATACTTTTCTAGTTAAAATTTGTTTTAAACATGAATATAATAATTTTGCCCAAAGCTTAAATACTTTTCTGTAAATTATATATTATATACACATATTGTGTTTTATTATTATTTGGTACATGAATATGCACTTCAGTCGTAATATTAATTCAAATTGAACATAATAAATAATTATACCGTATGTCCAAAAGAGAGTTAAAATTTAATTATCTAAGTTATTTATTTTTTAACACTGTAATTAAAAATTATTATTTTTTATTTTGTATTTCGTATACTTACCTTATTAATCATGATATTTATTCAATTTGAATATAAATAATACAAAGTATTTATTATTTATATTATTTGTTCCACATTTATTATTTTGATATACAATTTGCAATGAAATTTATTCAAAATAAATATTATAACTAATGCTACCATAAGTACAAATAGAATTTCAATGTTAATTAATTAGTTTAATCCATTTTTACATTATAATTAAAAAAATCTTTCTAATTACAAAAGGCCAAAGTATTTATTCTACGTATTATTATTCCATATGTGCAAAAGAGAGTTCAAATTTTATTTATTTAAGTTATTTTTACACTGTAATGAATTATTTTTCTCTTTTAAATTGAGTACACTTAATTTATTAGACACGATATTTATTTAATATGAATATATTGAGTAATACAAAGTATTTATTTTTATAATATTTACTTTTCATAATTAATAATATCATATGTAGATAAATAAAATGCCTTTTTCCTATAATTTTTTGTAATTTTAATACTATTTACTACTTTAGCTGTTAAAATATTAATTACTTAAGTTATTCATTGTTTTCCTATAAAACATATTTGTTTCCAAATAAAATGAATTAAATTTATTAATTAATACTACCGTATGTACACTTTAGTCATGATATATATTCAAAATGAATAGAATAACTAATAATACCATATGGACAAAAGTGAGTTTAAATTTTAGTTATTGAAGTTTTTCACTTTTTATTTTAGTTACGGAAGATATTTATTGTTTTTTTTTACATTATAATTTAAAACAGTTTTCTAATTCAAAGGCAATTTAAAATTGAATTCAAAATACTTAACTTAATATTCTTGACATTTATTTTAAAATGAATATAATAATTAATACAATCATATGTACATAATTAAAATGCAGTTTTTGCCATAAATTTATGTGTGTTTGTCCTATTTATTATTTTAATCAATTAAATTTTATCTACTAAAGTTATCAACTAATTTTTCTATAAATATTTTTCATTTTAATTAAAAACAAATTGAATATAATAATTAATACTACCATATCTACATAATATTTTGCCAATAACTTCAATATTGATTCATTACATTTTTTATTCTTATTTAATATTTTACTATACTTTTTTAGTCATTTTTTTAAACATGAATATAAATTTTTTACCAAAAGCTTAAATACTATTCTGTATATTACATATTATATACACATATTATGTTATATTATATTTTGTACATGAATATACACTTCAGTCGTAATATTAGTTCAAATTGACCATAATAATTAATTATACCATATGTCCAAAAGAGAGTGAAAAAATTAATTATCTAAGTTATTCATTTTTTAATACTGTAATTAAAAATAATTTTTTTCTATTTTGTATTTCGTGTACTTAACTTATTAATCATGATATTTATTCAATTTGAATATAAATAATATAAAGTATTTATTATTTATATTATTTGTTCCACATTTATTATTTTGATATACAATTAGTAATGAAATTTATTCAAAATAAATATTATAACTAATGCTACCTTGGAAGTTCTTGGCTATCGTACTTTGGTGGGTCTCCGAGATCCTTTCGATTACCTATATTGCGTTCAAAGGATATCTATCTAATTCGATCAATTGTGTAAAGCCGGCGATAACAATGGAATCTGACCAAGTATATAGAAACGATAGTTACCATAAGTACGAAATAGAATTTCAATGTTAATTAGTTAGTTTAATCCATTTTTACATTATAATTAAAAAAGATCTTTCTAATTAGAAAATGCCAAAATATTTATTTTTTGTATTATTATTTCATATGTCAAAAATAGAGTGAAATTTTTATTTATTTAAGTTATTTTTACACTATAATGGATTTTCTTTTTTCTCTTTTAAATTCACTATACTTAATTTATTAGTCTTAATATTTATTTAATATGAATATAATAATTACTACTAAGTAATTAATATTTATATTATTTGTTCTATATTTATTATTTTGATATACAATTAGCAATGAAATTTATTCAAATAAATAATCTAATTATTACTACCATATGTGCATAATAGAATTAAAATGTTAATTAGTTAGGTTATTTAATTTTTTACATTATAAATTATATTATTTTTTTTAATTAGAGAAATGCCAATAACTTAAGTATTGATTCTTCGTAATATTATTCTATATTTGTTATTTTAATATATTTTTTAGTCATGATATTTTTTAAAAATGAATAAAATATTTTTGTTAATAACTTTAATATTAAATTGGTATACTATTTATTTGGTAATTGTTATTTTAATATAACTTCAGTCATGATATTAGTTCAAATTGAATATAAGAATTAATTATACCATATATCTAAAAAAGAGTTAAGATTTTAACTTTTTAATTAATAATTTTTATACACTATAATTAACAATTTTTTTCTATTTTGGATTTAGTATACTTAACTTACTAGTCATGATATTTATTCAATATGAATATAATAATTAATACTAAGTATTTATTCTTCATATAATTTATTCCCAAATTGTAATTTTAGTAACCTTTTTAGTCGTGATATTTGTTCAATTTGAATATGATAATTTTGCCAATATTTTAATTACTCATTTTTATATAATTTATTTCGTAATTGTTATTTTAATATACACTTTATTCATGACACTAATTCAAATTGAATATAATAATTAACTATACCTATGTACAAAAGAGAGTTAAAACTTTAATTATTTAAGTTATAAATTTTTTCACATTGTAATTAAAAATAATTTTTTCTACTTTGGATTTTGCATACTTAACTTATAAGTCTTGATATTTATTCAATATGAATATGATAATTAATACTATGTATTTATTATTCATATTATTTGTTCCATAATTATTATTTTGATATAACATTACCAAAGAAATATATTCAAAATGACTAATTAATACTACCATATTGATTCTTTGTATTATTATTCCATATTTGTAAATTTAATATATTTTAATCATGATATTTAATAAAAATGAATTTAGTAATTTTGCCAACAACTTAAGATTTATTCAGTATAGTATTTGTTCCTGATTTATTTCTTTGATATGCACTTCTATCATGAGATTTATTCAAAGTGAAGATAATAATTAATTATACCAAATGTACAAACGAGAGTTAAAATTTTAATTATATGCGTTATTAATTTATTAACATTATAATTAAAATTATTTTTTTTTAATTTGGATTTTTGTACACTTAACTTATTTGTCATGATATTTTTTCAATGTGAATATAATAATTTATACTAAGTATTATTTTTTATTTTGGCATATACTTATGTAATGATATTTTTTGAAAATAAATATAATAATTTATACTACGATACGAACACAATAGAGTTAAAATTCTAATTACTATGTTACTAATTGTTTTACATTATGATTAATATTTTTTTATTAAGAAAATGCCAATAACTGAAATATTTATTCTTTATATTATTTATTCCATATTTTTTGTTTTAATTTACTTTTTAGCCATGATATTAAAAATAAATATATTAGTTTTGCCAATAACTAAAGTATTATTTATTATTTTATTATACACTTCAATCTTGATATTTATTCAAAATGAATATAAAAATTAATAACACCATATGTACAAAAGAGAGTTTGGATTTTAATTATTTAAGTTATAATTTTTTTAATTTTAATTACCTATGTCATTAATTATTTTCTCCACATTATAACTAAAATTAATTTTCTAATTAAAAGACAATTTAAAATTAAATTTAAAATGCTTAGGTTAGTAGTCATGATATTTATTTAATATGAATATAATAATAATAATATTGTATGTACAAAATTAAAATGCATTTTTGCCACAGATTTGTGTATTTTTAATACTATTTACTATTTTTGTTATTAAAATTAAATAATTTATTATCTATTTTTTTTGTAAAAAATATTTCTTTCTAATTAAGAAAGAATTGAATATAATAATCAATACTACCATATGTATATACTATTTTCCAATAACTAAAGTATTTATACTTTTTATTATTTATTCCGTAATTATTATTTTATTAACCTTTTTAGTCATGATATTTGTAAATTGAATATAATAATTTTGCTAGTAACTTAAGTTCATATTCTGTATATTATTTATTTCGTAGATGTTATTTTAATGAACACTTCAGTCATGATATTAATTCAAATTGAATATAAAAGTTAAAAATACCACATGTCCAAAAGAGAGTTAAAATTTTAATTATTTAAGTGATTAATTTATTTACACTATAATTAAAATTATTTTTTTTATTTTGATTTTAGTATACTTATTAGTCATGATATTTATTCAATATGAATATAATAATTAATAATAAGTATTTATTTTTTATATTATTTATTCCAAAATTAATATATTAATAACCTTTTTAGTCAAGATATTTGTTAAACTTGAATATAATAATTTTGCCAATAATATAACTACTTGTTCTGTATGTTATTTATTTCATAATTGTTATTATAATATACATTCGGTCATGATATTAATTCATGTTGAATAATAATTAATTAGACCATATGAACAATAGAGAGTTAAAATTTTAATTATTTAAGTTATCAATTTATCTACACTGTAATTAATTTTTTTTCAATTTTGGATTTAGTATACTTAACTTATTAGTCAAAATATTTATTCAATGTGAATACAATAATTAATATTAAGTATTTATTATTTATATTATTTGTTCCATATTATTATGGTATACAAATTAGCAATGAAATTTATTCAAAATAAATATTATAATTATATTACCATATGTACATAATATAATTAAAATTAGTTAGGCTATAAATAAAAAATATTTTTTTCAATTAAAAAATATCAATAACTTAAGTATTTATTATTTGTCTTATTATTCCATATTTGTTATTTTAATATACTTTTTAGTCATGATATTTATTAAAAAAGAATAAAATAATTTTGTCAATAATTTAAGTATTTATTCAGTATATTTTTATTCCATATTCATTATTTTAATATACATTTCAGTCATGATATTTATTGAAAATAAATATAATAACTTATAATACAATATGTAGAAAAGTGAGTTTAAATTTTAGTTATTCAAGTTATTAATTTTTTATTTTAATTATGGAAGTTATTAATAGTTTTATTTAAAAAATAAAAATAGTTATATTAATATTTGAAAATAGTTTTATTATTATTTAAAAATAGTTTTCTATTTAAAAGACAATTTAAAAAGAATTTAGAATACTTAACTTATAAGTCATGATATTTATTTGATATGAATATAATAATTAATACTACCATATGTACATAGTTGAAATGCTTTTTTGTTTTTCCATAAATTTGTATATTTTTAATACTATTTGTTATTTTAGTTATTTAAATTTTATTTACTCATATTATTAAATATGTTTCTATAAAAATTATTTATTTCCAATTAAAAAAGAATTGAATTTAATAATTAATACTATCATATATACATAACATTTTGCCAATAACTTAAGTATTTATACTTTTTATTATTTATTCCATACTCATTATTTAATGATTCTTTTTAGTCATGATTTTTTCTAAAGTTGTCGGTGTATTTCTCATTCCATATTTATTATTTTAAAGTACACTTTAGTAATGACATTTATTCAAAATCAAAGTAATAATTAGTAATACCATGAAGAAACGAGAGTTAAAAGTTTAATTAAATTACTAATTTTTTCACATTACAATTATTTTTTCTGAATAAAGAATTAATTGAATTTAGTATACTTAACTTATTAGTCATGATATTTATTCAATATATATACATAGTAATTAATGCTAAGTATTTATTATTTATTTTATCTTTTCCATATTTATTATTTTGATATACACTTTAGTAATGATATTTATCCAAAATATATATAATAATTAATACTACCATATATACATAATAGAGTTTAAATTTTAATTACTTAAGTTATCATTTTTTAATTTATAATTAAAAAATATTTATTCTAATTAAAAAAGAACTTACATATGAATTTAGTATACTTAACTTATTAATCATTATATTTATTCAATTTGAATATATAACCATATGTACATAATATTCTGCCAACTAGCTTAAGTATTTAAATATATTTTGTATTTATATAATACTTAGTATTTTATCCTTATTTACAAGAATAAATAAATATATGAATACATTTGTACAAATATATATGGATATATTGTATTTTACACTTATATATATATAAAGTATATATGAATATCTAATGTGTTAATATTTATTATATAAAATATAATATTGATATATCATACATTTTATGTTGTATTAATATTTATGATATGTATCAATATTTTATACACTTTATATAGAAAGTATATATGAATAAGTATGTGTTTAAACACTTTTGTCCCCAATAGTTTGCCAAAAATAATTATAGGTTTATTCCTAACGAACGAGAATTTTTGGGTATTTTTAATAATATTTATTATTTTAATTTTTAAAATTTTGATTACTTAAGTTATTAATTTTTATCTACTTTAAAATAATTAAAAGATAATATAAAATTGAATTAAGGATACTTAACTTATTAGTCATGATATTTGTTTAACATGAATATAATAATTAATACTACCATATGTACATAGTTAAAAGGCCTTTTTGCCATAAATTTGTGTATTTTTAATACTATTTGTTATTTTAGTTTTTAAAATTTTAATTACTTAAGTTATTAACTATTTTTCTATAAACAATAATTATTTCTAATTAAAAAAATAATTAAATTTAGTATACTTAACTTATTAGTCATGGTACTTTTTCAATATTATATAATAATTAATACTATCATATGTACATAATATTTTGCCAATGACTTAAGTATTTGTACTTTATATTATTTATTCAATATCTATTATTTTCATATACTTTTTAGTAAATATGAATATTATAATTTTGTCAATAACTTAAATATTTATTCTATATATTATTTATTCTATTTTATTATTTTTATATACACTTCAGTCATGATATTTATTCAAAATGAATATAATAATTCATTATACCATATGTACAAAACAGAGTCAAAATTTTAGTTACTTAAGTTATTATTATTTTTAATTATTTTTTCTAATTAAAAAAGAATTTAAAATTGAATTTTGTATACTTAACTTATTTGTCATGAAATTTATTCAGTATGAATATAATAATTAATACTAAGTATTTATTATTTATATTATATATTCCATCTTTATTATTTTGATATACCCTTTACTGATGATAAAATTAAGTTAATAAAAAACTATATTAACAATATAAAATAGATACACATTCGTAATATTGAATAGATATTAATATTTAGTAATATAATATTTTGAATAAATAAGTTGTCTTATATTAAATTATATATTATCATATATGTGTGTGTATGTGGTGTTTATGGGTCTGAATATATGAATATGTGTTATACATATTTAATATAAATGTTGTTTAAATAATACTTAGTGTTATATATTTGTAGAGAAATATAAATTGGTATATTGTATTTTACACTTGTATATATAAAGTATCTATGAATATCTAATGTGCTAATATTTATTATATAAACTGAAATGCACAAACTTTTTTTGACATTTTGAATTCTAAACAATGTAAGTTACAAAAAATTGAGAAAAAATAAATAAATAAAAACGCACCAAACTTAAAGTTTCTAAACTTATAAGAAATGGAAAAAAGATCTTTAAAAATCTGGGCAATTCCACCAAGCACCAGTGCAGGTGTCTCATGGCCTTTGAGTTGTATTTCAACTATCAATTTAGTCATCAAGACAATGGGTTGTATTATGAAGTAATTCAAAAGGCAAATAAACACTCTTAGAATAAAGCAAGCAAAATTCCATAATGTGTGTGATGTATAAGTATTAACTTCCTTTGCGAGTTTCAAGTTATATACCTTGCCATTCATCTTTTAACGAAGTTGCAGCCTAAAAGGAAGGAAGTTTCTCAGTCAAGAAAAGTAAACAAGAAAAGTAAACAAGAAAAGAAAACAGGAAGATTCATGTAATTTCAAGAGACATCGAGCTTACCAAATGAGATGCATGATCTAATGTTGGGAAAATATAATTCTAAAAACAATCTTCTCACATGCTTTTTGAAGGCTTTTGCAATGACTTCCAAGGGTTTGGAAAAACATCGTTATTGCAGAGTTCCTCAAAGCTAGAATCTAGCAGTTATAGGAGCCGTTACAAATTATTTCTTGCTATGAGATTAAGGCCAAAAACAAATGGAGATGAAACATATAGCTCTATAACCATGCTACCAAACACTTCTCAACAATAACGTTCTTAGCAATAACGTTGAGTAATATAGTAGAACTAAAGAATGCACGCATCTGACTATCAAGGATTTGAGTCAAATGCTAGATGACCTCATTGAATTTTTACCCCACCTTTGTCATGCCCCAAAGATTGGGCACAACATAGCTGCGGCATCGCACCACACTGCGACGATACGAAGCCTTTAAAAATTGAATCAATTTACATAATCTAAGTGGAGGCATAAATTCACCAAGAATTTAATGATGCAAAGGTACCCATGACAAAATATTCAAATATGAAAATCCATGATCTGAGTTTACATAACCAACTTCTCAAAAGTCTTACAATTTATTCAATAATAGCAATCTAAGCCTCTAATAATTTATGAAACTAATTCTTAAGATTCACATAAAGCCTTCGATCAAACTTCCTTAGCTCTAAAAGGTAATTAAGTATTTGAAGTAAAAATATTAGCAAAGAGTGAGTTGGTTACTCAATAAATAGCTCATGACATTCTCTACTGGATCAAACACTGCAAAAGAGAAAAATGGCTCCTTTCCACAAAACAGTCATTCTCCCCCATTGCCCTCTTACCCAGCCTGGTGTTGGAATGAAAGGAGAGGGAAATAGGAAGTGTGAAGGGACAAAGAAATGAACATAGAAACAAGGAAGATGATTGGTTTAAAGGGAGCTGCTACAAATTGGTGAGAAAGGTAAGGATATAAACATAATCGTATAACCATGTTGATGGGCCACAATCGAAAAAGGCCCAACTTACTTAGCCCAAGATATTTAATTGAATTATGGAAAGAATCCAGATGCATCAGATGGGCCAAGTCCATGGAATTCGTAAGTTATTTATCTAAACAAGCCTCCAACATGTAAATTAAACCCATCAAGGAGTGATATGATCTAAGGCTCAGGCCTACGAAGATCATAGAACCAACATTATAAATACCTTCAATTTTCATTGTCAAAAGGTACAAAAATTATTTAGTATTAATCTGTTCTCAAGTTCTCTGGATTTTATCTGTTTCGAATCTTACTTGAGCATTGGAGCGTCTTAGCTGGGCACACCCCCGACACCTCTAACATTTGTTTGTGATGCAGGCAACACTCTATGTAGCAATTTATTCATTCAGGAGTACGATCTATTGGAGAAGATACCACATCATTTTGCCGTCGTCTATAGGAAACCCATACCGGTGCCCCCTTGAGCACACCATGACTCCCTATACTGGGGCGGTATGTTGTGGTGGGGGGTTGGACATCCCATATCGATGTTAGAATAAGAAGATGGTGTGCTTAAGCTTAAGCTAAGCCTCACCATGTCAAATGCATTTTAAACCCGTGCACTGTAAGACCACGCTAAGCTATGGCCGATAGAGCGGATAGTATCTGGCAGAGCACTGTCGATCCAGACCATGTCAGTGGCGCCGTCTGTGGGAAATGCCTACAACCATCATTTGAGAATATTAACCAGATCTAGAGCAACACGAAAAGTTAGTATGCAAGACAACATGCCAGCCGGGGGTGTATGTGATAATAGAGGTGACCTCCTGTAATACCTAAGCCTCATACTACTCACTTGACCAATATGATTCATGCACTACATACTACTTATATGCTAATTTATATTAGCATCTACATGGCATCTTATATAGCATTCTTAATTGTTAGACTTCTAATGCTATCATTTGAGGTTAGTGGTTGAGATCCTATAACCTAATTAAGTAATTCTATATTTACATAAGAAAAAGAATAGATTGATCAATATATTAGATATTTATAGGTTATAAGTTATAATTTTTAAAGTGTTAAAAGTGTTACTAGTAAACTTATATAATTCGATTCAATTAGATCGATGTGTTTTAAAAGTATACATCCATGAATTAATATACTTGGGATATTGGACATGATATAATATGATTTAAGTGTCATATTACAAAGGTCCATATGTGCATATGATTTTAGAAATACAAACTAGACAACCATTTAAGAATCGGAAGTCAATCGATTTAGAGACCGAATGAACGATTAAGAAATTAGGGCAAAATTTTATTATCCAATCATACGAAAATTAAAATAGGTTGTAAATAGATAAATAAATATTGAGAAATACTAGATTAGAGTTGTATAAGGTATGAATAATATCATATTTGAATCACCACTTGACATCTCAAGCTTTGCCAACTCAAGCTACCACCTCAACCTTTCTTCATTTCTATCCTTGAACCACGACCAAAAATCACTTTCTAAGTTATTTCACCTCCAAAACCTCCATATTAAATTTTAGAAGTTGCTCTCAAGTGATTCCAATTAAAGAAAAAAGTGAAGGAAGCAAAGAGAAGGAAGGGGGAACAAGTAGAAGCTTAAATTTGTGCATAGGTGAGCTTAACTCATACTTTTGATTTAAGTTCTTGAATTGTTTGAGGGTTTATGATTTTTAAAGCTTCTATTATTATTTATAATCATATTAGGATATTATTTATGGTTTTATAATTCACAAAATGGGGATTTTTAGTTATAAAATTGCAATAGAAATCACTAGGGACAGAAACTGTATACTTGTTGTTTTTATTTTTAAAACTTTATATATGTATATTAACTTGATTAAAACCTATATATTTCACCATATATGTATTTATATATAATTTTAAGTGATGTATGTAGGTTTGGAGAGGTTATAAATTGAAATATGGTTTAATATTTAAAAAGACACTCAAAACTATCATGATAAAACTTACAGTTTTTTGTACTATGATAAGTGGGCTGGTTTTGCTGAGGTAAATTAGTGATTTTAGGCAATTATAAAATATTATTACATTTCTCTACATGTTATCTAAGTGTGGTAAAAATTTAGGGGTGATTGGATATGCTTAGAGATGTCAAAATTATCATGCAACTAAATTGGACAACCAGAAAATATGAAAATATAAATCTGTCCTATTTGATAAATTAGCATGTTTCAACCTAAACATGTTGCTATTAAGTGTTAAAAATTAAGTACATGCTTTTAGAGTTATAATATTTTAATTATATGATGTTTAAATATATTTAAGATGAGAAATTAAGGTATTTGAGGGATTATATTGGATTCTAGTTTGTAAAAGCTTGATTGTTGCCTAGATAGCTTGGTGTTTAAGGTCTTAGTATAATATTTTATGCTTTTAACTTACCAAATTGGGAATGGTGTTTGATGTTGGGTAATATTATAGACTATTTTACATCTAAGATTGGAGGGGAACAATAAACAAGTCTAGACTAAGCCACCAACCAAGTGAAAGGTAAGTAAAAATCCATTTGCAACTACAATACGTGAACATAGTGCATCTTGAAGCATTTATACCTAATGTGTTGGTGATATTTAAATTGATTGGATGACAAGTATATTATGTACCTTAAGAGTCTTATGATTCTTGAAACATATTGAGAGCAAGATGACTTGCCTTCATATTGAATATACCATTCATGAGCATTTACATGTGCACGCACGACATAAGGATACAGTTGAGGTTCTTGCATGCACGATATGATTTGAGAAATGATTTTTAGAAAGAAAATGCTTTAGTTGGCCACTACTAGTATACCGAGGCATGTGAGGCATTTTTATATGATATTTTGGGGTACTGCGAGTGCTACTTCTTGGAGGATCATAGGGTTTGACAGGGGGTGTGCCTTTGGTGGTTACGAGATGGTGGAGCACTTGATTGTGCCCTTATTAACTCAGCCAGTGGGGAGACTTTTGGAGGATCATAGGGAAAGATAGGGGTTGGACCTCTGGTAATCCCAGGAGATGGCCCCTGGCCATTTGATTATTAATATTATGCACAGCTCTATCCAGTGGATAGTAGGTGACCAAGGGCCTAATAAAATAAAGTAATTTTTAATAAAAACTCTTTGATTTATGAGTACAAAATTTGACACATTTGTAGCATCATATCTTAGAGATGAATTGAATGAGATTTTATATCTACTCTTACCATGCATGATTTTTTACTTATTGAGCGCTAGCTCATGTATTTTATACATTGTAGGTGAGCATGGTGAGATTTGAGACCTTTGACTGGGCTGGTAGTGGAGTTTCTACAGGCTTTCAAATATCAATGTACTTGGATGATGACCTGTTAGTCTATTTTGTGGGATGTGTTTTTGATTTTACAGTTTATTGTATTATATTAGTGACTTTATTCCGTATATCACTTTTAAAACTCCTTTGTGGTAGAAAGTTTGAGTTTATGATAATTTTGATAGACCTTGTTAATGTTTTAATAACTACATATGTATATACAGTATTACAGGATGTGAAAATACTTTACTTTTATCAATGTTTTGTCAAACTAACTAGGAAAAAAAAGGTTATACGCACGCATACATGCACAAATTATGTTGCACAGGTTGTTTATATATATATGTATACATATTGTTGGGAGGTTGTGACAAGAGTGGTATCAGAGCCCAGGTCTTGATTCTATAGATTGTCCATGTACATGATCT
Source organism: Paulownia fortunei (assembly GCA_019321725.1). Lineage (NCBI taxonomy): Eukaryota > Viridiplantae > Streptophyta > Magnoliopsida > Lamiales > Paulowniaceae > Paulownia > Paulownia fortunei. Next base: position 14,627,967 of record CM033112.1, on the reverse strand, counting down.
TAGGACTTGTGGAGCACAACCATGCCAGCAAGTTTTGTTTTATATTATAATACATTATATATTTCATGAATTATATTGACCATTTGTTATAAAAAAATGGTATTGCAGTCATGGTGAGAACAAAGGGTGAAAGTATTAGTGGAGCCAGAACCCAAGGAGAGCAAACACCTATTCCGAATAATGATTGTGATGTTATTATTAATAGACTTACAGAGCTTGTTGAACGACAATCAGAACAAATTCAACACCTTATCCAACAGAGGAATATGGGTGGACAACCAAGGGCTAAAATGGTTCAACCACAACCCCGAATAGAACAAGTGGAGATAGTTGGGGAAGGATTCAGAAAACTGAACCCACTGGTGTTTGAGGATGCATTAGATCCTACAACTGCAGAAGATTGGTTGAGAACTCTTGAAAATATGTTTCAGTATAGTAGAGTTTCAAAAAAAGATAAAGTGATGTGTGCATCCTTTATGCTTCGAGGCAGTGCTGGACATTGGTGGGATATAACGAGTAGCATCAAAGACACTACTGTCATGACTTGGGAAAGATTCAAAGAGTTATTTTGAAATAAATACTTCACAGCTCCAGTTTGTGCAATAAAGATGAATGAGTTTATACAGCTACGATAGGGAACTATGACAATTGGAGAATACATTCGTAAGTTTGAACAATTATCCAAATTTGCCACATATATGGTCAACACTGATGTATTGAAAGTTGAAAGATTTCTTGAAGGCTTGAGACCAGAACTATATAGAGATGTGAATATGGCAGTAATTCAAGAAGTGACATACTCATAAATTGCTGAGAGAGCTTTAGTGGCAGAACAAGCTGAACTTAGATTTTCCCGTGCTTAGGAGATTCAACGATAATTTAATCAAGGACAGGGGCAACGATAGGTTGGAAATGAAAAGAAGAGACCATTTCAAATGCAGAATCAAGAATTTGATTCCAAGTACAATTAATGAAGAAGGTTGTTGCCATGGCCTCATTTCCTTCAAAATCTCCCATATAGATTTAATGGTGAATTTTTCATTAGAAGACAATCTCCAATGTGCATTGTCAGCTTCAAACCTGTAAAATGGCTTAGTACAAAATTTCTCGAGGTTCAATGTGACATAAGCATCTCCTTATCCTATTCATTATTCTTCCAATACACAAGAATTGGTTCCATATTCCTACAAATGAGGCTCACATCTCTCAAATAAGGGACTATCACCCAACCAGTCATCGTACCAGAATGAGATATTTTCCCTTACCAATGCTCCAGAATATCTCATTTTCTGCGGCTTCTCTTATTTTGCAAATTCTCCTCCATGTGGTCGAGTGATTGCTAGCTACTTTAGCATTAACAAAAAATGACTCTTCTGCTAACCATAAAGGATTTCCAAAGAGATTCCTCTGTGCTATGATTCCCCCACAACTTATATGTAAATGAACCTCTATGATAAGTTGAATTCCCAACCCTTCTTCTGCAAACGGATGACAAATTACTCTCCAAGAGCACCAATGTAATTGTTGTCCCTCACTTGACCCCCAATTTTTTTTTTCTGGTAATCGTTCTACCTATGCTTTGGGTGGATGAATAACTTGTAAGAGTTATATAGGCATAGAGAGTAACACGCTCTTAATCAAATATAGTATGCCACCTATAGAGAGAGAGACCTTCTCCTATTGCAACCTGCTATAATTTTAAGGTTGCAAACCCAAGTGTAGGTTGTGTCAAGTAATAAATTTCTAGGGAGCTGATAAATTGGTTTTATACCAACAATCATATACCTTTTGATTAACATTTAGTTTGTTTTCAAGTGTTTATATTACTTTTTATGCATTTAGTTTGAAATCTTATAGGTAATGGCAAAATGAGAAGAAAATGGAAAAAAATAAAAATTTGGTTGAAATTTTGAAAAACTTGTATTGTGGTGCTACTGATGGCAATATTTGTATTTCAATCATAACTCTTTGCTCCAATATCATATTAACTTTATTCTTAACGTATTGAAAAGCTAAGAGATAGATCTACAACTTTTATGTTTATCACGAAAAAAGAACACATCAATATTCCATGGCTAAGCGTTGCCCTGCTAACTAAAAATATATTGATATATTTTTTTTGCGACAAGTGGCAATAGATCACGAATTTTGGCATTTTTATGAAATATACACATTATATATGCCTATACATCATTATCCTTGTGATGTTCTAGTGGGATACACTAACTTGGTGGAGAGTAAAAAAGGGGAAAAATCAAGAAAATGGGAAGAATTTCAGGATTTTTTTAGAGACTTTTGAGGGAGGAATCCTTGGGATGAGTTAAAAGGAGAAGATTGGTATCAACCAAGGCATTCAAGGAGGGGAGATTATTGGAGATAATGAGCCATTCTTGAAGACAAGGAAGACATTCTTGGAGACAATGAGAGCTCCAACCATTCATCTCACTTCACAAATTGATGAATAATTTTCATGCTCTTTCTTATATATTTCTTAAAGTTGTATTCATCTATGATGAACTACTTTTATTTCTAGAGGATGATGTAACCTTATTTGATTCTATGTTTTGAATTCTAATCAATATTAGTTCAAGTTATCCATCTTTATTTGTGTTATCTTCTTTAGTATTACATCTTGATTATTTGACCATTAATTGAGATTATTTGATATATGAGATATGATACTAAAAAGAGGGAAGATTATACATGATTATAAGTATAACACAACCTAGGAATCATAGAGTGGAGAAGTTTATGAAACTTTTTTTAGTTTTGAAGAAGAATTCATTGAACTTTTGTAGAGTTTTATTCTTAAATTTTTATAGAGATATTGAAATTCATGTTAGAACTCATAGTCAATTCGACACTCGAGAGAGGGAATTGATGAGCTTAGGAATTTTTAACTTACATTTGTTGTTGACTTGAATTGGTATATTTTGGAAGGAGGAACATAGATGATAATTATGTGAGTAATTCCTCTAGACTTTCTTACTCATAAGGTATTTGTTGTATTACTTCTAAAAACTCCACTCTTGCCTTTGCATTTTTTTTATCTCACTCTACTTTGTTTACCAATCGTCACTCAATTTTTTAGATAACATTGGGACTATTTGAACTACGGTACTTGATGCAATTTTTTATTACAATCCTTGTAAATACGATACTCAACTCACCATTATATTAAAACATGACACCGTGCACTTGCGATTTGCAAAATTTTCACGAATATATTTTTGGCGTCGTTGCCGAGGATTGTTTTATCATAATTGCATTAATATTGATATGACTTAGTCTTGATTTTAGTTTAGATTGTTTCTATTTTCTTCCTATATTTTGATGTTATCTTGCCTTGTATTGGATTATATGTATTTGTATGCATAAGGCAAGGAGTCTTGACTTAGGTTATTTTGACCCAGAAATAAAGTGGACTCTTCGAGCTATTAAAACAGCAAAAAGATTTGACAATCAAACCATGACGGATAACATCAACAATGCCAATGTGAATGCCAATCTTTCATTGCAACAACCACCACCACAACGAGCTATCTAGAACTATTTCAAACTAACCATGAACCCAAATTACTCCAAGAAATTAGCTCTCATTAGCATGGTGCAACAAAATTAATTTGGATGAAGTATGTTGGAGGATCCTAATGCACACTTAGCCATATTTTTGGAGATTTATGACATTATCAAAATGAATGGAGTGTCCGACGATGCCATTAGACTTCGCTTATTTCCATTCTCACTTCGGGACAAAACTAGGATATGGTTACAATCTTTTGCACCATGTAGCATACCGAGTTGGAATGATTTGACATAAAAATTTCTTGTTAAGTACTTTCCACCAAGCAAGACACTCAACTAAAGAGTGAGATAGTTCAATTCCGCCAACAAGATTTTGAGCCACTATATGAAGCTTGGAGAGGTTTAAGGATTTTCTAAGAAGGTGTCCTTAACAGGGTTATGAGGATTGGCAACAGGTATAATACTTCTACAATAGTTTGAATAGGCAAACTCGAACCATAATAGATGCTGCCGCATGTGGGACTTTGATGTCTAAGACCACAGACGAAGCCCAGATTTTACATGAGAAGATGGCTACTAATGCCCTTCTGACAGGTTTTCCATTAAAAAGATTATAAGTGTTCTTGAGGTAGATTCATTGACACAATTAGCTGTATAAATTTCTGCTCGTTCTAACCAATTTGCAGCTTGGACTTCTAATGGTGCTTCTCAAGGAATAGATTCCATGGCATCCACTAGCACTTCATTCATGGAAACTAAATGTAAAGAGAAGGTAAACATTGTTAATAACCTTAATTTTAATTTTAGGCGAAATTAATTACCTACTCACTTGTCACAACCTCCCAACAACCTGTGCAACATAATTTGTGCATGTATGCATGTGTATAACTTCTTTTTTTTCCTACTCAATTCAACAAAATATTGATAAAAGTAAAGTGCTTTCATATCCTGTCACACTGTATATACATAGGTAGTTATTAAACATTAACCAAGTCTATCAAAACCATCACAAACCCAGAATAAAGTCACTAATATAATACAATAATTGTAAAATAAAAAACACAGCCCACAAAATAGCCCAATAGGTCATTATCCAAGTACATTGATCTTTGAAAGCTTGTAGGAGCTCCACTGTCAGCCAGTAAATCAGAGGTCTCAAGTCTCACCATGTTCACCTACAATGCATGAACTGTATGAGCTAACGCTCAATAAGTAAAAATCATGCATGACAAGAGTATGATGTAAAATCTCATACAACTCAACTCTAAAATATAATGCTATAAATGTATCAAATTGAGTACTCATAAATCAAAGAGTTTTTATTAAAAATCACTTCATTTATTGAGCCCTTGACCCACCTACTATGCACCGGATAGAGCTCTGAACAATATCAATAATCACATGGACATAAACAAATTGACTCAATCCAAGGGCCATCTCTTGGGATCACCAGAGGTCCACCCCCTGTCTTCCCTTGTGATCCTCCAAAAGTCTTCCCACTGGCGAAGTTAATAAGGGCACAATTAAGTGGTCCACCCTCTTGTGACCACCAGAGGCACACCCCCTGTCAACTCTTGTGATCCTCCAAGAAGTAACACTCACGGCGCCCCAAAATATCATATAAGCATGCCTCGCATGCCTCGGTACACTAGTAGTGGCCAACCAAATTATTTTCTTTTTGAAAACCATGTCTCAAATCATATCGTGCATGTAAGAACCTCCATTATACTCATATCCCATGCATGCACATATAAATGCTCATGAATGGTATGTTCAATATAAAATGCATGTCATCTTGCTCTCAACATATTTCAAGAATCATAAGACTCTCAGTTAAATTTAATATCATCAACACATTAGGTATAAATGATTCAAAACATACTATGTTCATGCATTGTAGTTGTAAATGGATCTTTATTTACCTTTCACTTGGTTGGTGACTTAGTCTAGATTTATTTATTATTCCCCTCCAATATTAGATGTAAAATAGCCTGTAATATTACCCAACATCAAGCACCATTCCCAATTTGTCAAGTCGAAAGCATAAAATATCATACTAATACCTTAAACACCAAGTTATCTAGGTTTTACAAACTAGAACCCAATCTAGTCCCTCCAATATTAGATGTAAAATAGCCTGTAATATTACCCAACATCAAGCACCATTCCCAATTTGTCAAGTCGAAAGCATAAAATATCATACTAATACCTTAAACACCAAGTTATCTAGGTTTTACAAACTAGAACCCAATCTAGTCCCTCCAATACCTTAATTTCTCATCTTAGATACATGTAAACATTATATAATTGAAGTATTATAACTCTAATATCATGTACCTAATTGTTAACACTCAATAGCAATATGTCTAGGTTGAAATATGCTAAGTTATGAAATGGGACAGATTCACATTTTCATATTTACTTACTGTCCAATTTAGTTGCATGATAATTTTGATATCTCTAAGCATATCGAATCACTCCCAAATTTTTACCACACTTAGATAACATGTATATCAATGTAACCATATCATAGAATTGTTAAAACTCATAGATATAGATTCCCAAGTTCAGCTCTCTTCATGACATACTGAAATAGATTATTTTCCTACTATAACAGTTTTGCACACTTCATGACATTAATGGTTTTGGCACCCTTAAGTATATTCAATCACTCCAAAATTTTCAACATACTTAGATAACATATATAAGGAGACAACCAGGTCAAAGTACTGCCAAAATTGATGGATTTATTACTGTAAAACCAGCCCCATTCACATAGGACAGAATCTAAAATTTAAAGAAAACAAATTTGAGCATCTCTTTAATTATCACACTATATTTCAATTTGTAACCTCTCTAAACTTACATTCATCACCTAGACTCATATATAAACACATATATGGTGAAATACACAGGTTTTAATCAAGTTATTATACATATATAAAGCTTTAATATAAAAAATCAGTAAGTATACAGTTTCTGTCCCTAGTGATGTTTATTATGATTTTGCAACTAAAAATCCTTCTTTTGTGAATTATAAGACCACAAATAACATCCTAACATGATTATAAACAATAATATAAGCTTTAAAAATCATAAACCCTAAAAAAATTCAAGAACTTAAATAAAAAACATGAGTTAAACTTACCTATGCACAGTTTTAAGTTCCTACTTGCTCTTCTGTACTTCATTTTGCTTCCTTCACCTTTTTTTCTTTACTTGGAATTACTTGAGAGCAAATTCTAAAATTCCATAATGAAGGTTTGGGATATGAAATATCTTAGAAAATGGTTTATGGTCATGTTTAATGATAGAAATGAAGAAAGGTTGAGGTGGAAGCTTGAGGTGGCAAAGCTTGAGATGGCAAAGCTTGAGGTGTCAACTGGTGGTTCAAATATGATATTTTCCACATCTTATACAACCCTAATCTAGTGTTTCTCATTACTTAATTATCTACGTACAACCTACTTTAATCTCCATATGATCGGATAATACGTTATGCCTTAATTTCTTAACCGTTTATTCGATCTCCAAACCGATCGACATCTAATTCTTAAATGATTGTCTAGTTTTTATTTTCTAAAATCACATGCACATATGAATATTGTATTATGACACTTAAATCACATTATATCATGTTCGATATCCCAAGTATGTTAATCTATGGATGTATACCTTTAAAACACCTCGATCAATTCGAATCAAATCATATAAGCTTACTAGTAACACTTCTAAAATTATAACATATAACCTATGAATATCTACTTTATTGATCAATATATTCCTTATCTTATATAAATATAGAATTACTTAATTAGGTTGTAGGATCTCAACCACTAACATCAAGTGATAGCATTGGAGGTATAACGATGAAGAATACTATAAAAGATGCAATGTAGATGTTAATGCAAATTAGCATATATAAGTAGCATGTAGTGCATAAATCATATTAGCCAAGTGAGTAGTGTGAGGCTTGGATATTACATCTTCCCCTCCTTATTAAAATTTCGTCCTCGAAATTTACTTGACGAAAGAGTTCTGGATACTTAACTTTCATATCATCTTCCCTTTCCCAAGTAGCTTTTTCTCTGAATTGATTTCTCCATAATACTTTAACCAATGGGATTATTTTATTTCTGAGTTGTTTTACTTTTTGTAAAAGAATCTCTACAGGTCTTTTTTCATAACTCAAATCTTCTTTCAGCTATATAGTTTCATTCTTTAGAATATAAGATGGATTCGCAATATATTTCCTCAACATGGATACATGAAACACATTGTGCACTTGAGAGATTGATCCAAGTAGGTTAAGTTTGTAAGCAACATTCTCAATTCATTCAATAATATGAAATGGACCAATATATCTGGACTTAGCTTTTCTTTCTTTCCAAACCGCATAATCCCCTTCATTGGAGATACCTTCAGAAATACCTGATCTCCTACTGTAAATTCTAACATTCTTCTTCTTTGATCAGAATAACTTTTTTGTCGGCTCTGGGCAGTCTGCATTCGTTGACGAATTTGTGTCACAGCTTCTGTCATTTCTCGAATTATATTGGGCCCAAAAATTTCTTTTCACCAACTTCATCCCAATAAACTGGAGATCTATATTTTTTACCATATAATGCTTCATAGGGGACCATTCCAATAGTGGACTGATAGCTGTTATTATAAGAGAATTCCACTAAAGGTCAAAATTTGCTCCATTGACCATGAAAATCTAATACACAAGCTCTAAGCATACTTTCAATGTTTGCATTGTTCGCTCTGATTGTCCATCAGTCTGAGGATGATATGTAATACTAAAAGATAATTGTGTTCCCAATGCCTTGTGTAAACTCTTCCAGAACATAGACAAAAATCTTGAATTTCTAACAAAAATAATAGATAGTGGTACCCTATGAAGTCTGACCACTTCATGTATATATATCTGTGCATAACGGTCCTTGGAATAGGTGGAGGATATTGGAAGAAAGTGAGCAGATTTATTTAGCCTCTCAATAATAACCCAAATAACATCATGACATTTAACTGTTTTAGGTAATCCTGATACGAAATCCATGGTAATTCTTTTCTATTTCCATTCTGGAATAAATAAAGGTTGCAAGATTCCTGTTGGTCTTTGATGTTCTGCCTTTATTTGTTGACATGTCAAACATTGTTCTACAAATTGAGCAATATCTCTTTTCATACCTGGCCACCAGTAATGCATTATCAAATCTCTATACATTTTAGTAGCTCTTGATGTACTGAATATGGCATTGAATGTGCATATGCCAAAATATCATCCCGAATGTTGTCCACATTAGGAACATATAACCTTTTTTGAAATCGCAAGATACCATTCTCTGACATCTGAAAATCAAAAATCTTTTTTGAAGCTATATCTTTCATCATTTTAGTAACATATTTATTAACTTGTTGTCCCTGTTGAATTCTATCAATCAAAGTCGGTTGGAGTGTCAAAGCTGCAAATTTGGCATCTACTGATCCATGTTGTACAATTTCTACATCCATTTTCTGTAGTTTAATTAACTCTGGTTTCTGAGTCAAAGCTAAAACTGTGGTATTTTGTGTTGATTTCCTGCTCAATGCATCAGCTACAACATTAGCCTTACCAGGATGATAGTTGATAACATAATCATAATCTTTCACTAACTCCAACCATCTTCGCTATCGCATATTTAACTCTTTTTGGGTGAAGAAATATTTTAAGCTCTTGTGATAAGAATATATCTCACATCGTTCACCATACAAATAATGTCTCCATATCTTAAGTGCAAACACCACCGCAACAAGCTCTAAATCATGTGTGGGATAATTCTTGCCATACTCTTTAAGCTGTCTGGATGCATATGCAACTACTTTACCATTTTGCATCAATACACATCTCAACCCATTTTTTGAAGCATCACTATAAACCACAAAGCCTCCAGTACCCGATGGAATAGAAAGAATAGGAGCTGAATTTAACCTCTTCTTCAATTCTTGAAAACTTTTCTCATAAGCATCCGTCCATTTAAATGTCACACATTTTCTGGTTAATTATATCAAATGAGAAGTTATCTTGGAGAATCCTTCCACAAATCTACGGTAATATCCAGCTAAACCCAGAAAACTTCGTACTTCTGAAGGATTAGTAGATTGTAATCAACTATTAATAGCTTCTACTTTACTTGAATCTACAGATATTCCTACTTCTGTTATTACATGTCCCAGAAATACCACTCGATCAATCCAAAGTTCACATTTTTAAATTTAGCATATAGTTGTTTCTCTTTCAAAACCTCTAAAACCATTCTTAGATATTCACCATGCTCTTTTTTTGTGCTAGAGTAAATCAAGATATCATCAATAAACACAATAACAAATCTATCAAGAAAATTTTTAAATACCCAGTTCATCAAATCCATAAAAGCTGCTGGAGCATTTGTCAACCCAAATGGCACCATCAAAAATTCATAATGTCCATATCTCATGTTAAATGTTGTCTTGGTGACATCATCCTCTTTTATTTTCAGTTAATGGTACCCAGATCATAGATCAAATTTTAAAAATATAGATGCACCTTGGAGCTGATCAAATAAGTCTTCTATTCTAGGCAGAGGATACTTATTATTAATTGTAACTTTATTTAAATCTCGGTAGTCTATACACAGTCACATTATACCATCCTTCTTATACACAAATAGAACCAATGCACCCCATGGTGAAAAGCTAGGTCTGATAAAACCTTTATCTAATAATTCCTGTATTTGTATCTTCAATTCTTTCAACTCAGTTGGTGTCATTCGGTATAGAGCTTTAGATATTGGATGTGTTCCTGAATTTAGTTCAATGACAAACTCTATCTCATGGTCTGGTGGTAATCCAGGAAGATCATCAGGAAATACTTCTGGATATTCCCGAACAATTGGTACTTCACTGACGATAGGATGGTGTTGTTCTTCAATGCTCATAGCACTCGCCAAATATCCTTCACAACCACTATCTAATAATCTTTGTAAAACTTTGTACGATTTCAATAAAGGTGAACGATTCCTCACCAGGAGATGAAAAGTTACTATCTTTCTCAAACAATCTATTGTAGCACAATACTTTGACAACCAATCCATACCCAAAATCATATCATAGTCATTCATGGCCAATACAATTAAATCAGCATAGAGTTCTCTATTTTCAATGGGAATAGCACAATCTCTTAAAACATGGTTAGTTTGTTTTGAATCTCCGAAAGGGATTATCACATTATAACTTACCTCAACAGTATCAAGTACTCTACCCAGCCTCTTCACATACTCAGTGGATATAAATGAGTGTGCAGCTCCAGAATCAAACAATACAAATGTTGGGGTACCAAAGATAGAGAATTTACCTGTTACCACTAATGGGTTCACCTCAGCATCTGATCTAGTGATAGTAAAGACTCTAGCTGACACTTTTCTTTATCCTATTGGATTTGGATTATCTGGACATACTCTGTCAATATGTCCAACCTTCCCACACACAAAGCAGGTTCTAGTCTCCGTCGGGCATACTCCACTGTGGTAACCACCATATTTAGGACAAGAATGTTGCGACATCAATGCTTTGTCTTGATCAATCTTTGTATGCTTACTCTGATCCCACTGTTGTTGCCCTTGTCCAGGTTGGAATTTAGATTTTTGATTCTGCATTTGAAATGGTCTCTTCTTTTCATTTGCAACCCATCGTTGCCCTGTCCTTGCTTAAATTGGCATCGAATCTCCTGTGCATGAGAAATTCTAAGTTCAACTTGTTCTGCCACAAAATCTCTCTTAGCAACTTGTGAGTATGTCACTCCTTGGATTCCTACTATATTCACATCTCTATATAGCTCTAGTCTCAAAGCCTTCAAGAAACCTTTCAACTTCCAATGCATCAGTGTTGACCATATGTATGGCAAATCTCGATAGTTGTTCAAACTTATGAATGAATTCTCTAACTGTCATAGTTTCTTGTCGTAGCTGTATAAATTCATTCATCTTTATTGTACGAACTGGAGCTGTGAAGTATTTATTTTGAAACAAATCTTTAAATCTATCCTAAGAATTGACAGTAGTATCTTCGATGCTCCTCATTATATCCCACCAATGTCCAGCACTGCCTCGAAGCATAAAAGATACACACATCACTTTCTCTTCTTCTGAAACTCTACTATAGTGAAACATATTTTCAAGAGTTCTCAACCAATCTTCAACAACTGTAGGATCTAGTGCATCCTTAAACACCGGTGGGTTCAGTTTTCTGAATCTTTCCCCAACTATCTCCACCTGTTCTACTTGGGGTTGTGGTTGAACCATTTCAGCCCTTGGTTGTCCGCCTATATCCCTCTGCTGGATAAGTTGCTAAATTTATTCTGATTGTCGTTCAACAAGCTCTGTAAGTCGATTGATGATAACATCACGATCATTATTCAAAATAGGTGTCTGTTCTCCTGCGGTTCTGGCTCCACTACTACTTTCACCTCTTGTTCTCACCATGACTGTAATACTATTTTGTTTATAACAAATGGTCAATATAATTCATGAAATATATAATGCAATATAATATAAAATAAAACTTACTAGCATGGTTGTGCTCCACAAGTTCTAAGATCATGTACATGGAAAGTCTACAGAATTAAGATCTGGGCTCTGATACCACTCTTTGTCACAACCTCCCAACAATATGTATAAATATATATATAAACAACCTATGCAACATAATTTGTGCACATATGCATGTGTATAACTTCTTCTTTTTTTCTACTCAGTTCAACAAAACATTGATAAAAGTAAAATGCTTTCATATCCTATCACACTATATATGCATAGGTAGTTATTAAACATTAACCAAGTCTATCAAAACCATCACAAACCCAAAATCTCTATCACAAAGGAGTTTTGAAAGTGATATACAGGATAAAGTCACTAATATAATACAATAACTGTAAAATAAAAAACACAGCCCACAAAATAACCCAACAGGTCGTCATCCAGGTACATTGATCTTTGGAAGCCTGTAGGAGCTCCACTGCCAGCCAGTAAACCAGAGGTCTCAAGTCTCACCATGCTCATCTACAATGCATGAACTACATGAGCTAATGCTCAATAACTAAAAATCATGCATGACAAGAGTATGATATAAAATCTCATGCAACTCAACTCTAAAATATGATGCTATAAATATGTCAAATTAAGTACTCATAAATCAAAGAGTTTTTATTAAAAATCACTTCATTTATTGGCCTTTGGCCCACCTACTATGCACCGGATAGAGCTCTGAACAATATCAATAATCACATGATCATAAATAAATTGACTCAATCTAAGGGCCATCTCCTGGGATCATCAGAGGTCCACCCCCTGTCTTCCTTTGTGATCCTCTAGAAGTCTTCCCACTGGCGGAGTCAATAAGGGCACAGTCAAGTGGTGCACTCTCTCGTGACCACCAGAGGCACACCCTCTGTCAATTTCTGTGATCCTCTAAAAAGTAACACTCATGGCATCCCCAAATATCATATAAGCATGCCTCACATGCCTCGGTACACTAGTAGCGGCCAACCAAAATATTTTCTTTTTGAAAATCATGTCTCAAATCATATCGTGCATGCAAGAACCTCCACTATACTCATATGTCGTGCATGCACATATAAATGCTCGTGAATGGTATGTTCAATATGAAATGCAAGTTATCTTGCTCTCAACATATCTCAAGAATCATAAGACTCTTAAGGTACATAATATACTTGTCATCCAATCAATTTAAATATCACCAACACATTAGGTATAAATGCTTCAAGACGTACTATGTTCACGCATTGTAGTTGCAAATGAAATTTTACTTACCTTTCACTTGGTTGGTGGTTTAGTCTAGAATTGTTTATTGTTCCCCTCCAATCTTAAATGTAAAATAGCCTATAATATTACCTAACATTAAGCACCATTCCCAATTTGGCAAGTTGAAAGCATAAAATATCATACTAAAACCTTTAACACCAAGCTATCTAGGTAACAATCAAGCTTTTACAAACTTGAACCTAATACAATCCCTCAAACACCTTAATTTCTCATCTTAGATACATGTAAATATCATATAATTGAAATATTATAACTCTAAAAGCATGTACTTAATTTTTAACACTCAATAGTAACATGTTTAGGTTGAAACATGCTAAGTTATCAAATGGGACAGATTCACATTTTCATATTTTCTAGTTGTCCAATTTAGTTGCATAATAATTTTGACATCCCTAAGCATATCCAATCACTCCAAAATTTTTATCACACTTAGATAACATGTAGATAAATTTAATAATAATTTATAATTTTCTAAAATCACTGATTTACCTCAACAAAACTAGCCCACTTATTACAGCATAAAAAACTGTAAGTTCTATCATGACAGTTTTGAGTGTGTTTTTAAATATCAAACCATATTTCAATTTATAACCTCTCCAAACTTAATACATCACCTAGACTCATATATAAACATATATATGGTGAAATATATAGGTTTTAATCAAGTTATTATACATATATAAAGCTTTAAAGACAAAAACCAGCAAGTATACAGTTTATGTCTCTAGTTATTTCTATTGCGATTTTGTAACTAAAAATCCGTCTTTTGTGAATTATAAGACCATACATAACATCCTAACATGATTATAAATAATAACAGAAGCTTTAGAAATCATAAACCCTCAAAAAATTCAAGAGCTTAGATCAAAAGCATGAGTTAAGCTCACCTATGCACAAATTTAAGCTTCTACTTGCTCCTTCCTTACTTCCCTTTGCTTCCTTCACTTTTTTCTTTACTTGGAATCACTTGAGAGAAACTTATAAAATAATATAGAGGTTTTGGAGGTGAAATAACTCAGAAAATAATTTTTGGTCGTGGTTCAAGGATAGAAATGAAGAAAGGTTGAGGTGGTAGCTTGAGTTGGCAAAGCTTGAGGTGTCAAATGGTGGTTCAAATATGATATTATTCACACCTTATACAACTCTAATCTAGCATTTTTCAATATTTATTTATCTATTTACAACCTATTTTAATTGTCGTATGATCGGATAATCAAATTTTGCCCTAATTTCTTAACCGTCCATTCGGTCTCTAAACCAATTAACATCCGATTCTTAAATAATTATCTAGTTTGCATTTCTAAAATCATATGCACATATGGACCTTGTGATATGACACTTAAATCACATTATATCATGTCCAATATCCCAAGTATGTTAATTCATGGATGTATACTTTTAAAACACCTCGATCTAATTGAATCGAATCATATAAGCTTACTAGTAACACTTTTAACACTTTCAAAATTATAACATATAACCTATGAATATGCAATATATTGACCAATCTATTCTTTTTCTTATGTAAATATAGAATTACTTAATTAGGTTATAGGATCTCAACCACTAATCTCAAATGATAGCATTAGAAGTCTAACAATTAAGAATGTTATAGAAGATGTCATGTAGATGTTAATGCAAATTAGCATATAAGTAGCATGTAGTGCATGAATCATATTGGCCAAGTGAGTAGTGTGAGGCTTGAGTATTACATCTTCCCCTCCTTATTAAAATTTCATCCTCGAATTTTACTTACCGAAAGAGTTTTGGATACTTAACTTTCATATCATCTTTTCTTTCCAATTAGCTTCTTCTGTTGACTGATTTCTCCATAATATTTTAATCAATGGGATCTTTTTATTTCTGAGTTGTTTTACTTCTCGTAGAAGAATCTCTATAGGTCTTTCTTCATAACTTAAATCTGCTTTCAGCTCTATAGGTCCATTCTTCATAATATGAGATGGATTTGCAATATATTTCCTCAACATGGATATATGAAATACATTGTGCACTTGAGACATTGATTCAGGTAGGTCAAGTTTGTAAGCAACATCCCCAATTCGTTCAATAATATAAAATGGATCAATATATCTAAGACTGAGCTTTTCTTTCTTTCCAAACCTCATAATCCCCTTAATTGGAGATATCTTTAGAAATACATGATCTCATGCTACAAATTCTAACATTCTTCTTCTTTGATCAGCATATTTTATTTATCGTCTCTAGGCATTCTGCATTCGTTGACGAATTTGTGTCACAACTTCTGTCATTTTTAGAATCATATTTGGTCAAAAAGCTTCTTTTCACCAACCTCATCCCAATGAATTAGAGATATACATTTTCTACCATATAGTGTTTCATAGGGGGTCATTCCAACAGTGGGTTGATAGCTGTTATTACAAGAGAATTCCACTAAAGTTAAAAATTTGCTCCATTGACCATGAAAATCTAATACACAAGCTTTAAGCATATCTTTCAATGTTTCTATTATTCGCTCTGATTGTCCATCAATTTGAGGATGATATGCAGTACTGAAAGATAATTGTGTTCCCAATGCCTTGTGTATCCAGAACATAGATAAAAACCTTGAATTTCTATAAAATAATAGATAGTGGTACCCCATGAAGTTTGACCACTTCCTGTATATATATTTGTGTATAACGGTCCATGGAATAGGTGGAACAAATTGGAAGAAAGTGAGCAGATTTAGTTAGCCTGTCAACGATAACCCAAATAGCATTGTGACCTTTAACTGTTTTAGGTAATCCCGGCACAAAATCTATAGTAATTCTTTCCCATTTCTATTCTGGAATAAATAAAGCTTACAAGATTCCTGCTGGTCTTTGATGTTCTACCTTTATTTGTTGACATGTTAAACATTGTTCTACAAATTGAGCAACATCTCTTTTCATACCTGGCCACTAAATGTGTTATCAAATCTCTATACATTTTAGTAGATCCTGGATGTACTAAATATGGCATTCAATGTGCCTCTACTAAAATATCTTCATGAATGTTGTCTACATTAGGCACATATAGTCTTTTTTGGAATCGCAAGATACCATTTTCTAATATATGAAAATCAGAAAACTTTCCTGAAGTAATATCCTTTCTCATTTTAGTAACATATTCATCAACTTGTTGTCCCTGTTGAATTCTATCAATAAGGGTCGGTTGAAGTGTCAAAGCTGCAAATTTGGCCTCCACTGATCCCTGTTATACAATCTCTACATCCATTTTCTATAGCTCCATTAATTCTGGTTTCTAAGTCAAAGCTAAAGCTGCGGTATTTTATGTTGATTTCTCGCTCAATGCATCAGCTACAACATTAGCCTTACCAGGATGATAGTTGATAACACAATCATAATCTTTCACCAACTCCAACCATCTTCACTGTCGCATATTTAACTCTTTTTGGGTGAAGAAATATTTTAAACTCTTGTGATCAGTATATATATCTCACATCGTTCACCATACAAATAATGTCTCCATATCTTAAGTGCAAACACCACTGCAGCAAGCTCGAAATCATGTGTAGGATAATTCTTTTTGTACTCTTTAAGTTATCTGGATGCATGTGCAACTACTTTACTATTTTGCATCAATACACATCCCAACCCATTTTTTGAAGCATCACTATAAACTACAAAGCCTCCAGTACCTAACGGAATAGAAAGAATAGAAGCTGAGGTTAACCTCTTCTTAAATTCTTGAAAACTTTTCTCACAAGCAACTATCCATCCAAATGTCACACATTTTTTGGTTAATTATGTCAAAGGAAAAGCTATCTTGGAAAATCCCTCCACAAATCTACGGTAATATCTAGCTAAACTCAGAAAACTTCATACTTATAAAGGATTAGTAGGTTGTGACCAGCTATTAATAGCTTCTACTTTACTTGGATCTACAGATATTCCTGCTCTTGATATTACATGTCCCAAAAATACCACTCGATCATCAAAATTCACATTTCTTAAATTTAGCATATAGTTGTTTCTTTTTCATAACCTCTAAAACCATTCTTAGATGTTCACCATGCTCTTCTTTTGTGTTAGAGTAAATCGAGATATCATTAATAATCACAATAACAAATCTATCAAGAAAATTTTAAGTACCCAGTTCATCAAATTCATAAAAGTTGTTGGATTATTTGTCAACCCAAATAGCATCACCAAAAATTCATAATGTCCATATCTCGTGCTAAATGTTATCTTGGCGACATCATCCTCTTTTATTTTCAGTTGATGGTACTCAGATCGCAAATCAATTTTTGAAAATATAGATGCAGCTTGGAGCTGATCAAATAAATCTTCTATTCTTGGCAGAAGATACTTATTCTTGATTGTAACTTTCTTTAAATCTCAGTTGTCCATACACAGTCGCATTGTACCATCATTCTTATGTACAAATAGAATCGGTGCACCCTATGGTGAAAAGGTGTCTGATAAAATCTTTATCCAATAATTCATGTATTTGTATCTTCAATTCTTTCAACTTAGCTGGTGACATTCAATATGGAGCTTTAGATATTGGATGTGTTCCTAGATTTAGTTCAATGACAAACTCTATCTCACGGTCTGGTGGTAATCCAGGAAGATCATCAGGAAATACTTCTGGATATTCACAAACAATTGGCACTTCACTGAGGATTGGATGGTGTTGTTCTTCAATTCTCATAACACTCGCCAAATATCCTTCATAACCACTATCCAATAATCTTTATACTTTCAATGCTGATATAATTAGAAATTTGAAACTTTTTATGATTCCAATAAAGATGAATGGTTCCTCTCTAAAGGGTTGAAAAGTCACTATCTTTCTCCGATAATCTATAGTAACACGATACTTTGACAACCAATCCATACCCAAAATCATATCATAGTTATTCATGGTCAATACAATTAAATCAGCATAGATTTCTCTATTTTCAATAAGAATAGCACAATCTCTAAAACATGGTTAGTTTATTTTGAATCTCCAGAAGGAATTATCACATTATAACTGACCTCAATAGTATCAGGTACTCTACCCAACCTCTTCATATACTCAGTGGATATAAATGAGTGTGTAGCTCCAGAATCAAACAATACAAATGCTGGAGTACCAAAAATAGAGAATTTACCTATTATCACTGATGGGTTTGCCTTAGTATCTGATCTAGTGATGGTAAAGACTCTAACTGGCACTTTTCTTTATTCTATTGGACTGGGATTATGGCAATATGTCCAATCTTCCCACACACAAAGCAGGTTCTAGTCTCCGTCGGGCAGACTCCACTATGCTGACCACCATATTTAGGACAAGCAGGTTGAGACATCGGTGCTTCGCCTTGATCAATCTTTGTACGCTTAATCTAATCCCACTATTGTTGCCCTTGTTGTGCTGCAATTGAATCGATTGAGCACCTGTTTCTAACTAGCAAACATGGTGAGGAAGATTTGGGAGTTTTTCGGAAGCATACTTCAATTAGGTACAACAGATACTAATCAAGTACGCCTTTGCTATCCAGATTTGGAGAACTCTTCCAAAGGGTAACATGGTGGCGGATAGTCTTGCCAATTTGGCATGCAATGAGATGAATGATTAACTTTTCCATCACCTTGAATTGCCGTAAACTGTACGAGGATTTACTCAAGTTGACAAATTAGATATTGCTTCTTTTAGATTCAAAAAAGTAAGGAGTAGTACTCCAAATTTATTTGAAGTTTAATTTAACTTTGTAAAACAATCTTGATCTTTTTTTTAATAAATAAACGAGTACGGGTTCGTCCAACCCTCAATCTGGATACAAGTGGTGTTGACAAATTTTTTTTTAATCTCATTAGGTTTCAATTTCATTTCTTTCTTATCTCATCTTTATCCTTTTTTTTCCATCAAAGACTTAAGAGTCTTTGACTGGCTCAACAAGGCTCTTAGTGGGCTTCTCTCAAGGGTTTATTAACCTTGAGCTTGGACTTAATTAATTTAATTAAGTTTATTTAATTGATCTTCATCAATTAAACAAGTCTAATTTAATTTATTGGTTCAATTATTTAGTTAATTGACTATTTAGGTCGCATAAATAAATTAGATTCAATTAAATAATTATACTATTTAATTAAATAAATTAATTTAATTCCTTAAATTAATTGATAAATGGATGTATGGATAAATTCTTGTTCATGTCTTAAGTCTAGCTCACTGATACAAGTGAAATTACAAAACTTATCCCTATCCATGATGCATGTGGAAATGCTTCCTTGATGGTAGACCCGACACGGGCCGGGTCCAAACCGAACCCAGCCCGTGACCGAACCATGGTCAATGGGTCAAACCTGTTGACCACGGGTTCGACCTGTGGACCCATAACCGGTCTGTGGATTCATGGGCTAGTTACAGGTCCAAATAATTCGGACCCATGAACCACCGGGTCGGCCCGATGGTTCCAAGCAAAAAAAAAAGGAAAAATAATGAAAATGGAAACTAGCTGTAATACCCAAGCCTCACACTACTCACTTGGCCAATATGATTCATGCACTACATGCTACTTATATGCTAATTTGCATTAACATCTACATCGCATCTTTTATAGCATTCTTAATCATTACTTGATATTAGTGGTTGAGATCCTACAACCTAATTAAGTGATTCTATATTTAGATAAGATAAAGAATAGATTGATCAATATAATGGATATTCATAGGTTGTACGTTATAATTTTAGAAGTGTTAAAGGTGTCACTAGTAAGCTTATATGAGTCGATTCGATTTGATCAAGGTGTTTTAAATGTATACATCTATAGATTAACATACTTGGGATATCGGACATGATATAATGAAATTTAAGTGTCATAATACAAGGTTCATATATGCATGTGATTTTATAAAATGAAAACTAGACGATCATTTAAGAATCGAATGTCGATCGGTTTGGAGATCGAATGAACGGTTAAGAAATTAGGGCATAATGTACTATCCGATCATATGGAGATTAAAGTAGGTTATACATAGATAAATAAGTAATGAGAAACACTAGATTAGGGCTGTATAAGGTGTGAAAAATATCAGATTTGAGCCACAACTTGACACCTCAACCTTGCCACCTCAAGCTTCCACCTCAACCTATCTTCATTTCTACCCTTGAGCCACGACCAAAAACTATTTTCTGAGCTATTTCACTTCCAAAACCTTCATATTGAATGTTAGAAATTGCACTCAAGTAATTCCAAGTAAAGAAAATAAGTGAAGGAAGCAAAGGGAAGTAAGGAGGAGCAAGTTGAATCAAAAATCTGTGCATAGGTGAGATTTAATTCATGTTTTGATTTAAGTTCTTGAATTGTTTGAGGGTTTATGACTTTTAAAGCTTCTATTATTGATTATAATCATGTTAGGATGTTATTTTTAGTCTTTTAGTTCACAAAAGAAGGATTTTTAGTTGCAAAATCACAATAAAAATCACTATGGACAGAAACTGTATACTTGCTGATTTTGATATTTATGCTTTATATATGTATAATAACTTGATTAAAACCTGTGTATTTCACCATATATGTGTTTATATATGAGTCTAGGTGATGTATGTAAGTTTAGAGAGGTTATAAATTGTAATATAGTGTGATAATTAAAGAGGTGATCAAAACTGTCTTCTTTGAAATTCAGATTCTGTCCTATGTGAATAGTGCTGGTTTTACATCAATAAATCCATTGGTTTTGGTAGTAATTTGACCTGGTTGTCTCTATATATGTGTTATCTAAGTATGGTGAAAATTTGGGAGTGATTGAATGTACTTAAGGGTGCCAAAACCATTAATGTCATGAAGTGTGCAAAACTGTCACGGTGGGAAACAATCTGTTTCAGTGTGTTGTGAAGAGAGCTGAACTTGGGAAGCTATATCCATGAGTTTTAGCAATTATATGATATTTTTACATTTATATACATGTTATATAAGTGTGGTAAAAATTTGGGAGTGATTGGATATGCTTAGGGATGTCAAAATTACCATGCAACTAAATTGGACAACAAGAAAATATGAAAATGTGAATCTGTCCCATTTGATAACTTAGCATATTTCAACCTAGACATGTTGCTATTGAGTGTTAACAATTAGGTACATGATATTAGAGTTATAATACTTCAATTATATGATGTTTACATGTATCTAAGATGAGAAATTAAGGTATTAGAGGGACTAGATTGGGTTCTAGTTTGTAAAACCTAGATAGCTTGGTGTTCAAGGTCTTAGTATGATATTTTATGCTTTCAACTTGCCAAATTGGGAATGGTGCTTGATGTTGGGTAATATTACAGGCTATTTTACATCTAAGATTGGAGGGGAACAATAAAAAATCTAGACTAAGCCACCAACCAAGTGAAAGGTAAGTAAAGATCCATTTGCAACTACAATGCATGAACATAGTATGCCTTGAAGCATTTATACCTAATGTGTTGATGATATTAAATTTGATTGAGAGTCTTATGATTCTTGAAACATATTGAGAGCAAGATGACTTGCATTTCATATTGAACATACCATTCAGAGCATTTACATGTGCATGCACGACATATGAGTATAGTGGAGGTTCTTGCATGCACGATATGATTTGAGACATGGTTTTTAGAAAGAAAATATTTTGGTTGGCCACTACTAGTGTACCGAGGCTGCGAGGTGTGCTTATATGATATTTTGGGGTGCCGCGAGTGTTACTTCTCGGAGGATCACAGGGGTTGACAGAGGGTGTGCCTCTGGTGGTCACGAGAGGGTGGACCACTTGACTGTGCCCTTATTGACTCCGCCAGTGGGAAGACTTCTGGAGGATCACATGGGAAGACAGGGGGTGGACCTCTGGTGATCCCAGGAGATGGCCCTTGGACTGAGTTATTTGTTTATGGCCATGTGATTATTGATATTGTTCAGAACTCTATTCGGTGCATAGTAGGTGGGCCAAGGGCCCAATAAATGAAGTGATTTTTTTATGAAAACTCTTTTATTCATGAGTACTCAAGTTGACACATTTATAGCATCATATCTTAGAGTTGAGTTGCATGAGATTTTATATCATACTCTTGTCATGCATGATTTTTACTTATTGAGCGTTAGCTCATGTAGTTCATGCATTGTAGGTGAACATGGTGAGACTTGAGACCTCTGGTTTACTGGCTGGCAGTGGAGCTCCTACAGGCTTTCAAAGACCAATGTACTTGGATGACGACCTGTTGGGCTATTTTGTGGGTTGTGTTTTTTTTATTTTACAGTTATTGTATTATATTAGTGACTTTATCCTGTATATCACTTTCAAAACTCCTTTGTAATATAAAGTTTAGGTTTGTGATGATTTGATAGACTTGGTTAATATGTAATAACTACGTATGTATATACAGTGTGACGGGATATGGAAGCACTTTACTTTTATCAATGTTTTGTTAAACTGAGTAGAGAAAAAAAAAAGTTATACACATGCATACATGCACAAATTATGTTACACAAGTTGTTTATATATATATTTATACATATTGTTGGGAGGGTGTGACACTAGCCGTTGCCAAGAACAAAAGGTCATTTTTACCATTTGTGTTTTTTCTTTTTCTTTTTAATTTCCCCCCTATAAATACCCCTCCACTCTTTTTTTTTTCACACTTCAACTCTCAAATCTCAATTATCTAATTCTCAACTTTCAATTCTTTAATTTTCACTCTCAATTATCCATTCTCAATTCCATATTATTTCAATTGTTTTATTAATTTTTTTTTCATATTTTATGTATTTCATCTTCAATTATTCATTATTCAATTCTATATACTAAATTTTCATTGGTTATAAAAAATGGTCGATTTAAGCAACAGAGGTAAGGGAAAGATGCCCGCAACCGACGAACAACCAATGTTCAATATCGATTGTGAAGTTGAGTTAAGTGATGAAGAGCAAACTCACTTGAGAAACAATGAGTGGTGCTCATACTCGATCTACTCAATATCTCAAATCCTCCATT
The DNA here is from genome assembly GCA_019321725.1 of Paulownia fortunei. Lineage (NCBI taxonomy): Eukaryota > Viridiplantae > Streptophyta > Magnoliopsida > Lamiales > Paulowniaceae > Paulownia > Paulownia fortunei. The sequence continues at coordinate 14,604,617 of CM033112.1, read as the reverse complement.
TTTACAAAATATTTTGATAAAGTGACACTTCCAAATGGAGATATACGAGCAAAGTGTAAATATTATTCGCAATCTTACAAATTTTATTCCGGATACGGTTATGAATCTTTGAAAAGACATGTGGAGAATAAGCATCCAGTAGAATTTGGCGTTGATCGTATCCAAACTCAAATGCCGTCATTTGCATCTTTCGGCACCGGTGGAGGTAACGATCTTTCTTTATTTAAATATAATGATGTTAGATGTAGAGAAAATTTAACTAGATTTATTTTTGTTGAGCATCTTAGTTTTAGTTTTGCAAATAAATTCTTTTTTAATGAATTAATTCAAACAACATATAATCCGATGGCTAAAGGTGTTCCACAAATCACATTAACATGCCATGTAAAAAAAATATATAATAAAACTAAAAAAAAAGTTAAAAGAATTATTAAATAATATAAATAATAATTTTTTTATATTGTGATATTTGGAGTGATCATTGCCAAATACATTCATATATGGGTATTACATGTCATTGGATTGATAACTCTTGGACACTTCAAAAAAGATTACTTGTATTTAGAGTTTTTGATAGTCCACACACAGCGGTAAATATTTCACAAATTATATTTTTAATATTAGAAGAATATAATTTAGTTAATAATTTTTTTTTAATATCATTTGACAATATTGCAGTTAATAATGCTAGTATTGGTGATCTTAAAGTTGTATGTGAACCATCAATTGGTGTAAAAAATTTCATATTAGATGTATATGTCATATTTTAAATTTATGTGTACAAGATGGCTTAAAAATTTTAGATAATCAACTTAAACCAATTAGACAAGCATTTTCTTATATA